>BLKR01000724.1:0-417910 GCA_011170035.1 Teleogryllus occipitalis
TAATAATAATAATAATAATAATAATAATAATAGTAATAGTAATAGTAATAGTAATAATAATAATAGTAATAATAATAATGTTATAATAATAATAGTTATAATATAACATACTTTACATAGGAGGTAATAAGACACATATAAACATCTAGGAATTTAATTTATTTTTAAATTTGCTGACATCATGAGGGAAGGGATCAAAGATTGTCACAGGCAAGTCGTTACAGTCTCTAATAGTTCGATTCGCGAATGAATATTTCCCAACGTCCGTTTTCTGAATTCTTGTCTGAATTTTGTGCATGTGATCCGCTCTGCCGAAATATGTAGGTTTCCCTAATCGACTTTGAATTTCTTTCCACGGTCGAAAGCCTGTGTACGCTTTATACATAGCATAGAGACGCGATTTCATTCTCCTTGTTTCGAGTGACTCCCATACTTTATTCCTGGTACCACTGAAAGCAAATTTTGAAGCTCTACGCTGAACCTTTTCTAGATTTCTTTGCTGCAAAAGTCTGTATGGGTCCCAACATATCGCGCCATATTCTAATATGGGTCGCACTAATGACATATATGCCAGTTCTTTGGCACTCACTGAACTCTTTTTGAGAATCCGCATAATAAAATGCAAAGATCTCCATGCTTTCCATACAACGAAATTTACTTGATTTTCCCATGTCAATTTACTGTCTAGCTGAACTCCTAAATATTTGCAAGACGTGACTCGAGGTATAATATTATTATTCAATTTATATGCGGTTTCATTGTAACTTCGACCCCTACCAAACGTGATGGAGTTGCTCTTTGAACTATTTATTTCCATGCCGTTTGTATCCGCCCAGATATGTAATTTGTCCAAGTCTCGCTGCAAAATATTCTCGTCCTCCTCCGAGTTAACAATTCTATAAATTACGCAGTCATCTGCAAAGAGTCGTACATTAGATACTAAACTTGTCGGTAAATCATTAACGAAGGCACGAAACATGAGTGGGCCGATGACACTCCCTTGTGGAATTCCTGACGTGACGTTTCGCGAAGTTGAAAAGTAATTTCCGATTCGGACCTTTTGTGTCCTGTCACGAAGTAGTTCGTTTATCCACGCTACCACTCTAGTGTCTAAACCCGAATCTATTAATTTCTTTACAAGACGATCGTGTGGAACAACATCAAAAGCTTTGGCAAAATCAATTACAATCGCGTCGACCCTACCACCTTCATCAACTGCGTCGGCTAGGTCCTGTAAAAGTGAGACTAGCTGACTTTCGCACGAAAAACCATTCCTGAAACCGTGTTGACCCTGATAAAGCCATTGCTTGTCCTCCCCTTCTTTCCTGATATAGCTAGAAATTAGATGTTCCATAAGCTTGCATACGACTGATGTAAGACTTACCGGTCTATAGTTACTAAGTAATGTCTTGTCGCCACTTTTAAAAATAGGCACGACGAGAGCCAGCTTCCAATCTTCCGGTACGCAAGCGTTGTTTATCGATACATGAAATAACCTAATTAAATATGGTATAATAGCCTCTCCACCTAATTTAATGACGTCCGTGGAAATAGAATCCGGGCCTCGTGATTTCCCTCTCTTCATTAATTTTATTCTTTTCCGCAAAGTATTTACATTAATATGAAAAAGACTTCTATCTGACAGTGATGGTATCTGAATACAATTTGACTTTTGCTTGAAAACGGAGCTAAAATACGCGTTAAAAGCATTAGCTTTTTCACAATCGTCCGATATTGGCGAATTATTAACCCGAACAACTGGAATCTCATCTTTATTTCCCTTCCTTCTACGAACGTATTTAAAAAATGCCGACCAATTTTTACTGCCCTCCGCATCAAGAATATGAGTTAAATGATGTTCCTCTGCGATTTTCTTTTCCTTCCTCAAAGCTTTTGAATAATTTCGAAATAATGTCATATGGTTTTCACTACAGTGTCTGTTGCTAAACGCTTCTCTGGTTTTTCTTTTCAACCGTCTGATTTTCGCATTATAATATTCCGGATCGCATTTTGCTTTTAACAATTTACTTGGTACAAATGCCTGCTCGGCATTTACTAGAATATTTTTAAACGCTTCCCATATTTCTTCCATTCCTCCTCCTATACTAAGGAATTCGCCATACCGTTCTCTTAAGTAATTTTGAAACTCTGCTACATTCGCTTTCTTGTATTCCCTCACTAGAATACCTGTCGCAATATTTTTCCTTGAAATACTTAACTGTAAATCAACTAAAACGGCTTTATGATCACTTATGCCTTCTAAAACGTCACACGACAAAAATAAGTCCTTCGGTCTAATTAGGCAAATGTCCAGAATCGCGTCCTGTCGGGTGGGCCGGTCTACTACCTGTGCTAATCCGCTGTCCCAGACAAGTCTGTTAACTAGTTGTTGTACTTTCCCTTCGCAAACAATCCCTTTCCAATTTGCGTCTGGGAGATTTAGGTCTCCAGCAATGACTACATGACGGCTATTTATATTTTTTGTTCTTTCGTAGAGCGCGCCTAAGATTTCATAACTATTGCCCGGCGGACGATAGCAAGCAATTATTTCTAAGATACTTCCCGAACAAAAAATTTCTACACCCATCATTTCAAATTCTTTATCAACCCAATTTGATTTGATATTAAAAGTGTTTTTTACGCAAATAAAAACACCACCGCCTCTGGTTTCGCGATCTCTCCTAAACGTAAGGTAGTCTGAACGAAAAATTTCCGGGTTTGCTACCGCGTCCGAAAGCCAAGATTCAGTTCCTATCACGATATCAGGATCACATGCTTCAATTAAATTCCACAGTTCGGTTTCCTTATTCATGATACTACGACAGTTCACCTGCAACAATCTAGTGAAGCCTCTCCTCACCTGAAAGTCAGTGTTCAGGTCCCATGCATCCTTCCTAGGTTCCTGCGCCGCGGTCACTGCCATCTCCTCCCCCGCAGCAGTCACACGCGTCGTCTCCGTCACCTCCCCCGCAGCAGTCACACGCGTCGCCTCCATCACCTCCCCCGCAGCAGTCACCAGACGCGTCGTCTCCGTCACCACCCCCGTAACAGTCACTCGCGACATCTCCGTCACCTCCCCCGCAGCAGTCACACGCGTAGTCTCTGTCACCTCCCCCGCAGCAGTCACACGCGTAGTCTCCGTCACCTCCCCCGCAGCAGTCACCAAACGCGTCGCTTCCTTTCTCGAAACCATCACTGTACATGGCGCTACTACTACTCCTTCCTCCGGTCACTTTCCAAGTAAATGCGACTGTATTACTTGGTCGTGAAGACATCCCAGCTTCCATGCACCTCGGGAGTTGAGATGAAGGCCGTCCCGTCCAAGGTCTTCGTGCCCGAGCCAGTAATTGGGATCAACGAACAGCCCATCAAATTTCTCGCATGCCCACCGCAAGCCACAATTCAAGTCCCGTGTTTTAGTAATGTGGACATCATTCCGGCGCATAACTCCGGAAACAATGACCTTCGCATTTTTAAATTTACTTTTAATGGCATGCCCTAGTTTGACACATTGGTTGATTGTGTCGTAAACTGGTTGCCGTTTCCGCGTATTGGTCCCTACATGAATCAAAACCACCTCTGTTTGTTCATCTGGTTTAGCTTTATGAACTACAGAGGTCATTTGTTCAATATCTACGCCGGGGAAAAAAGATACGTCGGCACCTTTTTTCTTCAAAACGCCGCCGCTGTGTCGCAGCATTGAATCGCCTAGCACTTTCACCTTACTGAACGGAGCATTTGTCTGAAAAGGCTCACTTCTATTTGGACGCACGTTACTCTTCTCTTTCTCAAGTACACTTTTCCCTTCCGTTCCTTTGCTGACGTCTTCTAACTCCCGGATCCTTAACGTCAGTTCTCCAATATGTTTGTGAGCCTGAGCTAAGTCCGCCTCCAGTCTTCGCATTCTCCGCTCGCTCCTTTCGCACTTGGAGCACGACGCCTCTGCCACCTGCACTGCGGGACCAGGATTTTGCTCCACACCACCTATCACGAGGAGTGTGGCCAAAATAGTTGCGCAGAGTAGAGCCACGCCGCCACCTTCCCGCAAGCCCGAGTACGCCGCTTGCGCCGAAGCCGGTCGACCAGGGCGGGTACGCGCAGCCCATGCCCCGACGCGCGCTCGGTACACAGCGAGGTCCACACCCATTGCCTTTCACTTCGCGGAGCTACTCCAAAACACGTCCGCACGCGACGACTACCTGTGAGAGACTGATGACCTGTGAGATGACTAACAACGCTAAGAGCAGAACGTTTCAGTATGCCGCACATTTCTGTTGTTCTGTTCTTTGGCTCGAGAGCGTGCTACGGGCCTTGGCCGCACTTCTACGATGCAACCTCTCCATACACTACTACACTACCATACTACTACTCTACTATCCAACCTGTCGGCCATGGGATAAGGAGACCCATGGGATAAGGAGGTTAGCATGAAGACATCCCTTCACCGCATATACTAGTCTTCATAACCTTATGGTGGACTTTCTCATCGTCAAACAGAAGTATATACTGGGACATTTGATAGAAAAGCACACAGGCATAATTTGCCTCGGCTGGGAATCAAACCGGAGGTTGCGCCGTGGAAAGCGAGCACTCTAACGAACGAGCCGCCGAGGGAGGCGCTGCATTTTTCTTCTCGTTGTAATTGACAACAGGTGACATATTTTAAATCATCTCTGAGTCAACTAAAGTGTTCAGTGATGAACTGAACGCCACCCATTAGGTGGAATCCCGGTATCACTCCCCTCCACTTCCTTCCCATCGCCCTCATCCACCCCTCCCCCTCCGTCGTCAGTCTCCGCCGCGTCGCCCCTCGCCCGCTCGGACGCCGTAACCGCCGCGTTAGAGGCGTAAGCCGCGTATTTTAAAGCGGCCGCAAAAATGTCCGACATTTACGACGCGGGCAATAACGAAATTTTACTCTCCGCGTCTCGTGATGGCGCCACTGCCGCCGCGACGCTCGGCGTCGGGCGGGCGGGCGGGGCGGACCCTAATTTATTATTCGGAGAACCCTGTTTACGATGCTCGTCGGAATGATGGCGGGATAGCCACAGGAAGTGGCCACTCTAATTTTTCCTGCTGAGCCCGCGCGTGGAGGTAAAACGCTGGCCGTTATTTATTTATAATGACGTCACGTATGGGGCAGGGGAAGAAGCAGAAGGGTCCGGCGAAGACGTGGAGGGGGAAGGAGAGAGTGAGAAAAAAGGGAAGTGGTGGAGTTTGAGGTGGAGAAAGGTGAGAATTAAAGGGGAGGTTAATGGGTGTGAGGTGGGAATAAGGAAGACGACGGTAATGGGTGTTAAAAACATGGTCAGATGCAGTACTACAAAAGACTGATAAAGGAGGGAATTATGGGAAAGGAGAGGAAGTTGACAAAAGAAAACGAATGAAGGTAAGAAACCTAATAAGAAATTAAAATTACGTTTATTGAGAGCGTAAACAAAAATTGATACCGGTGAATTCAAAGATGAATGCTAGTGACCTTTCTTCTTCATTTTTTTGGCTTCAAGATTTTGTACATTTTGTGGCAGTACATGTAAATTACGTATGTATGTCAATATCATAAATGTAAATAAAATTTACTTTCCTTCAAGTGTCATACATATCTACCTGCTTCTCTTCATGCCAACTTATCCGACTGTCCATGTACTCTCTTGCCTGCTTGTCCATCTCTATTTTTTATATACCTAGGGATATTACGTATCCTTCTCTTTAAAAGCCAGTTTGCTAACCTATATTACACCGGCGCGGCATAAGTCGATATTGTTCACAAATTCCTGCCGAAGTGATGTTTATGCGAGTTTATGCATCTGTTTCAACTTTAACCATGACCTAAATGGGAGATAATCTCTTAACTTCGTGTTTGATATAAGTTAAATCCATGCCTATCTGTCCGATGAAGATTACAGAACAGATATCACTTGTATTGTTTAGAGCACGATTTGCTAGAAGGGAAAATTTCTTCAGAAAAGGTAGTTGCGATGCTACATGTTAACAGATATTTAAAGTGAGATGTTAAAAACTCTTTCTTTAAGGGGAAATGATTTATTCGACATGTTGTGTGCATTACTTAGTAGTAGGCGTAGGTGACCGGTGATGTTGTCTTGGTTTATCAACGTTTGTCAAGAACAAAATTACATCGAAAATTACAAGTATAAGAAGACCTTGGTTATGTACTCGATTTGGAAACATGTTAGATATTACAAATATTTATAATAGTTGATGTAAAAGAAAAAATCATTAAAAAACTTATAAAATAGAATGTTACATTCACAAATTAATTTCACTTTTATCAATGTTCTCTCCTGACAAAACACATAGTTGTAATTGAAAGGTCACTCAGCACTAAAGTGGTCGTCATTTACTACCTCAACTTGTATTGAATGAGAATATTCATTTGCATCATTTTCAATTCTAAACAATTTTAAAACATGCTTCTTACAAGCGCTGTTACGCAAAGCCTACATGCGTATGTGTCCATGTGCTCTGTTTTTCTTTTTGGTCCCAGGCGCACGAATATGCTTTGTAACAACCCTAACAGCACGACACTGCAACGGTCGCCCCTCTTTGTATCATTCCCTGGACACCCAGACCCGCCCTCTCCGCCCTCGGCGGCATCCAATGAAACGGAACCAATTAGCGGCGGCTGATTTACGCGGACTGCCACCGCAGGAGCCGCGGCCAAGGATCCTCAGCAATTTACGGAAATTAGCAAAAATTGTCCGCTCTCTCGACGACGCTCTTCATTCTTTACGGAAATGAGTGCCAGCTACCCAGGCGGCAGACGGGTGGGGGTGGGGAGCTGCTGGTAGCGGCGGTGGTGGTGGGGTGGAGTGAGGGTGAAGTACGATTCTTTTCTCCTTCCCGTTCAATTCCCAAATCTTTTCAGTTCGGTTTGGAACTTCCTCCCGAGGGCTATGGGAGATCGGTCTTCAAAAGGGTAGTGTTAGATATGGTAAGAGGGTTAAGGCAAGAGTCAAGGCAACTATTACTTTCTCGTCTCCTACGTACTTACGTATTGTAATGCTGAAGCGAAAAGTAGCGATTTTTCGTCAGAAAAACTCGTATTGTCGGCCATGATAACAAAAAAATAGAAAAATATTCTTGCATTCTTGAATCTTGCATGAATCCACATGTGATCACATGTTGTAGTTCATTGAAAACGAAAAAAAAAATGCTTGATGACAAATCGTTTGTCCATCTGTCCGCCCGTTTGTCCGTCTGTGGTCTACGCTAGCGCCTAAACCTTGCAGACAATTTTCTCCAAACTTGTTATTCCGTAAGCATTCTGAACAATCTCACGGCCCTATGAATTTGAAATGAATAATTTAATTTTGGGGGCTACTTTACACGAAACCTTGGGAATATATTCAAAATGTTCTAAAAATTCCCGTCAGAGAACTGCAGCGATATCAGTTCAGTTCATGCCCTGAGCCACCACTCCCGATATACGGGCTTGAAGGAACGGAGTTGCATCAAAAAAATTGACCTGTGAACAGACCGAATGCAGACAGGCGAAAGACATTTTGAAGAAAAAAAAACTATCATGCGCCTTTAAAAGGTTTTTCCGTCATAATATTGATAAGAACTCTCTGCTTCATTGCACAACAATAATAATAATAATAATAATAATAATAATAATAATAATAATAATAATAATAATAATAATAATAATAATAATAATAATAATTATTATTATTATTATTATTATTATTATTATTCATACACGAAAAAATAAAAAATAAAAGATATCTTGAAGAAAGATATATTGCTTGCAGGGAAGAACAGTCCGCCGCGGCGCGCCGTGCACAACCGTAGCCCAGCTGGCGCCCGCGTGGCAGCGCGGAAGAAACCGACGAATGCACGCTCCGTGTTTTCCCACCGAAATTAGCAAAGTTGGCGGGAAGTTCACCGATTCCGATGAGTATATTCGCACTTATCAAGGGGTGCGCGGTGAACACGCGTCGCCGGCCCCGTCGGCCGTGGAGGGGAAAGGGAAAGCGAGAGGAAACCGGGGGTGTACTTCCCTGCCGTTACCGGCATCCCTCCTCCCTGCTGCGTTTCGTCTCTCCCCCCCCCCCCGCGTAACGAGCGTGCTGTTATCTCGCCATGGCCGTTCCCGCCTCTCGGCGGTGCACAGTGCGACGAATCCTGACTTCAGGGGGCCGATATTACTGTAGGAGAAATGCTGGAGGGAAACACTATAAATGAAAGACACGTTTCAACATTAAAATTTCATTAACAACTTGCTACATGTATATGTTTTAAATAAAGCACACCATTACCCCCCCATACAACCTCTACACATTCATGTCTCCTTTCCTCTCTTCCGTCACACGATGCAATCCTTGTAATGTCCAACGTTCTATTCGACTCGGATCAACTGACTACTGTCTGCCGCTCGCACTGCCTACTGCTCGCAAGCCGATCTCCAGCCGCCATTGCACTTACCGCTCAGCGCAACCAAACCAACTCGGGTCGCCAACCTTGGTGTGAGAACCACGCGATCCCACTTACTTTATTTTTCAATCACGTCTTTTCATTCAAACTTCAAAGTGTAAGATAATATTTGAATTATCGATAATAATTATGATGAAGATAATAATAATAATAATAATAATAATAATAATAATAATAATAATAATAATAATAATAATAATAATAATAATAATAATGCTGGATAACTAGGTTGAATCCAGCCGTCGTCTGCACGAGAATTGTAATAGCGGTGTGCTCTGATCGGTAGTTTTTCGTGGTTTATCCCATCAATACCAGGTGAATGCTGGAGGAGTATCCAAACAAACGGGCCACGGACCACGCGCTTTCTTCCCTCCCTTTTCCTTGTCATTACTTACTTACACAAACACGTGCACTAGACTACCACAAATGTCAGGAGACCATTCCTATCTCTCTAAAATGAAAACATGTTATAATAGAACAAATAATTTTCATAATACAAAGATTTCGGTATACAATACGAATTAAATGATTTATAGTAAAATATTCAGTTATTGAAGTACGCCATTTATTTCTGTTTCACACATTTTAATAAAAATGTGTGTTACTCTCCTCATCTGATAATTAACAATCTACACTTTAGGAGTTTCAAAATGTGAATGGTTGTGGGAGGCAATATTTGCCTTTACGAGATCTCAACAGAATAAACATTTTCAGTGAATTTACAAGTATGAGGAGTCCTTATAAACAAAATAATAATTCTACACAATATGTCAACAACGCTTTAATGATCATTTTGTATAATTATATTTTACAATGCTTATTTTATCTCCTAACCTCATCACAGAAAAAATTAAAAGACAAAAGTCATCAAATCAAATGACATCCATACACATTGCACGTTCGTGCAGGTACACAGAATACACACATGCACACACCCCGAATTTAAATCAGTATCTCTTTACTACATTCACAAGGGGTTAAGTCAACAATGGTACTCATTACGTCTTTAAAATTACGGTTTTCAGTTCATAAACTACCCTTTCAACGTCTTTAAGCAATCGTCGATGACAATTCGGCAACCTCGAGTGTTATCGCCCGTATAAGCGTCCAACTTCTCTAGCACCTTAGTGTTCACGGTCCGCACACCATACTCTTCTAAAATCTTCATATATTCTTAACTCAGCGGCGGTGATGGTGTAACGGTTAGCGTATCGGGCTGTTATACCCAAGTTTTCGGGTTCAAACTCGTGGATTTTCAAGGGCGAAAAAGTCCTTCGTACGCCTTCCTTCGGAGGGGAAGTAAAGCCGGCTGTCCCATGTTAGTAGATTTACTGCATGTAAAAGATCCTCAAGCCTACATGAAGACTCTGAGCTAAATTCAAATTGCCTGTTTCGTCGCCCAAGTAATACCTTCTTTCTCCCCTAGTAGGTGAAAGGAGCGTAACGAAATTTGCGTGGTCAGACGGAAGAGCAGGCCTCATGGCCTGAGTCTCGCCACGTAAAATAACGCATTCATTTGTTCATTCAACGTTTCAATATTTATTCTCATTCAGGTCACGACTTCTTAGTATTTACCATTAATGTAACATCCTCATGTCATGAAATTCTAGGTTATTAAAAAAACAAAAAATGTTATACGCAGATTACCAATGATTATTCTTCACAACACGTAAACACGTATTTGTAAGACACAGTGACAATCGAGAACAATTTAGAACTGGAGCACTGGAACTTCGGTACAACTCAGTGCTAATTTATATTTCTGAAATTTCCGAATGCCAAAAGCACCTCCAAGTTTTTGTAAATCCAGACGTGTCATTTTATATACACACTTCTTGCCGTTTTCTATGGTGTAGTTCTATGGACACATCTCGGTAGCGCTTGGATCGTAATGTGTTTTTGGAAGGGGGAATTCTACAAACTTTATTTTTGATGATGTAAATAAGGTTTATCATTAGAATACTCTGAACCCTCTAATTCAAGAAAATATTGTATTCGAACCACCTCTGAACCACAACGGGTCGTTCGCCTCCAGAATTTCGCCCACCTGGCCTAAGCGACCCCCACTGTGCAGGGCTGCACCCAGCGTGCAGCACCTCTCGGAGTTTATTTTCTTCTAAAAATTGCGCGGAGTGCGGGAGCGCGGGCGAAAAGTGAGTGGTGGGCGGGGCGTGAGGGCGGAACGAGTGTGGAGTGAGGGGGGCCCGGTGAGGACAAGGGGAGGGCGAAAAGGCGCGTGTAATGCCTCCGGGTACAGCAGTCTCGTCAAATCCTCGCCTCGTCGCGGCGTGGCGTGGCATAGTGTGGCGCGAGGGTAATCTGTGCGCTGTTAGGGCGCGTCTGTAAGTGGTGAGAGCAGCGTTACAGGAGAACAGGGACCGGGAGCGCTAGCTCAGTGCATCAACTGATGTCACTGCAGCGCCTCTGACCAGGAGGTCCTAGGTTTGAGTCGTGACGGCGGCAGGATTTTCGACACTAGCTTTTCAGCTAGGTCGAGTTCAGTCGCTGTCTGCAGAATTCTAGCGGCCGGCTGCTCTGATCGGTAGTTTTCCGTGGTTTCTCCGATAAACATCAGGCGAATACCGGAGCAGTACCCTACCAAACGGGCCACGGACCGCGCGCGTTCTGTCCTTCCCATTCCTTGTCCTATCCTCTCCCCTTACACACACACTTACACTAACATGCACTACACTACCACATATCCTGGGAGACCGGTCGGGAGCTTAGAGCTTGTCCCGGCTGGGGTAGTACCCAGCTGGTGGGAGAGTCCTGGTTAGGGGGAAACCCCACTAGCCGACGGTAGGTCAGCGCCGGATCTCGCCATCCAGCGGGGAAGATCACCGCCATCTCCCGAGAAAAAAATACATGCACTACACAAACGGGACTAATGACCAGATCAGTTGACGCGCCCGGAAACACGAAAAAATCAATCATTCAAAAGGAGAACAGGGGGGACAGAGCTAAGAAGTGCAATGATTGGGAAGGGAACGGTGAGCGTACGCTGATAGTGCCTTCATTTAGAGATATAATGCAATCATCAAGATCAATCACAATCATAATGCTACATCAAGCTCTTTATTCTAACTCATGTATCAGTTAAAGTGGTGAGATATAATACTTAAGGGCAGGAATGGGGGATAAATGGGAACGCTGAAGAGGGCAATGACTGGGAAGGAAACGGTGAACGTACGGTATCAGTGCTTTTATTTGGGGAGAGATTGCAATCATCAAGATCACTCACAATCGCAATGTGACTTGAACACTTGGCTCCCGTATTAACGCCCCCTGAGATGAGATGAGATATATTGTAAGACAGATATTGATGATGAAATGATTTTGGTTTTAATTAGATTTGATTTATTTTCTTAAGGAACAGAAAAGTCTATCTGAGGTATGGAGGAGATGAACAACCTGCGCTTGTTTTCTTGAGCTCCTGAATATTTTTCTCACCCTTTAATCACCAATAGTTGAATGACGAATAAAAGTACAAACAAAGGGAGGTTAGCATCACTTGAAAACTAGACCTCTCGCTCCCGAGTTATAGAAAACCCATTTGCATCTGTAAACAAACTACAGATTTGATATTTTAGTATTTCTACCGAAATAGCAATCCATATCCCTGGCTCTACTCCTACCACAACTAGCAAAAGGAGAGCTCAATGAAACGTGCGCATGGTGAGGCTACATTTATGACGATGAATGATGACGGAATAATGGGAGTCAGAGGGGCGGTAAAAATATGCAGAAAATCCGTTTATATATTATAAATTTCAGATGGATCGTCTAGGAATTGAATCCTGCCCCAGACCGAGAAGGCGGGATCTCTGACTTCTTCAACTGCTGAGATGTTCCCTTGTTTTGCTTCTAGACGTGAATGTAACTTCATTATCTGTACACGTATTCTGGAGTTCAGTGGAAAGCATAGCTTTTCAAATTATCGTTCTCCATGTTTTCGTGGCAGATGTATATTCCTTCAGAAAGGACATGATGAAGGATAAGACCCCAAATCTACAGTTGATTTGTCTTTGGAAATATATTTTATTACATCGGAGCGAATACTTTGTTAACAATTCTTTCCAAAACCCTCATTTCTTTCTACATTCAGAATTCAACTTGTATATGGTAAGGATTCCAGAATTAAGAAAACGTGCACATAATACACTTCTCTCCGTAGTACGTCATACACAGTTTTAACTGTTTTAACGTAAAATAAATTAAAATAATGATGCACCATAGATCTCCTCGTCACGATAGTAGTGGTAAACGTAAATTGATACCTGAATAGTTTGGTTTTTGCCTGTGCTCATCCTATTTTTTTGGAGATCCAGAGTGGAAGCTACTACTTTCTTTTAGACTAATGACCCGAGTTCATTGGTGTGGCTACTTGCTTACTATCAATGCAGAGTGAGTCATTTCGAGTGACAAAACACACTTGTGTATTCTTCTTACCATTTGAAATAAATAATTCCTTTACCATTTCGGCCTCAGAAACGTAGATTTCCTTAGAAAAGGGTTTGTGAAATCGTCTAACGTCACAACCATATGTCGGTAGGAATTAAACTTATCTGTTTATTCACAGATATAGAGATATTATTAGAAGAATGCAGTAGCAAATAATTTTCAACCGTAGTTTACTTATCAGCTTATTCACTGGGATGAAAGAAATACTTCACTAATAATCACGGAAATGTTGTGTAGTTTAGATAACGTTTTCTGTATTTGTACGATGTATTTTTAAATTCAGCTAGCGATTTCATGGCGGATTACAACCAACATAGTGCGCGCGTCATCTGAGTATTTACACCATGATCTGCATGTAGTACTTCTGAGCCATGCACCTTTTCAGACGGATTGCCGACAGTGAAATGGGGAGGAAATAAATAGTAAAAAAATTAAAAAACAATGCAACAACACGTTTCTTTTTAGAAATATTTGTAGACTAACATAAGCTTTATTTCTTCTCTCCAATTGTGATTCAAGTGAAAAGATTCGTTCGCAAAAAGTAGATGAAGTTGGCCTGAGCGTCTCTTTTATATTTTACTCGCTAGACAGAGACACTATCATACATGCGTGTGTCTGCGTTCAGAAAAATGATATTCACGATTTCTGTTCTAAATTAACCAATAAACAATACAACGTTACAGATGTTAGTCATGTGATAAAATAAGCGTTTAAAATTTACTAAAAGGTTGACAACCAAAATTCAAAGGAGGACAATACGACAATTGAAGTCAATAGAGGACGGTCCTCCCAAAATGGAGGACGGTTGGCAACGGCAGCTACGACACTTGGCCGCCGGGTAATGGCCCGCGCCGCATGTGTGCGTGCGTGGGGGCGGGGGTGGGGGCGGGGGTGGGGGCGCGGGGGTGGGGGCGGAAGTGCGTAACGGGGGCGGCGGCCATCACGCCGCGGTTTCGCGCCAACTTTCTTCTGGCGCTTGCGCGGCAAACTGCGAAGTTGGCGCGCGTACGCCGGAGAAATTATCTTAACCTCCCGCGGGAATAGGGATTTAAGCTCGTGCGGAAGTCGTGACGCGTCTGGACGAAGAGAGGCCTCTTTGAATATGAGTGCAGACGGTTGCGCAGAGTTTCGCGAACGTGAAGTTTTTGCTTCGCTGGGAAATGTCTCGTTTTGCGGTTAGCGGAATTGCTTCGGTGGTAATTTTAGTAATGTAACACGATATAGATAAGACGGAATGTTATTAGGTAGATAAGGTAAAATGCACTTGTTTCTCTTGTAATACAGATTGTTCTGGATAACTCTAATGAAACTCAGTATTTGTATTGAATTAGATTTCATTACGTGTCCGTACAATGGAATTATAATAAATTCTAATAATAATTACTTCGTTTTCTAAAAAAGTTATCACTAAATTTTAACATTGTGATGATGATTATCAAGAAATTATCAAATTGAAACAAGTATAACTTAATATAATAATAATAATAATAATAATAATAATAATAATAATAATAATAATAATAATAATAATAATAATAATAATGTCTTTATTTCTGGCGAGGCTCAGGCCGTAAGGCCTGCTCTTCCGCCTAACCAGTTAAATATTTACATTTACATAATTACAATTGAGGCGTTCGGGTGGAAATAGTGATAACTGACATTTTACGTTACTTACAAAATTGCAATGATCGTAGTAGCTTATGGTGATGTGCTACGCATAACTAATGAAACAAGGTGTGAATGTATTTTCATAGTCAATTTTCATGATTCTAAAGCTAACATGATATTATAAAAAAATCCATGATCCTATTTACAAGAGGGGCGTGGTAAATCTATAATATTACATTCGAAAAATGCCAGAAATTCTCCTATATCCCGAATGCCTCAACTGTGAACAGATTTAAAGAAGGAGGGCAGATTTTACATTTATTTCTGGGATGCAAGACTAGGGGCCATCCCGGCATACGCCTTAAGCGATTGAGTAAACCCAGGAAAACCTCAATCAGGATGGCGGCTTAGGGCCGTAACTCAAGAGAAGAAAATACGAAGATTAAAGGAAAAGTGAAAAGGCAGAATGAAGAATAGAGGGAGTTAGAATGAATTAGGAAAACTGTGAAAAGTGGGGGGGAGGGGAAAGATAATATAAATATAACATTATTCGTGTACATAAATGCAGTTTTCGTAGGTTGGGTGTCGGCAGTTGGCTGAGGTCTACAAGATAATCTGTAACAGAAAAAAACAGGAACAGAAAGCAGGCAAGTGAACAAGATAAACACAACGTAGCACGAAAATATTATACAATACAGTGTGAAAATGCATGAAAGTCTTATTATCTAATATGTAATATACTTGTTTTGAGGCATTTGATTAGACAGGAAGATAAGTTAGGGCTTTCAGCGATAGCGTAAAGAGAAAAATACAGGAGAAGAGCATGACGTCTTGAAATGTAATCGAATTTGATCAGTGATGATAGCGTACGTGGTGTTTAATTAGGGAGTGAAAATAGGAATAGGGGCTTGTGTTATTTCTAGTTAATCGTTTTGATCCAGTCACTGAGTTGGGTTTTAAATTTTCTGAAACCACAAATTTGTTTTAGATATGTGGGTAGAGAGTTCCATATTCTAATTACAGTGACAGTAAATGACTTACTGTAGGATACCGTGTTGTGCCGAGGTATGCATAGTAATCGCGAGGAACGTGATCGCTCCAGCGTCAGCATTTTAAAGTTGTGCGATAAGTGCGTTTATAGCTATTATTCAAAATTTTATGGAGTAGGAGGAGGCTATGTAAAGTTCTCCTTTTTTCGATTGAGAGAATTTTTGTTGGACCGTAAAATTCCGATACATGATCGTATCTCCTAAGATCGAATATGAAACGGATGCATGCATTTTGTGCTATTTGTAATTTGCGTTGTTGTTTGACCTTTAAGTCCGTAAGTAAGAAATCGCAATAATCAAAATGAGGCATTATGAGTGAATTTACTAGGCTTATGCGGGTGTTAATAGGTAGTAGTTCTCTGACACGTTTTAAAGAATGGAGGCCTGCGAAGACTTTTTGGCAAATCTTACCTACTTGCGTGGTCCAGCTAAGTGTGTTGTCTATATATATTCCTAAGTTCTTTACATCACTACACCAGGGGATAGGAGAGTTACCTATGCTAATTTCTGGTAGGGGAGATTTCTCCAACTTGTTCAAAGCGTTGCGAGAGCCTATCACTAAGCACTGCGACTTCATTGGATTTAATAGGAGACCAAGGGATTCTGCCCATTTATTGAGAGAATTTAAATCATGGTTTATTTTCTGGGCTAATGAGTTTAACTCCGATGGGTATCCACTTACATAGATCTGAAGGTCGTCAGCGTACATTTTGTGTTGACAGTAACTGAGGCATTGTCCTACGTCATTTACATAAATTAAAAATGCTAAGGGTCCTAGAACTGTTCCCTGCGCAATACCACGGGAAGTTTTAACGGCAGAGGATTGCTTTTCATCAGATACAACAATTTGTTGTCGATTTGAAAGATATTGAGTAAACCATCTTATTGTGGGTTTAGCGAAACCCAATATTTTCATTTTTTCAAGCAGAATTTCGTGATCGACCGAATCAAACGCTTTACTAAAATCTAGGAGAACAAGTATTGTTATTTTGCTTTTGTCAATGGAGGATCTAGCTTCCTCGATAATATTTAAGAGAGCAGTTCCTGTGTTTCTGCCTGATCGGAAGCCGTATTGTTGATCACATATCAGATTTTTGCTTTCGAGGTAACTTATAATTTGGCGTCGCGCAACTTTTTCCAGAACTTTTGAGATTGTAGGTAGAATGCTTATTGGCCTGTATTCTGGAGGGTTTGTGGTAGTTTTAGGGAGAGGGTGAACAAGTGCGGTTTTCACCACATATATAAGATCTCTAGTGAAGATTTGAACTCTGTGAGCGTACAATCATTCTTTTAAAATGACTGCATCTAATTTATTTTTGAAAGGAGTGCGCGCAATTATTCACGTAAAATGTTTATCTCACAAGGGAAGTAACAGATCCTTCATGTCGAAACACCCCTCGAAATTTTTATGACACACCCAATGCACTATCAGGATCCCATATCCAAAATATTAACTGCCAGTTTCCACTGCAAGGCTCCAAAATTGAAGCTAAAATCTTACCTAGCAATGTAGTGTCGCGGCGCCGCTGGACATCCCTACGACTGTCGAGCCGGCCGGCCGGCCGAACAGACAGGCCACTGAGCCAGCGGGCGGGCAGGCGAAAGCCAGGAGCAGGCTCTTGTTGCAACTTAGTGCGGCACGAATAAAAAGCAAAAATGACTGGTTTCCACTGAATGTTTAAAACATAAATGTTTTTGACACCACGCACAACGAATAAAAACTTCATTGTCACATTCTTCTTCACATTGGCATTTCGTAGTTTCAAGGCAATATTTGACGGGCACTACAAATTCAGGAGGACGTTCTGTTATGTACCGTGTAGCAAACCAAGAATATTTTATCATGTTCCGGAAACGAGGAGATGAAAATTGAAAATGAATGAAGGATTGCAATTGAAGAATTGTGTCTCTATCAGAAACTTTGACGTTTATACTCTTGTGAGAAACAATTTTTTCTGATAAGCGGCGATACATAGCTTTCCACTGTCGGAAGAAGAACTTATCAAGTGGTTGGATTTTTCCTGTGGTTCCGGGAGGTATCTGGAGCAATTCAATTGTTTTGCCTAGAGGAATATCTTCAATACAAGTTTTGTCATTGTACGTGGTCCATGAATCTAAAAGAAGAGCAAAATTTTCACTTGCAAATGGGAAGAACGCTTCTGTAAACCACTGTTTTAACTCTTTCTTTCCCATTTTTCCTGATTTTGTAGCTGTAACAATTAGGTTTTCGGCTTGAAACATTCTTTTGGAGACTACAGGACCGAAAAATCCTTTTGGTTCCTGCAGCACAATAAATAATTTAGGCAATAAAGATCCATCCATACTTATTGTTGGCATTATAGTGTACGAGTGTGATAGAGCACTAACTGATTGAGCAACTGTCTGCGTGTGCTTTTCGCCAACAAACGACAAAGTCCGTTTTGATCGCATTTCGCGTTCAAATCCACTTTGATCTGTATTGTACACAGAAGACGGCGAGTAATGTGAAAATCTCTCTTTGGCATTTTCGAGAAATTTCTCTGCAACCACATCCTTTTCGGTTTCGTCGTGAACATGAGTGCGTGATACAAATTTTGTTATCTTCCTGCTCGTAATTTTATGTGCTTTTTTAAATCGATTGATCCAGGTGTGAGAGGCGGAAAAATTCTTATTTTCGCTGCCAGTTCCTTGTGAAATTTCCAGGGTCCACTGTCGCAGATCTTCATCATTCACATTTTGATTCGTTCTTCTTGCAAGTTCAAAGCGAGACCAAAGTTTCTCATACATAATTTTTTTGTGTTCTCTAGGATTCGACGTCATGTTTTCTACTTGCTTCTTCCACAAATATAGTTGTCGCTCTGACGTCACGCGGCGAAAATTTCTACGAACATGTGATATTGAATATCGTTTTTTACCGCCCTCATTCAACCAGAATTCCACAGCTTTCTTCTTGTAGCTAATGGTAACATCTTCATTTGCATTTTTCACGGGGCTTGGATAATAAATTGAACCGGAGGATTTGCCGGGTGACTGACATTTAGAATCACTAGTTTCCGGCGATTCGCTGTCTGATTCTAATAAACACTTGCCCATATCCTCATCCGTGGTAGAAGTATGCTTATCGCAATCTGTATCACTGTCACTGTCACTATCACTTGATTCACAAACACTTTCTTCACATACATCGAGGGTTGATTCCTCATAACGCTCCACTCCTGTGCAATTATTTTCAATCAATTCAATGATGCATTGACCCATTTCGCGTTCTTTCTCATTTATACTTGCCGTAGGAGATAAACCTTTGTCACGAAAGTAACTCAAGACAAACTCGACTATGTTAACGGGATTTAAAACAACTTGCTCTGCGGCCATTGCGAATGTTCTTTCTTCCGTAACAAGGAAAGACAAACTGGGTGCGTCGCAGCCCTTGTTTATCGCAGGGCCGCTGACGGAGCTGTCCGACTCATCCGTGACCTTCGGGTCCCTCGCCAGCTCGCCCGCAGTAAGGGCTGCCCAAACGGACCGGTAGAGGTCCCAATATTTTCCCTAGTTATTATATGTGTTTTTCAATGTTTTATTTGAAGGCCTTGCAGTGGAAACTGGCAGATAATATTTTGGATATGGGATTTTGATAGGGCATTGAGTGTGTCATAAAAAATTCGAGGGGTGTTTCGACATGAAGGATCTGTTACTTCCCTTGTCAGAATATTGCCATTTCTGTGAAAACAAAATTTCAACAAATCTGAGAATTCCTTATTCTTTCTTCATTTTATTTGCTTATGGCTGTACACTTGATTTCCATGAGTAAAAAATGTTTTTGTGTACCATCAGTTCAAGTTTGTACTAAATACACACTAAGACAAAAGTACTTTTAAAACGTATTAATCACTGAGAAATTATGTTCAAAGAAATGAAAATATAATTTCTCAGAAGTGAATTTTCTTTAATAGTATCTTCCTAATTATATTTGCTAATACCAGCACCAGTAATTCCAAGTTGTATTTTCTCAGATGATGACAAACTCTCCTCAAGCAAGTTTCTAGACTGCAACCTCTTAGCTGTGTAGGGGATTCTTCGTGGTATCACCCTCAGGACAAAAGAGATACATCACGAACAGAGGGAGCGGCGGCGTCAGATGTCGTAAACGACAAGAGTACCATCCCTCCCTCTCGCGGCCGGCTTCCCATTCCCCCACCATGTCCCCCTCCCCTCCTTCGACCTTCCCCCTCCACCACGTCGCGTTTCCCCTTCTCCTCCTTCCCCCTTCATAATCACGCCCGCCGCAACACAGAGACCGGGAAAAGCGTGCATGTTTACGGCCTTGTAGTCTACAAATACCTACACAATAATCACTTTACTATCAATTCTGCGAGAATGTGCCTGCTTTATGGACCCAGCAAGGCTATGAGCTATAAATGCATACAAGGGTAAAGTGACACGGCATCGTAAATTTAAATTTCGATCAGCGGACGCCGGCGGTCCCGCGGCGGTGGGGGTATTGGTGATGGCAGCGGTGGCGTTGAGAGCAGAAATGGTGTGTGGACTGTAGCGGTGATAGAAGTAGTTGCACTGGTTGTGGTGATGGAGAGGGTTATCGGAGGTGGTGGTAATGGGGTTTAGGCGCTGGTGGAGGCGATAGTGGTAGCAATGGGGTTTGGGGTGGATGGTGGTGGCTTGGGTGGTAGTGGTGCCGGCCTGAGTAGTGGTAATGGCGTGGGTGTTGGTGGCTTGGGTGTTGGTGGCGTGGGTGTTGGTGGCATGGGATGTGGAAGTGTGGGTGTTCGTAACGTGGGTGGTAGTGGTGTGGCGGGTGGCGTTGGAGGTGGCCACGTGGGTGGTGGTGGCGTGAGCAGTGGTGGCATGGGTAGTGGCGGCGTGGGTGGTGGTGTGGGAAGTGGCGGAGAAAGAAAATGTGGTGGTGGGGCGGGGGAGTGGCGGTGGTGATTGTGGTAGTGGGGTTGAAGGAAGTGGTCATGCGAACGTGAGGACCGCTCAACAGTGGGGGCGGTGCAACGGCAAGGGTGGAAAAGCTCGCTGGAGGCGAAGGGGTGTTGGTAGCGGCTGTGGGCGGGTGGGCGTGGCCGGCGGGGTCAGCGGCACCGAGGGAGGGCGGAGGCGTCAGGGGCGGTGGCGGCATTCGGTGCCCGCCAGTCTGTCCCCGCGAGTCCTGCTCTGCCCCTGCGCCACTGCCGACGGCCACGTCACTGCAGGTGATCGATCCGCGGTCTTCATTCCCCGAAACCTCCGCCCTCTGGCCCTCCCCCCGCAGCCAGTGCCCGAGCTAAGCTATTTTGGACCCAGGGCAATGCTGAAACGAAGCTTCCTCCCCTCCGAAAAAATGAAAATGTGAAAGTTTTATCAAGAAACTATATGAGTTACTTTATTTCAACAAATTACAAATAATACGTTTAAACTACAAAAGAATTGAGAATAGTACATTTTAAATAATAGTTTTAAATAAAATATTTAGGGATCAAATAATATAATTCCCAAGGAAGAGCTTAAAACGCTAAAAACATTCGTTGTGTTTAGTTGGTGTTTAATAAAATCATTTGTTTAATACATGAAATAATAAATATGAATTTCAGCGGAACCTATTTTAAATTTAGCGTCATTTGATTACATACATTTTTCCATTTCGAAGATGCATACACATCATAAATATAACTCTCATTATGTGAAACATACATATATTGGAATGCGCCCTATATCATAAGTAACGACTGTAAATCAATATTGAAGGAAAAATGAATTGAACATTTTATGAAATATCACAGAACTGTATGGCGACTTATAAAATTACGATAACAATTTTCTCGAGTTCTAATTTCTTTTTCAATTTTTTACTAATTTTTTCCCATCAGGCCAGTCTTCGGGCCCCTTGACTTGTGGAGCCTCGGGGCGATCGCCCGGTTTGCCTTTGCCTCGCGCCGGCACTGCCCGTAGCCATCGCACTGGCGGGATTTGAAGCCACTTGAAACAGCTCCTCGAAACATTCGCCATTGTTGAAGCGTACTTTTTGAACTCTGGCTCATAAAAACGCTCACGCCATTTTACAAAGTCACATTTAATATCTTGTCTTGTTGAAATGTTTGTAATTGTGCGATGAAACTATGACATGTGTTGACGACGTTCCTGATGAAAATGGTGTTTTTTGTAAAACAACTGTTTATTTGTATATTCGCGAACATCACATTCCAACATTTAAAAAAATATATTTATTTAATCAAACTAATTAAAAATTACATTCTGAACTTTCAATACTTAGAATAAGTGATTTAATTCGGCCTTAACTTCAGCATCCTTTATGAAGTGGTCTTCAAACGTTTTAGGATGAAAAGAGATTTTAATATCGAAAAATTGAATTGATTTGCATTTTCCCACATCTATTGGTGAATATTGCTTAGCAACCTCTAAAATGACGCTTAGAAGATTTTTTCTGAGAAGACGGTCTCCCTTTTATTCTGACCAAATCTCTCAAAGTATTAACTTACAAGAAAAAAAATGTCTACTTCATTACAAGTATTATTTCCTTGTGAAGTAAACGATGGAAGTAATGAATAAGCATGTACTTTCTCAAGCAAGATGTTAGATTTCACGAAAACGGATACTTGATAATTGTAAAGCGTGACGTAGCATCGTCTCAAGAATACGTAATAGCAATTCAGTATGGATAAGAAGGTATCAATGTCATTATGAAATACAGCGTGTAGCATGGGAGAACTTCCGTCTGAATTAGGAACTCTGGCAATAAACCTAGCGTTCGGGGAAATGACATTCTGACAAGACATTTCGAACAGGGAACAGCCTTAATATGCTTCCCCCGTTACGATACGGCGAAGTTGAGGTTTCATTTCTGCATCAATGTCTCTGTAATAAAGATGTGCATGCGTGTGTGAATGTGTGTGTGTGTGTGTGTGTGTGTGTGTGTGTGTGTGTGTGTGTGTGTGTTTGTACATGGTGTGAGTGTATAGCTCGATAAACACAAAATGGAAAATACCAGTTTTTGGAATTTCAGAAAATGTCTGAAAGCACTACTAAAACAAATACATATTACCGAGTAAAGTAGATTTGAGGTTATACATAGCAATGCGACTAGAAATAACAACTCTTGAGAATATGTGTGGTGCTGAAACTTTTCCTGCTCTTATTTTTATGAAATGACGAATTTAAGTATTGAAATTATTTCTAAACTTGCTGATGGCGACAATCTTTCACTCTACTAGAAATTACTGTGATTTTAAAGCCTTCACACGTCATACTGTATGGAGAGAAAGGAATACTAGCATACTAATACGGTTCTTTACATGTGTTTGGGAAAATGTTTGGATTTCCGGTAAAATTAGGTAACTACTACTCACATTTTCTAAGAGTAGTTGTAGTACATTACATCATTTTAAGATCTTAAGTTGAGGGATTTAGTACGCTGACAAAAAATCTCTGGCTATAATTGTAAGTGAATGGCAGGTTCGTAAAATATTTGAACCAATACAATGTTCAAATTTTAATATTTTTTAATTAAAATAGGAACTATGCCATATTTATATGCACTTATCTGTAGAACAAAACGTCACAAGTCTCTAGAGAGAATAACACTGCAATTTCTAACATTGTACTGAAACTGCATTCAAAGTTGTCATATTAATATTAATTTAATATTATAATATTTAAATTATTTTATTTTTAATTAACAATGTAAAATTAATATCTTAATGATCAACGGATTAGAACAACTGGATTTTACTCCCTACATGTTTACCAAGTGTTAGCTCAAAAGCTTATAATCTGAACGAGGGATACCTTACTTCCATCTATTCCATCCATCCATCCATTGATCCATCCAAACATTCCAACCTTCGGTGTATCTATCCATCTCATCCAAACTGTAATCATAAATGACCAGTTTCCAAATTTTGGAATGTACATTCCTGGCTATCGTAAATGTGCTTCTTTTGCACTAATTTGCGATTTTTATTTCCTCAATAGACATAGACACTCCAAACAAAACATATAAACAGGTTTTGGAATTATTAAATGCTTCAAGTCGATTGATCCGAGATGGCTAAAGCATTATACGCAGTCTGTGTTTATGAATTGCAATGGTTCATATCCTTTCCTAAAATTATTCTTAGCTGCTTTATGTCTGTGATTACATCAGAGGGAGGGGACGTAGTAAGCCCTCTAATAGTATGTGGAGGAAAAGTAAAACTAGTGATGGGAATAGTTGTGAACATCTGTGAATGAGTTAAACAAATTCAAATGTAAGTGTGTTTCCAAATGTCTTGTAATTTAGTTCCCGGTGAATAATGATGACGATATTCATAATAAATTAAATGAAAATATTAGAGATAAATAAGAATAAATCATTAATGTTTAATGTTTGTGATCAGAATACATGTCTCTTTCTAATAATTCTCCTGCTACAATATGTTTAAAATACTGTAAAAGTATCTTTCTGACATTTTCTGTTTATTTGTAAATAAGCCATACAAGTCGAAAGAGTTGGTGACATCTGAAAGTCATATTTTCAATCAATTCAGTGAAATACAAAAAGAAGGGAAGGAAGAAAAAAGAAAGGAATAAATTACGAAAGTATCATAAGTTTTAGAACAGTGTAATAACAGAAAACTCTATGACAACTGCGATGCCTAGTAAGCGAAATTCATTTTCCTGCTAGAGAGCCAACAACGCAACTACACAATTTTTTATATTTAAAGCATAATAAGTGAGATAAGAATGCTTTTCCAGACTAATTTTTGGCCACAAAAATTTTGTTGGATGCAAAAATCCGAGCGTGTCAAATAGGAATGACAGCTACTATAATCATGGAATTTCGGGGCAACTCAACATTTACTCTCCAGTACACTTTGGGGGAATCCTGACAGATTTCGCTGGAGATGACAGTGACCAGCATAATGGGGGTAGGGGTTGATTGATAGTACTGAAAGCAATAATAGAAAAAAAACGCAAATTGCACTCAAGACATCAAGAGATGCTGAACTCATTCAGTATTTTAGATGAGGTGGCAACATGACATCATCACTTTCCAGTCTCTCTAAGGATTTCAACCCTTCCCATCTGTAAGAATGAGGTTAGACAGCAGTTCTACAACGGTTTCAGTGTTCAGGCAATATCTTCAGTTTCGAAAATATCTCATACTTTCTCCTAAGTAGTCACAACGTAGTCGGCCTCTACATTATCTACCGGCTATTTTAACTCCAAAATAATGGCTAGCAAACACGTCTGATGATTCTTTTATTTATCCTTATGCTTTAACAATCATTTTCCGAAACCACTTGATTGGAAAAACTGTATTCGCAACATGGTTCTGTAACACCATAACTCGAAATATTCAATTCTTCTTTTTGCTATATCTCTCAAGTGCACGTCTAGCTCCTGTAGAAGAATAGACTTCTACTGGACGTGATGAGTTTCAATTACTTATTGGAAGTACATATGGCTTAAAAAATTCCAGCAGCTGCATTCAAAAACAACTCCAACCATTCTACAACTTTCCAGATAATACAGTTAAGCCAAAGCCAAAGACACAAATTATTTGTTATCTTTTGACAGTATTTCAGAAGTCCTGTTTTGAAGAAATGAATTATGATGAATAAAACTACAAATGCTACGAAGACGATGCCACGAAAACGAAAGCATCAACGAAGCAGCAACAGCGAGAGTGAAGTCGCATCTGTGGCGGCGACGGTGGCGGCGGGGGCGGCGGCGGAGGGAACGTCGACAGGCCTCCCGCCTCCCAGCGCAATTGCGTCGTCCTCGTTTATTATTCAGGACGTGTGCAAGACGCCGCCACCGCCGCCAGCGCCACCGCGGAGGCGGATTTGTGCGGACCCAATACGCTGCATGGCTGATTTAAGATTTGCATTTCCCTTTCATATTGGAGATGAGGACGGAATCCACAACCCCCGCGTCCCGCGACTCCATTAGGGCTCCGCCGCGCTGCCCTCCGCCGCCCCCCTCCCGCCCCTCGACTGCGGGGGACGGGGCGCGTCCGGCGGAGACAAGAGCAACCCACGGCCCCCCGCCCGCCAGGCAGACCTCTCCGCCCAGCCCCGTCCCGTCTACGCCACCTGGTCCGTTGGGCTGGGCCCTGCCTGCTCCTTCCCGCCCAACCTGCCTATATCCCGCCAGTTCTCCCAAGTCCTACCCGTTACCCCCGCGGTTCCTGTCCTGCCCCCCTGGCCCGTAGCCCCGCCCAACTCCACCCGTTTATCCTGCTCGCTCCCATTCGCCTGGTTCTGCCCATCCTGCTGGTTCCGACTCGTCCTGCCTACTCCGCCTATTTCGTCCCTCTCCACCGGGAGAGGTGGATCTGTGCATCAATTGTCACTGTTGTGCCTCTGATGGAGAGGTCCTAGGTTTGAGTTCCGACGGCGACAGGATTTTTGACACTAGCTTTTCAGCTAGATGTCACTGTGTGGAGGAGAATTCTAGCGGTCGGCTGCTCTGATCGGTAGTTTTTCGTGGTTTCTGCGATCAACACCAGATGAATGCCGGAGCAGTACCCTAACAAATGGGCCGCGGACCGTGCGCGATCTTTTCTTCCTCTTCCTTGTCCTCTCTTTATCCCTTATACTTTCACTTACAGTAACGTGCACTACACTAGTTGGGAAAACCCCGATAGTTGACGGTAGGTCGGCGCAGGACTCGCCATCCCGAGAAAATCCCGAAAGATTACCGCCACATCCCGATAAAACATGTACTTCACTTACAGGACTGATGACCTCAGTAGGTTACGTGCCCGGAATCACTAACAATCGATCAATCAATCGTCCTCCTCCATCCTGCCGGTTTCTTTCCCATCCATCCGGTCTACATCCATCCTGAACTCCAAGTCATCGCCGTCATCGCGTGATTCCCGCCAGAACCCAGCCCCAACGGACTCCAGCCGTTTGTCCTACTCGCTCCTTTCCGCCTGTCCTGCTCCTCCGGCCTCTCCCGCCCCGCACTACCTGCTCCATTCTGCTTGTTCTATCCAGCACATTCTGCACCTCGCTCCGTTTCCGCTTCGACCAGCCTACCCTATCCTGCCCGGCTCTGCCCTGCCCCACCGCGTCTCGCCGATCCACATCCCGTCTCGTTCTGTCTGCCTCGCCCAGACCTGCTCCCTGACCTGCACCTCTTTCTGGATTCTTTTCGCCGTTTACTCCGTCCTACGTTACTACTCCCGTAGACCATTCCACCGTATCTTGTCCTTTCTGCCTGTCCAATTGCAAACGTTTCCCCACCCATACCCATATATCACTCCATCCCAACAACCTCAAACAGTGTGTTTTCCATGAAGCTCGTTATTTCCCGACTACTTCTTTTCCTATCCATCCGCGACCTTTCCCACGTCGCTTCGGTCGTCCCATCTGTCTCAGTCGCCATACCCTCCACGTCCATTCTTTCTTCACCGCGTGCGCTCCTGCTTAGCGATCGGTAGCGGTGCTGAGAGCAGGCACCGTTGTGATGGCGGGTGGTAGTGAGAGCAGCATTGTTCTAGTAACTTGGGCGGAGGAGGTGGTGATGGTCGCGCAGCTAGTGTCGGTGATGGTGAGCTAGCACTGGAGTGGGTGGAGGTGGCGACAGCTGTGGTGGGTGTGTCACGCGCCTCATCGTCGGGCGTGGCAGTGATAGGGCGGTGCCAATGGAAGGAGTAGCAGTGGTGCCGTTGGTGACGGTGGCAGCTGCAGAGGCGACGACGGTGGTAGAGGCAGCGACGTCAGCAGCGTGGAAGTGAAAGAATAGGAATGTACAGGGCAGTAGGAGGGATATCAGAAGTAATAGGGATGAGGCGTAGGTCATGAGACGGACGGCGGCAGTAGCAGTGGCGGTGACGGTGACGGTGAACGGTGGTGACGACTGCGCAGTGGCCGCTTGACGGTGAGATGGTGGTGATGAGGGTCGGCGGTGGTGGCGACGGAGGCCTTGTAGGCATTGGCGGTTGTGGTGGTGGGAACAGCGACGGCGACGGCGATGGGCGTCCGGCGCAGACAAACCCAACCACGCCCCCTTACCCGCCCCCGGCGAAAGACATTCCGCATACAAAAGAACGCCACGTCCCCGTCACCGGCGCGGCGCGGCGCGGCGCCCGGACGCCAAACAAAACACAATTGAAGCAGCCCGTCCAAAGGAGCGGCGACCGCCCGCATTTTCATAACACGTGCTCATCGAATCGAATTTTTCAATTTTCCTGTCCCGGAATCGTTCGTGTAGAGTCGATTTGGGTGGCGTAAACATGGAGATGGATTCTCCAAAGCTTGTTGTGAAAGTAAAGGAAAAATTTGACTTTTTTTGTGTGGAAATATTGTAATGTAGGGTGATTTCTTTATAAGAATCGCGTTTTGTTCGGGAGGGGAGAGGTTTTGCCAATAAAAGGGCAGTGAATAAGGTTATTTCATGTCAGTTTGTGAATGTTCTGTGAACATTTTCTTGATTTACCTAATTGGCAGTGTTCCGTTACTCTTTTCGTCATCTCATTTCATCTTCGTCGTATGTTCACTCTTTACTGGCTATCGGAGCGCATTGCAGAGTTTGAAATGATATTTTATGCAAAATCTCGTCTAAGTTCACTATTAATTGGTTATCGTAACATAATGAATTGTTTGAAATAACATTTTATGTAAATCGTACTACGATAATGAGTTTGAGTGGTCTGGCAAAACTTTTTAAACTCATACAAGAGGAACGTTTTATCGAAATTCGGCATGGGTTATGAATTCGTTTATGAAATACTACCCAGATATTTAAAATATATATCTTGAAAACTTTACAACTATTCTCTGCAAAAGGCTGTTTCTTAACGAAAGCATACACAAGTAAATTTAAAGAAATTGTTTTTACCCGCATCAATACGGCACAATTTTCATTCCTAAAAGTTTTCTAGCAATATTCTACGAAAACATCATTTTTAATACTCAATAATTGTTTCTTAAAAACAGTTATCAAATTATAGATTGTCATTATATGTGTTTAAAATGTAGTCAATTTCTGTAAATGAATTAAAAACATTCTGTTAATGATTGAAAATTAGGTGTTGATTACTCCCTCCTTCTCACATATTCAAAACATATTTTAAGGAAATTAAAATGTTTAGGAAATCCGACCTTGGCAAGTTAACAACATTCACTCGTGTCGAGAGTTTTCAGAAGAGTAACAAATTTGTATTTTCTATTTTTTTAACAGTCGCAAATCAATGGGGGTCAACGATGGGCTCCAGCATAATTTTCCCCTTGTTTCTTTATATAAGTAAAGAGTTAATCTTTCATATTTTAGAACTTTTATTAGTTAAAATTTTTTGCTAATTTAAAAATCTAGCCTTTATTAAATCTAAGTGATAGTTTCGTCTTTTAACGAATGTCTTTTATCGAATGTTAAGAAAAAATTCAAAACCATGGACCGGGAGCGGTAGCTCAGTGCATCAACTGATGTCACTGCAGCGCCTCTGACCGGGAGGTCCTAGGTTCGAGTCCTGGCGGCGGCAGGATTTTCGACACTAGCTTGTCAGCTAGGTCGAATTCAGTCGCTGTCTGGAGGAGAATTCTAGCGGCCGGCTGCTCTGATCGGTAGTTTTCCGTGGTTTCTCCGATCAACACCAGGCGAATGCCGAAGCAGTACCCTTCCAAACGGGCCGCGCGCGATCTGTCCTTCCCATTCTTTGTCCTATCCTCTCCCCTTACACACACACACACACACACACACACACTTACACTAACATGCACTACACTATCACATATCCCGGGAGACCGGTCGGGAGCTTAGAGCTTGTCCCGGCTGGAGCGGTGCCCCGCTGGTGGGAGAATCCTGGTTAAGGGGAAACCTCACTAACCGACGGTAGGTCGGAGCCGGATCTCGCCATTCAGCGGGGGAAGATCACCGCCATCTCCCGGGGGGAAACATGCACTACATTAACGGGACTAATGACCAGAGCAGTTGACGCGCCCGGAAACACGAATAAATCAATCAATCAAAACTATGGCTTTGCGGAAACCATATCTGTCGATTTAGAAAAGGTGTGCAAGTGTTTTATCATTCTTATTGTTGAGCTAGTTCACTAATAAAAGAACAATGCCATGTTTACTGCCACGGAAGGGACTATAAGTACAGAAAATATTCAATTTTAATATTATACCAGTAAAACATTTTCGTTATACTAAGAAAAAATATAAAACTCTGGACAACATTTACATAGTTGGAATGAACATATTTGATGTAAACAAAAATATTAGTTGAACTGATTCCTAATTAAGTGAATCGAGAGTGGAATTATACTCGTACCACCAGTATTAGTAAAACCACGGAAAAGTTTCTAACAGAGCATCCTGCTACTAGAAACCTTTTCCAGACGGCGGCTGAATTCGACCTATTATCTATAATAAATATAGTGTGCCTGGAAAGTCCCTCCGCACTGTGCCGAGTCAGAGCCTCCTATTAGAAATTGTATTTATGTTGGTCGCAAACAGATCGCTGGGAAACAAGTGAAGGGAGCAACACTTCCAGCATCTCTTATGATTGTGGTGAGTGTGGTATTTACGTTTTCTTTTCTCACTCGTTGCTACCAATATAATTCTTGTTACAAGCCCAAAGGCGTTACTGCGAAGAGTGTCTCCTGGCGCGCTGTAGCTGATTTTCGAATATTTTCTACCGTCGGTGTACGAAAAAAAAGACCTGGTCCGAGATAATGCTGGCTCTGAGGTAACTCAGCTAGTGTGATGACTTATGAAATTACTGCAGCCAAAATAAACAAACAAAACTGTTAAGGTGGGGATTCTCTCCATAACATACATTTATGCACACTGACTACAAAGTAGAGGAGAAAAATTAATCACCATTTTACAAATATTGCAATAAAAGGCGCGTAATATTAACAGGTATATTTCCCCTTATACCATGCCAATTCCACAAATTGTTTAACACTGCAATAATATAGCTTCAAAATTTTAACAATGCACACTAAAGCATTCCATTGAAATGTCACTATTCCTTGCGTCTTCCTAAAACAAATAAGAAATATCTATCATTCATTAACGAAAATTTTCCTGCAAATTCGTGACAAATTGCTAGGCAATCTTATATACGAACAGAATTTTCGTATAGGTTAAGAATGAAGTTTGCTTATTATGCATGACGTTGGCACACAGAAAGGGCCATATTTATAAAAAAAGCAATGAGAAATAAAAATTGGTAATAGGGAATATTCACACAAAAGACTAGTGACACTAACACTTGCAAAGTTTATATTTCAAGATCGTGACGCAGTACGGGATCAAGGAGCTTGCTTGTGGGCGGAAAATAAGATTGGATTACGTTATCCCGGTAGCAAAATGTCCTAATAAGAACCGAAAACGGTTAATAATATTTTCATAGTTCCGCGAATCGTCGTTATCTGTCAATTGTTTCGTTAGATAAATTGCTCAATGTTTGTGCGTTACACGCATTCGTGTCGCAGGGTCCCCTAGAATTGTCATGACCCATTAATATCACATTAATATAAGAAAAAGAAGGAAGAGAAGAAAGAAACGAAGAATATGCAGAAATATACATTTATGCAGAAAAGAAAGAAATGAAGAGTAAGAGAAGAAGAAGACAGAAGAAAATTAAATAGGAGAAAGAGAATATGTTGAAAGAGTAGAACAAAGATGTAGAAAAAGAAAAAATGAAAAACAAACAAGAAGAAAAGTAGTGGGAGTAACAGCACATACGTTCTCGTATTAATTCTAAATTTGCAATTTTCGAAAATTTAAAGAGTTCAACGAATATGAGACGGATGTCCTACTGTTAAACGTCTCTTCTTCTATCGTGAAAAAAGATTAAAAAAATAAAGCGTTTTTTTGAGGAAAAAATGTTTAAAAAATTTATTTGCCTATATTTCGCAAAATTGCACGAAACTTCTCACATTTTCGAAAAATTATACATGACATTATTTCAAGATCTGTCTTTAAAGAATAGGTGTCGTTAAGAAAAATGATCTATCTTCAGTATTGTAGTTGTAGCAAGACGCCGTAAAAATTGCCTATTTGCAATTTTCGAAAAATCTAGGATTTCAAGGAACATGAGACCTGCACCATTCCCTTAACCAGCCGTTTGTTCTATTCAAGGAAAAAGTTTAATACAAAAGTTTGGAATCATTTTTTAGAAAATTTTAAAAATGTTTTTGAGGTTTCATGTAAAGCAGCCTCAAAAATGAAAATATCCAGTTGAAACTCCCAAAAACTTGAATTCGTTGTGATGGATCGAAGATTATCAATTTTGAAGAAAATCGGCTGAACAGATTAGGTGCTAGGAATGGAGGGTTGACCACAGATGGACAGTTGTCAGACATGTTTGGCCATCAATTGATTTTTGGTATCAAGACCCCACAAAACGTAGATTTTGGCTAGAGTTGACTACAGTTAAAAGAACTTTTAACTGTAGTCAATACTGAGTGTTCTGTAGACACATGTATTCTGCACATTCTTATGTCTCGCCTATGCAAGCCCTATTAAACGGAGCTCTAAGGGCTAGCGCAAAAAACAAAGGCAGAAAACTAGTGTTGTACTTTAGCCACCACATATGACTGTGCCCCACTCCTTTCAAACCCCACGACACTTCACTACTGTTAGTAATAAAATCTATAACGCCACACCCATTCAATTTGAAAAATAAGTATAGCGGATCTGTCGAGAATATATAGCTTCCCTTCGCGCCAGCATGGAAGAGGAAGGCAATTGGCAGGGCGGGGAATCTCACAGGAGGCCGCTCAACCCCCCCGGCGCCGCGCGGCTGCAGTCACCCCCTGCACGGGATTTGCGATGCAGGCGCGCAGCGCGGGCGGGCGCAGGTGGCGGCGCGAGGGCGCTGCAGGGGCGGAAGGGAAGGTGACGCCACAGACGCAGTGAATCATTCAGCCCGTGTATCTGCTTCATTTGAAATAATTATGTGGAGCCGGTTTTACTTACCGTTTTTATTCGTATTTACGATCAATTTTTTAATTAAGTTAAAGAGGGCCTAATTAAAATTATGGTATTTATAGTGGGTCTTATGTGAGTGTATATCAAAAACGTAGTACGTAGTAGGAATTTACAATTTAAATAATTATTATTGCGGATTAATGGAAAATGACATCGAGCCTCTCATTTAATCACATAATAGTACATTATAAAACGATGATGTAATGATGGGTATTAATAAACGAGTGTGAAATTACTATAGGGGCGAGGTACGATCGAGTATCGTAAACTTCAAACGAGTGTATTAATACCCATTACATCGAGTTTCATACGATACATTTTCTACGACTTTTATAAGTTAAACTTTTACATTGAATCGTTTCGTGGCAGTTGACATGCAGGATTCAACCAAGACCACCTAGCGGACAGCTACCCTACCTGCCGCAAGTGGCTTTGGTTTACCAGTCGGCCTGCGAGAGAATACAAAAGTTGCTCTTACAATCATTTTCGCTTTTTCTTATATTTCTGGATGTGCCAACTCCTCCTCCGATTCATTAGACATTTCAAACTAAAGAGCTGGCCAGTTTTAGAGGACGAACATATGGCAGCAACATATAACACACAATAACTTGAATTCTGATGTTAACGCGAGTCAAATGTTACCTTTACCACTACCACTGCCCTAGTCAAATAGGATCAGTGTGAAATTACGAAATTACGATCCTGTATCGTAATGAGTAACATTATGAACGGGTGGCAGCCAAATGACAGAATTATACAACGGGAGTAGGAAAAGCAATTTACGGAACGATTTCAAGAAAATCCTTAATTCCGCTTTGACATCAACTTATGTCACTGCAGTACCTCTGACCGCGAGGTCCTAGGGTTTGATTCCCAAGGGTGGCAGAGTTTTCGACACTGGCTAGATAGCTATGGCAAATTCAGCCATAGTCTTGAGGAGAAATCTAGGGTACTGCAAGCGTGTATTTACGTAAATCACGTCTGAGCGTCTAGAGTGAGACAACACATCTCGGAGCGCGCGGACGCTTCTTCGCATTCTACTCTTAACCCTCTTCTTCGCCTCTACTCCCTAAAATCTACCGATGATACCCCATTCCTACATGACCAATCTTCCATTATGTAGAGACCCAACCTTTGTAGATATGAGCGTACGATATCGGTATGAGAAACGAAGTTCATCCTGCATGTATCTTCGACTCAGTGGATGTCAGTATACATGGATATCAAGGCAAGGCTGGCTTCGACTGAACCACAGTAGGAGTCTACCTATTGCACAGGAGCCAAAGTGGCAGCTTTTCCTGTTTGAATGTAGAGACTTTTTCTGTCATCCGTGGAGAATTTGCTGGTTGGCGGCGGTTTTGTTCGAGGTTGTTCTGTTTCCCTGGCCTCTCATCCCACCCCTACTACATCATCCTCCGTAGCGTATCATCCAACATTGGTATCCAAACACTTCTTTCAGTTCAGGTTAAGCCACACTGGCTGTGTTTGCAATCATAATAACAAAATGAAATATAGCACGAGGAAAAAAGGATATTCCCAATAAAACATTAATTAGTAATATAGTAATCATTCTATTTAAAATATTAAGGGTTTGTGTTTCGAAAGAAATATGGTCCTACTAGAGTACAACATTTTTTCAAGTTTTGCTTTAAATGAAAGGTAGTGATGCCAGGATATGTTATTCATTATTGTTACTCGTATTAACTAGTTTTATAGTATAAACAATAAATGTAAATAAAATCGTAAAATTATAGAAAAATCTTACCTGTCGTCATTTAATCAATATGTCCTTTGTCTGTGATAAGACTGAGATCATCCTTCAAGTCCTTGGTTTTGCGAACAATGCGTGCGTGAGTGTGAAGCAATAAATAAAGATGCGAAGATCTTGGTAAATTTAAAACTTTTCAATTAAATTTTCCTAAACATGTTTAGATCAGTGTTTGTAGCAAACAGTGATTACATTTCTCGATATATTGTAACCGTACTTTATTTTACCAGTATTGGAGAAGTACTGAATGACATGAAACAATATATTTAAGATTTTCAATTTTCCAGATAGGGTGTATGTAGTACTGTGGTGTACATAGTACTTTCTCTTGCTACTTTTCTGCCGCTGTTTCTTTTGTACTATGTAATTACAAGGGTTCAGCTAGTTTGAGTAATTTATGTTAGGTATAGAAACAGCCAACGAGCAACTTCATACTATCTAAAGACGCCAGACGAACATCAATAGCTTCCAGCTGATCCTCTGACTATCCCGGAGATATCCGCAGCGCCGACCTCCCCACCCGTCGCCCCCGCCCCCGCTCCCGCCACTGCTCCCGCCCCCTCCACCACCACCACCGCCACCTCCGCCGCCACCACCGCCACCGCCACCGTCCCCACCACCTCCGCCACCGCCACCTCCGCCGCTGCCACCTCCGCCGCTGCCACCGCCACCGCCTCCACCACCGTCACCTCCGCTGCCACCGCCACCGCCACCGCCGCCGCCGCCGCCGCCGCCGCCACCGCCACCGCCACCGGCACCGCCACCGCCACCGCCACCGCCACCGCCTCCACCGCTGCCACCTCCGCCGCCACCACCTCCGCCGCCGTCGCCGTCGCCGCCGCCACCGCCTCCGCCACCACCACTGCCACCGCCTCCGCCACCGCCTCCGCCACCTCCGCCGCCGCATCGAAGCCGCCGTTTTAATGAGGTCGTCACGCGAGCGTCGTTTACGGCGCATCCTCGCGATCCCCCGGTGATGATGATACACATTTTGACGAGTATTATTTGACGTCGCGCCCCGGATTGAGCCTTCCTTCCCGGCCACGTGGGTCGCGTCGGGGCGAGGGGCCCCGGGCCGCGCCCAGGGTTTACGAGCCGGCCGAAGCCCCTCCGCCGAGCGGGGATGACACCACCGCACTCGAAGCCGTTGGCTCGGGTCTTCGCGGTCGCCAGCGTGTCCCCTGTCGCTCCGGATTTCCCCCCTGCAAGAGGTGTTTCTATACAGTGTCCTCAACCTGGCGGCATGTTTTAACAAGTTCCGTTTTCTCCCACAGGCTTTACTCTAAGAACAGTTTCAACGGTGGCCTTCTTCACTAACCTGTGGGCGAAGCCGGCAACCTAAGATTCACATGCATGCTTTGTTATTTCTGTTAAAATTTTCTTTCTACAGTCTTTTTGAATTTTGATTTTTTTTATACATTCACACATCCATAATTGTGTTCACTTACACTTATTTACATACGTCGCTCTGATCCCCCCCTGCAGGAGGTGTTTCTGTGCAGTGTCCTCAATCTGGTGACAAGATTTAATAAGTTCCGTTTTCTGCCACGCAGCTTTGCTCCTTTTTTTCACTTTGTGCAGTCCGAGAGACGCCCATCTCCACCACGAAAAGTTTTTTCTGCCCGAGAGACGTCGTCCTTTGATGTTTATTTGACTATGTGCCTTTCTTCACTGCCTGAGCCTCTCAACCCGGGTACGATGTTAGTTCTCCGAGTAATGACCGAAACGTTCACAACACTGACAAGATATCATTTGGAATGCGAAGTCTTCATTGAATCCAGTCTTGTAAGTCCATCTTTGGGGTTGCTACATGAGTGTTTGGAGTCCATTGTTATACTGAGATGTCACTGCCTTCAGAGTCACAGGCTTGGATCTCGTGTTATGGGAATCGTAATGTTGCTGATGAGATGTAGTTGACGTAATTAAATGATGAAATGATTGAATGCATCTTGGTCAACTTAATGAATTTATACAGATAACCAGTTTTCAGCGGATTTGCCATCATCACAAGTCTACAAATAATGTAAATAAATTAAATTAATATTTTAAATAATAATTATATTATTAGGGCCTCAGCATTAGTTATTCTGCGCAATGTTGACAACTCAGTCTAGAAAACGGCTTTTCACAGAAAAGCAAAATTTCATTTAATCAGTCCGCGGAATCCTGTTTTCTTTCAGTCTTCGTGGTGGTCATTACCTTGTTTCCATGCTACTTTTCCACTGGAATACAGTCATAACCTACTGGTTACGACAACTATCTCGAAGTCGGACGCTTGGACCTTTGAGGCCCGCAGCGTGTCCTCTGTCACGCGAAATGTTCTCCCTTCTGGAGGTTTTCCTATATAGTGTTTACTACCAATGTAGTACCGGGAGCGGTAGCTCAGTGCATCACTGATGTCACTGCGTCGCCTCTAACCGGGAGGTCCTAGGTTCGAGTCCTGACAGCGGCAGGATTTCCGACACTAGCTTTCTAGCTAGGTCGAATTCAGTGGCTGCCTGGAGGAGAATTCTAGCGGCCGACTGCTCTGATCGGTAGTTTTCCGTGGTTTCTTCGATCAACACCAGGCGAATGCCGGAGCAGTACCCTAACAAACGGGCCACGGACCGCGCGCGATCTGTCCTTCCTCTTCCTTGTCCTATCCTCTCCCCTTACACACACACACACACACACACACACACACACACACACACACACACACACACGCACACACTTAAACTAACAGGCAGACTACCACATATTCCGGGAGACCGGTCGGGAGCTTAGACCGACTGGGGCGGTGCCCCGCTGGTGGGAGAGTCCTGGTTAGGGGGAAACCCCACTAGCTGACGGTAGGTCGGCGCCGGATCTCGCCATCCAGCGGGAGAAGATCACCGCCATCTCCCGAGAAAAACATGCACTACACTAACGGGACTAATGACGACAGCAGTTGACGCGCCCGGAAACAGAAAAAAAATCAATCACTCAAAAACCAATGTATTCTTTTAACAAGTCTCATTTTATGCCATCAGCTTCAGGCAGTGGTTGCTACTCTGTCATGTCTCTGATACTTTGTTACTGCCTATAGCAGTAGACCTATAATCCTATCGCTCTTGACGACCCCTTGCAGGAAATGTTTGGCGTTGTCCAAGAAATGCCATTTTTTAACAAGCTGGGTCGTCAGCTTCAGTATTTGTGATAACCAACATGACCACGTCTTTACCTACAAAAATATATTATTATTATTATTATTATTATTATTATTATTATTATTATTATTATTATTATTATTATTCTTTTACTTCTTCTCCTTTCTATCGGCTGAGGTGTCTCTCTGGGAGATCCAAGGGTTCGAGTCCCAACGGTCGTAGGATTTTTCACACAAGCAACATAGCTGGATAGAATTCATGCGCATACTCATTCAGACTACACACTCATTTGATTTTTATTGGTGCATGATATGACCTATACATTGATTAAAAGTTCTTTAAAAATTATAAAAGAGTTTGGATAATTGTGCACAGGAAGGTGGGACATTAACATTGACATATCTGTATCCTGGAGTTTTTGCCTGGTTGGTCCCGCTAGTCGATGATAGATCGGCGTCGGATCTTCCAATTTACGTTTTGGCCATGTGGTCACTTTTTGTTTTCTCCGTGCTGTTGTAATATGTAAATTTGTGGTAAGTAAAAATTTGAGAAACAATCAGCTGACATATTATTATTTTTAAGTATGTATTTTACACAGATTAATTTAAAAACTGAAAAATGGCTCACTCAACTTATAGTAGTACTTCATCAATGTTTTAATCTACCTATATAGAAGAGAAACATATTATTGAAATAAATATTTCAAGATCACATCTCAAGTAAAACATTTTAGTAACTACTTCGTGGGGACATATACATCACAGTAAATTACAGTTTACCGTATGCTAATTTGTTTAGTTTTAGTAGTACTAACGCATATGTAATGTATAATCGATATTACAGATTGTGCATATTTGCTCTAGTTATAGCAGCAGCACTTTATGGTTTTCTTTATTTCGTTAATGTTTTTAGTAGAATTTTAATTTTTAGCATGTATTTGCCGTTACTTTGAAAATATGGTTTAATATAGATTTGTTAAAAAATTAAATTTAGATGTTTTGTACAAAAATTAACGCAGTGCTTAAATTGATTCTCCTCCTCCTCCTCCTCCTCCTCTTCTTCTTCTTCTTCTTCTTCTTCTTCTTCTTCTCCTACTTCTTCTCCTTCATGTTTCAAGATATTTTGGTATACGTTTTACTGAGTTCAATACGTTTTAATAATAATAATAATAATAATAATAATAATAGTAAAAGTATACAACAGCTATCAGAAAAGCAAATTGCATTAGGGAAAAGGTAATTTTAATTAGATGTTATATGTTTCATATTCACTGGTTGGAAGAGACATAGCCCCTCTTTTGTGCCACACACACTATCGGTGATCTGCAATAATTCAGTGTTGCCCTTTTAGTAAATAGTTGATGAACAGAACTGCTGATTATGTTATTTTTGTATTCAGTTATTCTTTTATTGAGTTATACTTTTATTCAATTATTATATTATTTCATTATTCAGTTCATTCTTCGTCTTCACTTCAACTACTTTGTTTTACGTATGTCCTGTTACATTTTTAAGAAAATCCATGACGACAAAATTATTACATTCTATTTAATTTGTCTAATTGTTCGAGGAGAAACTCAAAGCAATAGTTTGGATTTGTGCACACTTCATACTCATGTCAAAATACGTGTTACTGAGTCCAAAACGTTCTAATAATAATAATAATAATAATAATAATAATAATAATAATAATAATAATAATAATAATAATCATTCTAAAAAAAAATAGGAAAGTACAGCGATCTGGCATATCAAATCAAAGATCAATGGAAACCGGACCAAGTATCCATTCTCCCAATAATTATCTCCAGTAATGGCCTTATAGAAAAACACGTCAAAGAAAACCTTCAAAAACTTTATATCCCACCAAGGCTTTTAAAATTCATGCAGAACTCTGTCATCTAAAATACTTGCTGCACTGTCTAGAACTTTCTAAATTCATATTTTTAAATAAATAGCAAATATTACACTTGACAAAAAGCCCGTTGTTATTTGAGAACCAGGTCTTCCTGTGAACCAGCATTGTGTAAACATAAGTAAAAATCATAATATACAAGGGGTATCGGAAAAGATTATGCATATTCATGATGCATTGAAGCTCATGCATCGGAAAAGCACACTGCATACTCATGTTGAAAATATTCATGTTCCCTTTCTTCCTAAACGAAAATAACGTGAATTTAATATCCACAACTCTGAGGCAAAATTATGCTGAATAATATGGTAGAATATTTGTGTTTTTAAAAGGCAAGATTGAGACCAAATGGAACCAGAAACATTGGTCAGCCAGTACTCGGATTACTGCGAAACTAAAAGTACTGCGTCTAAAGAAATTTCGCAGAAATTTATGCTTAGTAGTGTGATATAATTTTTTGAAATTTTTAACTATTTGTATTTGTTGTACTTTATTTTATATCCGGGCAGGGCAGATAACATAATTATTTACAAGTAGTAGCCATTACATTTTATTTTTGTAGAAGATTCTCAACTTTTGATACGCTACAAGCGCGATGACAGTTAAAAAAGGAACGTCCAATGATTTCTATTGTATAACACGGAACTTGGGCTTCTGACAACATTGCTAGGTCACCTAAGACAGACGATCGAGGCAGAATCCGGGAACAGGCTCTCTAAAGTCCTTCCTCCTCCCCCAGACATATCTCCGTATAATTCAGACATTTATTTTGTATCCTGGAGGCAATGGATACGCGATGGAGACTAGCGTCCGCTCTCGTTGCCTCGGATTAAAATTGTTTTATTCATCGCGCCACTTCGTTCTTCTGTTGTTTACTTTCACGAGCTCGCTGTGTTCAACAGATTAAACTTCTGAAAGTCCTGAAGTCGAGTACTGCGATAAAAGGAAGCAGGTCCTTCGTCGGAACAACTAGTAATTTTTCCTTCTTGTTTCGGAACGTCATTTCGGGTTACAGCACGATATCTTGTAGTCCTTCTTATGCTAAGTGAGATGAAGCTGCGTTTTCTAAATGCAATCGACTTGCTCATTCAAACCCTCCGCCAACTCCAGCTCGTCGTTTAATGCATCGACGCCTCCTAGAAAGATTTAATTAACTCGGTCGGAAAGCGTGAGGTCGTTGAGTGCTCGCTCGCCCTATGCACCGGTGCAGCTCGGCATAGCACGCCTCCGCCTAAGCACCGAATTCCTGGGGCGTTTATGTGGCCATTAGGGACCATTCCGAAAGGGGGAGCGAAGGATATTCGACGGTGGCGCCGCCGCTCGGGCGTTTCTTAAACGAAGCAGCGACGGGGTCGCGCTCTAGTGGGTTCGCGGCGAACACAATCAGTGCGGCGGCGGCGGCACCGCGCCGTCATCAGAAGCGAAGGCGATGCAGGGGGCGGGGCATGGAGCGTTTGTGGGAACGAGGGCGTTAGGTGTTCGCTGTTCGGCTGCCCCGCCCCGCCCCCGCCACACCGCCCCGACGCTCTCTTGCTGATCGCGCGCCGGGCTACGTTCCCCCGGCAGCGATCAGGAGCTCCGAGAAAGAGATTAAAACCCGGAATTACCCACCGCCATCACACGTTTCGTTTCCACCGGCGCTTCGGAAATCGCCGTTTCTTTTCCTCTGGGAAAGTTCGAAGTGTTTCTTTGGCTTGAAATTCCGTTAATGTGAGGAAAGCTTATTAAAGGGGAAGAGAAGCGAAGTTGTTTGGTTCGGAAGTAGAAGATGTACTCGTGGGACGCATACGGCTCGTTTTTGTGTGATGAAGATCATTAATGATTTTTGGCAAAATGTTACGCACTTTCATGTATTCAGATATCAGCAGAATACAATATTGAATGTTACAAGTTTGTAAAATATTGCACTATATATCGGAGCATCCGTATGAAATTGGACGTCAAAATTATAATTAATTAATTTCTTGTTTTTGTATCCACGCTACCTATGAGAAACTGATTAAGTAGTTCACGAATACATTTATCAGAGGGACACTCTTCAAAAAATAGTAAAAATTGTCAAAAATTTCTTTCTGATCAAAATCTTGTGACGAATTGTCGTAAAATAATTTGATAAATGGAAATGTTACTTTAGAAGAATCTTTAAAGTAAAGGTAAAAGAAATGTGTTCACATTAAAAATTGGAATTTGAAAAGTGAAATAAAATAAAGTCGTTGAACAATAGTGTAGACAAACGTAGCAAGGACACGACACAGAAGCAATAAAATTATGTTGAATGTTCTTTCAAGCTTATGATTTACATTATGTACTGATAAATCTATGTTTTTGTTTATTTTCAGTTTAAAAAGCTTGTATAACGAGACATGAAAATCACCAAAAATTGCTAATCTAAGATATTTTTGTTTGTAAATATTATGATTCTGATACCTTTTTTGCAGTCATTTTTAGTTCCTAATATTCTTTCAAGTTTTTGTGTATTATTTCTTTTCCAATTTTATTCATGGTTACACGAATATCTTACATCCCCTCGGTTTTGGCTATTTTCCACCTATTCTCCCCTCCTATCACCCATTTTGCTCCCTTCGCTGCCCTCAAGCCCTTTGGATGAAATACTGAACAAGGCATCGCGGGGAGCCATTACACGTCATTGTTCCTATCGGCATATATCAGGCCGACCGCGGAGATCGTGTCGTCATTTCAGACCACCTCCTCTTCCTCTTCTTCTTCCCCTTCATGCCCATGGCCTCTCGGTTCATCCGCCACCGGGCGATCTCGATAAAACCGAACAACCCTTATGCGAATATTGCGGTTCTATGATTGATGTTGAACTTGCGACGTGTTGGCTGCCCTGGTCATTGCCATTGCCACCGCCGTCACCAAAGCACGAAAGACGCAAAAAAAAAGCATTTGTCCTTTTTAGAGCTCTCGAATTTACAATACAAGTAGTACATAAGAAAAGGAAAATACCCAGTGCTTTTTTCTTCAATAATATCGTTTCATATTTTTGTTAAAGCCGATTTGGATGGACGCAGTAGCTAAGATCGTTTACCGACTCAGCGCTTCGGTTCAAAGGTTCGCCTTCTGGTTCGCCTTCCAAAGGTTCAAGTTCTGCCTTGTGAATGGTTGTTTGTCCCTTGTTTTTTGTATGTATTGTAGCGGAGGGCCTCGCATTCTGCTGACCCCAGATCAGAGGAGTCCGCAAGTGTGTTGTAAATGCCAATGTTGCAAATGTCTACTGTATGGTCGAATAAGCGTCCCATAGACACGTGAAGGGTAACCAGCTATCGGTTGGAACAAAGCCCTAGAGAAAAAAATAAATTTAATACTCTGTAGAAGATTGTCAAACAGTAATTTTCAAGAAGCCAAAGTTTCATGCGTTGGTTTGATTTTGAGATAAATATTTCTCATTGATCCGCAATGATTTAAGGTGAAGATGTTGGAGAAGGAATGAATGCGCGTGGTCCATGAATCGTTATTTCAGATGTTGTTTCTTAACCCGTTTGCAATTTTAGGAAATCACAGAAATTACAGATCAGAATAGTCAGTAAGAAGAATTCTCTGCCAGAGCGTTTGGTCCCAGCTAATAAATTCAGGGAGAAATCTTTCAATTTCGTTATTTCAAACTCGGTCTACTTAGGCACAGTTGTGAATTCGTTTTTGTGTACTTATCTAATGCCCTGACTTTGGAAACGTTGTCTGTAGCCCCATTCTCGATATGGGCTGAATTTTTATCCAAAGAAATGTGTACCCAACGCTTCGGACTAATTTGGTCTCCCAAAGAAATGGGTACCCAACGCTTCGGACTAATTTGGTCTCCCAAATTCTTGACTCAAGAACCTCAGGCACTTAGCTGAACTAAACAAAACCAGAATACTACTTTGGTAGTGATTTGAGAGAACGAGATAGAGAACGGGAGCGAGAGAAAGGGAGAGTAAGTAAAAAAGAGAGAACTAGAGACAGAGAGCGAGAGTAGAGAGAGAGAGAGAAGCAAAAACAGATACAGTGAGAGGTAGAGACAGAGAGACGGAGAGAGACAGAGAGAGTGGCGGAGAGAGAGAGACAGAGAGAGAGAGAGAGGCAGAGAAAGAGACTGAGGGAGACAGAGGGAGAGACAGAAAGAGAGACAGAGCGAGACAAAAAGAGAGACAGAGAAAGAAAGAGGGGTGAGTGAGGAGGAGATTTCAGCTTAGAGGTCATTTTGTGAAGTTACAACTTCCTCTTGTTCTCATCAGGATTCTAACCTGAGGAAGAGCATGAAAAGCGCCAGCTCTGAACTGTCCGAAGATTATTGATTTTTATTTCATTTTATTTTTGTCCGTTATTCCCCAATCTGGACAACACTGCGCCGCCACCGCTGCTGTTTCTCCCTGACCAGGATGAGGAGAGGCCCCTGTGCTGTGCCCAAGTGGGGATGAGAGAGGTGGGGTGGAAGGGGGCAGCTTTGAAGGAGAAGAATGGCGGAGCAGCGAGGAGGATAATGGGAGTCGAGGGGAGAAGAAAGCGACGGAAATCTTGCCAGAAGGAGGGTTTTCGTGCTGGCGTGAGGATGGTCGTTGCCAGAAATATGGGCGTGCGTGGCGCGAAGAAGGATGACGTAGGGAGTTTAGTCGCAGCAACCCTGTGGCAAGCAATGGACAAAAAAATTAATACTTTGTTTATTTACTTCCTTTATTTTTTAAACGAAGTTGTTGTATATCAGAAAACCAAGTTATGAAAGAACCCTTTAGGTTTGTTATTTGTAGAAAATTAAATTAGTTATTTGGAAATACGGACATTGATGTTTGATTAATATGTTTAATAAAATAGGTAATGAATAACACTTGCAAGAATTTTGCGGAAGAGAAGGCCCCACAAAGATAGCTTCAAGAATTAAGCCTCTAAGTTGAATATAAGTAATTTCCAAACCACAAATGATTTTTAGTGTAAATATTTAATAAGTAAATATATTAATAAACTCAAATAAAAGAAGTAAATCAGAAAATAATCCCAAACATACCTGTTGTGCGACTCAGATACAAGTAAATATTTTTCTAAGAATATGACGATCTAATGTCACTGTTTTCTGAAGTAATTTCACGATAAACAATTAAGATTGCATGGATTAATTCTAGAATGCTCTCTTTGCGTTCTTCATTATTAATTAAACACATAGTCGAAAATAAAACAAAAAATATTAAAATAATGTTAAACTAATTAACGAAAGTTACAAAATTATAACAAGTTGTGTTTTCTATGTGAATCAAGACGTAGAATTTTGCACTTTACTTACCATTGTCAAGTGATGTTTCGTTTCAAAATGTACATGTAATTGTGATTAAATATCCAGTTTTTTTTAAGTTCTTACTCTTGTATAACATCTTGCGTAATGTGAAATGCACATTGTGAACCAAAAATATAGATCACCAAATCTCTTCACATTGCTTAATGTTTGTTTATTCTCATAGAACAGTAAAAAGAAATTCATATTCACAGAGTAAATTTCTTGTAAACGTAAAATTTAACTGGCGGGAAAATTCATTTTTTTTGGTGTTAGAGATTGTGGATTGGTTGAAATTTAAATGAGTTCTTCTTCCTTTGGGTTAATCCCTTAGTATCTTAATGTAATAATAATATTATTTCTAGATTTGCATAAACGAATCTCGAAACGAACGAGTCCGTTCGATACTACATACAATTTTTTATGAATAGCTTTCATGACTTGTGAAGAAAATTTTAACTGTTGTTATATTGACGATTCGTTCACTTGACGTCGAGAGCGAATGTTTCGTCGTCGCATAATGATGTTGGTGATAACAACGATGATGAGGATGGCGATTCTGGTGTTGAGAATGGTGGTGATGATAATGGTAGTAGGGTTATTAGTGATGGTGACGATGGGGGTCTGCCTACCTCTGTGGCTCGTTGGTTTGCGTGCTCGCTTTCAATGGCACAACCCCGGGTTCAATTACGGGCCGAGGCCACTTAGGTCTGTTCGCTTTCCTTACTAACCTCCTAAACTTTCCTACCTAAAGTTATGGAGCCCAGTGTATACGATGAAGGGATGTTTCGTTCTAACCACACGAACCCCTTATCCCATTGTCGAAAGGCTGGGTGACTGTTGGTCGGCCAAGACCCATAGCTTGCTGTCGAGCCATAGAACAGGAACAGGTGGTGGGGTAATTATGTTGCCCGTAATGGTAATGGGGTGATGGCGATGATGTATTCCAAAGTCTCCGTTGGCGACAATTCCGTGGGTGTGGTTGCCCTGCGGCTGGCTCCATTAGGGATGGTTCCGTTGGCGTACGTTCTATTGAAGATGGTTCCAAAGTAAATCATACAATTCTCTTTGCAGTGGTGTTGAATTTAAAGGTGCGATATTGAGGATGACAATAATGGAGATATTTATTGTTGTAATGATATTGAAATTATTTGCGGTAGTCTTCTGTGTGGAGATTTTGATACAAGAATTAGTGTGTTTTTTATTGGTGCTAATGGTGCGTATGAATGTGATTTAATTAATGCTAATTGGGATCGTTGTGGTGCCCGTCACAGGTGTGAGGACGGATTGTCATTCTTGTCATGGCTACATCATGGAGCATGTTACAATAACAGCGCTGTTGGTGATTCACGATTATGTCGACCTAACCACAATATACATATCCTAGAAAACGATTTGGATGGTGGAGCTTGTAACTTGCGGCGCGTATAAACAGCCTGTAACCCCGGACTCTGGACGTGAGAAGATCTCAAGGCGTGGCTTGTTGGGGCTACGCAACAATCAACTCACGCTACGCCATTGGGAATTTGTGAATATGACATAATTGTTCTCGATTATAGACACCAAACACTTTGAATCAGAGAGGCATTGGTCATTGTTTATTGGTAGAGAGGCATTCTCATTGGTTATAGTTGAGGCGCAGCCGTCAAATAAACATTTAGCGCATGCGCACTGCAAGGCTTTTCTATACAGTTTACCTATATGTTCCCCATAGTTAATTAATTGACTGCTTTAGTGGCTGACGTTAGGGCACGTCAACTGCAGAGAACATTAGTCCTATTAGGGCAGTGAATGCACTATCCCCATAGGTGGTGGTGTTACTTCCCGCTGGGTAGTGAGATCCGGCACCAACCTATATGTCGCTGGCAGTCACTGGCAGGAGATTTTCCCCTCCCGTCCTCCCCTTCCCAGCGGGGCACAGCCCAAGCCGGAACGAGCTTTAAGCTCTCAACTAGACTCCCGACATGTATGATAGAGTGGAGCATGTATATGAGTTAAATATGTCGATGGCTAGTCGACAGGTTCTTCAAACAGATTTGGTGAAATGAAACTCAGAGAGCAAAATTACTCTGAGTTTATTGCTGAACTTCACATATACAAAGTTATTCAAATATCAAATTCAAAGCCTAAACAGGTAGTGAACCGTATACAATGCTCTCTTAGAAGCTATATACACTTTAGCCTCACTTCTATTGCAGATAGAAGGCGAGGCGTTTGGTGTCTCCCGATAGCGCAATCACGCTCTGGGTGGCCCTTAATCACGGAAGGCACCGAGAGAGTGCATCAACGGATGTCACTGCAGCGCCTCTGATCTGGAGGCCCTAGGTTCGAGTCCCGACGGCGGCAGGATTTTCGATACTAGCTTTTCAGCTAGATAAAATTCAGTCGTGGTCTAGAGAAGAATTCTAGCAGCCGACTGCTCTGATCAGTAGTTTTCCGTCATTTCTCCTATCAAGACCAGGGGAATGCCGGAGCAGTACTCTAACAACCGGCGAGGGACCGCGCGCGATCTTTCCTTCCTCTTCCTTGTACTATCCTCATCCCTTATAAACACTAACATGCAACTACACTACCACACATACCGGGAGACAGGTCGTGGGCTTCGAGAATGTCTCGGCTGGAGCTGTTCTCCGTTGGTGGGAGATACGTGGTTCGGGAAAATCCCGCTAGTCGACGGTAGGTCGGCGCCGGATCTCACCATCCAGCGGGGGACGATCACCCCCAACTTCCGATGAAAAACATGCACTACAGTTACGGGACTAATGAATTCGATAGTTGACGCGCTCGGAATCACCAACAATCAATCAATCAAGGAAGGCGAGCGTGCTGAGGGAGAGATCCTGCGATATCAGAAAGGTCGGGATGTCCAATACAACCCTCAGAATTATGTGACATGAAATGGCATCATAATAGGTCAAAGAGACTCGCGGCAGCTATTGAAATATTCTACACCCAATCTGGATGTGGGATGGGAACGGAGTTCCAAGTTACAGCTTACCGGGGTTACAAAGGACGCCTTTTCCTCAACACTAATTAAATATGTATCTCGCTCTGGAGTACATTGTGTATTACGTACTGTCTGTACGTTGAGACATAACTCTTGTGTGTGTAAGAGGAGAGGATAGGGTAGGACAAGGAAATGAAAGAAAATATCGTGCCCCGTCCAATGGCCCGTTTGTTAGGATACTGTTTCGGCCTGCACCTGGCACGAGTATTGATTGGAAAAATCACGCAAACCCCGGAGCAGCTGGCCAGTAGAATTCTACTCCAGACAGCGGGTGAATTTGATCTAGGTAACTTGTGTCTAAAATTTACTGTAGTGTTTCGTACCCCAAAATCTCCTGGCCCAGAGTCATTGCAAGATTTCTTGGGGTTCGTGCATTTCGTCTGCCTCTCATTCTATCATATTTATTCCGTCATCCTGCAAATCAAATCAACACCCATCACCCACACATGAAACCATGCATTTCAGGTCTGGACCAAAAGGTTTCAAAGGCGTAAGTGTCTCAGAGCAACAATTGATATTACTTCGGTGCCTCTCATCGGAAACCTATAGGTTCCCGGTGAACCACATATGGTTCGAGTCCTGACGGTGGAAAGATTTTCGACAACAGCTGAATAGTTAGGTCGAATTCAGCCGCTATCTGGAGAATTCTAGCGGCCGGGTGTTCTGATCGGTAGTGTTCTGTGATTTTTACGATTCATAGTAGGCAGCTGCCGGCGCAGTACCCTAACAGACCATGGAAAGCGATCATTCCTTCCTATTCTTTGTCTTATCCCCACCCTCCACTTACAAACATACATGCACTACACTGCCACACATATCGGGAGACCAGTCGAGAGCTTAGATCTTGTCCTGGCTGGGGCGGTGCACCGCTGATGGGAGATGCCTAGTTGGGAATAACTCCGCTACCCGATGTGTATGTAGAGCCCGGAACACGCTTCCCATCGGGTGATGATCTCCACTACCTTCCGAGATAAAACATGCCGTACACTTACGGGACTAATAACCTTAGAAGCTGATGCTTCTGGAAACAGTAATCAACTAATCAATAAATCAAACCCAAAAGGCTTAGATTCTTAGGATCATAACAAAGCATATTAGCCAAATTCGTTATAGACAGTTGGGCGGCTGCAGAGCCAGAGGCGACACCGGGTCGAGGACAGGGCGACGTCTGCGACGGTGGCAGGGCCCCGACGGCGCGGCGGGTGGCACAGCCAGGGCGTCAGTGCAGGCGGGCAGGGCTCCGTGCCCGCTCGCAGTGCCGCCTGCGCCGCCGCCGCCGCCTCCGCGGGCGGCATATTTCAAACGGGGCATGCGAGGTGAATAATATATCAGGCAGCGGGCGGGCACAGGCAGGAGGGGGAGGGGCGAAGGGGCGGAGAAGACGGCGCTGAGGCACGAGACGCGGGGAAAGGCGGAGCGAGGGTGGGGGAGATACCAGGGATATGGTGATACTGTAGGGTGGTGGAATGGGAACGGGTGAAGTGGGAGGTTTGGGGAGTCGCCAATGAGCGGGGACGGGCAGCGGTGTAGAAACGTTGCGAAATGCAAAATGTTCAGATGAAGGTCGAAATATTGAAGGAAACTGTTTTGAAAGGTGTAGCAATTGAATGTTTTTCATCGACGATGGTAACTTTATAGTTCTCCGCCAAATAATAAGATCTCTACACGCTGTAGCAAGTATATTGCTGAATAACTTAATTTTGATCTTCTTGCTAAAATGACCACATCAACAAATTACGAACTCGAAATTCAATATCTCTATATTAGAGAAGATAAGTACGAGCAAGACTGGATCGAAACAACAAAATAGACGGAATTTAGAAATCTGCTGTAGGCGAAATGTCATTGTCCAGAAAACTACAATCATGAACAAAATCAAGCATATTTTGCAGAGTGAAGAGATTGCAGAGAAGATAATGTAAATAAACACAATAATGCATGTGGAAGTTATTCTGATAAGTTAAGACCAGAAAAACTGTAAATGAATGCTTCAGAAATAATAAGATTGCTTATGCATTGCCTCTTTATTGTTTCTTATTTACTACTACAAATTCATAAAGTAATTGTATTTGCGGAGTAGTTCTTACGTATTTCTTTGACAGATTTTGAACATATCAGTCCTTGCCATTCTCGGAGAGTTTTTTCTCCTCGTCCAATGGAGACTTTGATCTAACATCTGCGTACTCCACGTTCTGCCTCCATATTGCCCTTACGTGCCTTGACTAATTTCACCCTGCAGTCTTCTTACATCACCCTAGCCTATCTCCTGCCCTTAAGGATGTGAAAAGGGACGCGATAGGGAATGATTTGCGGTCTGTGACTCTTTGTTCAAGGCACTGCTCCAGCATCCGCCTTAATTGATTATAGTGAAAATTAATTGGAAACAAACCCCTTTGCCATAGCCGATCACTAGAATTCTCGTCCTAGTGCCTCGAACCAGATCTTACATTGACAAAAAAAGACCAAAATGATGAAAATAGTTTTGGGGTAAAATATTCACCATTGTGTGTAGGAAGAAAATAATTAATAACGATAATAATAATAATAGTAATAATAATAATAATAATAATAATAATAATAATAATAATAATAATTCTTTTCATGCTGTTCTAGGTTCAAAAAATTATACTTGTCTTATAAGACGTGTTGTCAGAACCTCTAGTAATGAATATGTATCTTAAGAGATACATTTGGCTAAGAGAGAATAGGGATATACAAATTAAATTTACACTTCTCTTACGAAAATGTTTGTCATATTTAATATTATTATATTAAACAACATTTAGTGTTATTTATTAAATTTATTAAATATTATTATAATTATTGTTATTACTTATATTGTAATGTTATTCTTCTTTACTGTAGTATGTCATTTGTATTGTATATTATGGCAATAAATCTTTCGGATCCCATGATTTCTATTATTTAAATAATTAATATAATAGACTTTTTAAAATAAAATTTAAGTTATCAGTACTTAACTAACATGTAAGCTACGACTTAGTAACAACAAAATAAGAAAACAAAAGCTCCCATGTGAAGATTATTATATTTAGTGCTTGAAATACTGATGAAAGTCGGCCATTTAACCTCATTATTTGTTTGGCATCACATCATAATTTGTTTCCACTCATCATTTAACCAGAGCAGTCATTTGAGTGTTGCACTGTGTTATATACGTCAAGGTCGGATTCCGACACTGATCGTGAAAAATAGATGTTCCTTATTCGGAAAAAGGAAGTTTAAAGAACTATGTATCCCAAAAGATACGCGCTATGTAAAAAAATCGAACAAATACTACCAAAAATCCGTTATCAGAATTCATACCAACGATTTCCTAGTTTACGTAATTTTCGTGTGTAGACTCACTAATACAACGTATCAGGTTTTTCAAGAACACGTAGGAGCAAAAAGTATACAATGTGACGTCGGCTACGGCAAATGCAACAGGACCAGGTCGAGCTGATAGAAACAGGAGAGCGCGAATGCCGTCGGCAGTCACAGCCTGGGTGAGTGGGAGGAGACTGTGTGTGTGTGTGTGTGTGTTGGTGGGTGGGTGGGTGGGTAGGGAGGGGCAACGCGGAGGCGGGTCGCAGCTCGCTCGCCTCCCGAGCACGAATCACTCCCTGAAGGGAAATTCGATTCCCTGCACATACGTCTGGCTTACGCGCGTGTCTTCCTCCTTTTAAAAGTCCAGACCCAATATTTCTGAGTTATGATGACCTTATTACTGCCTCCGCGCGCCGGGCGCCGCCTGCAGGGAACAGTTTGAGCGCCGTCTCTTGGCTGGGGGAGCGCTCGCGGCGGAGGCGGAGGCAGGGCGGGGCGGGGCGCTGAGAAGGAGGGAAGTGGTGGGAAGGGACGGAATAGAGCGAGCGGGACATGGTGTTGATTGTGGGAGCAAGAATGGGAGTCGGCAGAGGCGGGGGCGACGGAGGGCGTGGCGGCGGGGGATAGAGTAGACTCGGGGATGAGGGAGTGGGAGGAAGGAGCGTGGCGAGCGGTGACGACAGGGACCGGAGGAAGTGGGGGAAAGAGCGGGAAGAGGTGGGAAGTGCGACGGGTCACAGGGCGTTGATGGTGGGTGTGCGAAGGGGGCCGGAAGAGGCGGGGGCGGCTTGGGAGCGGGTCGGTGGGCATGTGATAGATTCGGGAACGAGAGAGTGGGAGGAAGGGTCATGGAAAGTGATGACGACGGATAGAAGGGAAGTGGAGGGAAGGGGGGCGTGACATTGCGTCAACTGTGGGACCGTGAAGGGAGCGGTAGAGTTGGCGACCACTGGGGGGCGAGTGAGCAGGGGATAGGGTGGACTCGGGAATGAGTGAGTGGGAGAGTGGGGTGTAGAAAGTAGGAACGGCAGGGACGAGGGAAGTGGCAGGACGAGGCGGGCGAGGCATGAGTCGATGATAGGAGATCGAAGGGGGGAGCTTCAGAGGTAGACGGTTGGAGGGGGGCGGGGCGGTGTGGCGGAAGATTGGGTGGGCACAGCAATGAGTGAGTGGGAGGGAGCTGGGATAGCGTGGGCGGTGGGGAGCGAGAGGGATGGGGGGCAGGACAGAACGGTGCGGAGGGATCGGGTGCGGCATTGAGCATGGGAGAGCGAAGGGCATTGAGTTGAGGATGGGTGTGCGCGGCATTGAAGGTGGGAATGGCTGGCGGTGGAGGAGCGATGGGACGGCAGGGATGTGGTGGAGCGGAGACGTGTGAGAGGAAGGGAGAGTCTGGGAAGCGGGAACGGTGTGGTGATGAGGATGAGGACGTGGGGGTGATAATGGTGGGTACAAACTCTGGAACGCTCACAGGGCGAAGTGGTCTTGAAAAAATATTCTCGGACCATATGGCGTTTCTTGTTCTTACGATAATCGTACAAGGGAGAGGTTGGAGTAGGTGGTAACTAGTTTCAATAAAGTTATTGATATATTTTAACTGAAAGTTTATTGTACTACTATTGTTTAGAGATACATTCAAAACAGTTATAATTATTGTAAGTCTTCTGTTATTAATGTTGATTAGTAAAATTGAAATACTATTCACTTTAATAATCTTCACTTTAATAATAATTTTCACGTTAATAATAAAACAACATACAGCTTAGGTGCCTAAGGTTGTTGATGTGACGTAACGTTTCTTCTCGGAGGGTTGCAGGTTCGAACCCTGCTTTGGTCATGGATGTGTGGTTTGTTATTGTATCATGGTGGAGCTCCATCAACTCTTTTCTGACATCTTTCGATTCTCTTCCATCCATTTCCTTAATACATTCATCGCATTCCCATCTTTCGTTACACATCTTTGAATTAAAATTTTTAGGGCGTAAAATAATTAGAAAATATCGATAAATCAGAGGGGAGGGATACGAGGAGTAAAGAGACGAAGAATACGGAAAAAGTTTGACGGAGAAGAAGAAACGGTAGAAAAGGGATGATAAAAGGAAGTGATGAGATTTAATGAAAAAGAGAAATAATTATCATAACAGTAAACAGCGTAACGTGTGCTAAAATACTGTACTTACTGAAAATATCTTATACAAATTATTAATATATAAAAGATGTAAATACCTACATCCTTATATTAGACGTTTAAATTGTTAGCAATGTTAATGTAACATTGCTCATTGATGCTGTGGCCATACGCGTGCTCCTGAAACATTAAATGACAGTAAATTTAAAATGAACATTTAATAAATAACACAGTATTTCCGTTTAATACTCAAGAAATAAAAGTTTCATTATAGTTAATGCAAAAAACGACTTAAATATTAAACATCGTAACATTTTATGCATAGCTAAGAACTGTTTTGAACAGTTTCGAAAACTTAGAAAGTCCTGCTCTATTTTTCTATAATAAAAATGTTTTGTAACATTATTCTGCGAATAGCACATACAAATTGACAGTTATGTTGTTTTTCTATTTTGATCCTGTATCAGTTGCGTTAGTATTTATCGGCGATCGTTTAACTCAGAACTCTTTATGTATCTGGATGCTTCGGGTTTGAATCCCCCGGCATCGATGTGACATCATACGACAGAATTTGCCGTTCGCGTCTTTTCGTTTGGGCATCGCGGGAAGATAATATAGTGGAACAACGCATGTGCGGGATGTCCACCCAACCTCTCCCCAATGTCTCCGCCCTAGTTGTACCTCCCCCTCCCCGTGCTCTTGGTCCGTCCCTTCACTGGGTGCGTCTTCATCGAAACGGCATAAATCGGCGTTCTCGCCCGAGAAGTAGTCAACGCATTTCCACATCAATTGGAAAATTATTCGATTGTTTGTCTGCGGCCGCGAGTTTTATATCCTCGTCTACGCGTTCCCCTTCACTAGTGGCGGAGGCGCGGGGGTCGGGGCGGGCGCGGGGATGTAGCCATCGTGCGGCCAATATCCCCGCTGGTCGACTGGAGCATAACTCACGCAGAGGGCTACGCTTCGTAGAGGCTTCCTCCACCCTCCGCCCCTCCTAGTTCCCCTCGCCGCCACCCAGCGGCGCCACTGAGGCGCTCCAGTCGCCCCGGAATTAAAAGGTTTTCTTGATGGAGCCGAAAGGGAATGCGCAGTAATATTCTCTTGTTTCCTCAAACCGCCCGCCCGCCCGCTCTCGCCGCCTTCCCCTCCACCCCCCCCACCGCGATCCTCGAGTCTCCTCGTCCCACCGCCGCCGCGCCGCCGTCGGTGAGAAAGCCGCGGCGCGAAAGAAGAGGGGGAACAAAGAAGGGAAGAATGACGGAGAGACAAGGACGGCGAGCGAAAAAGAAAGGGAGGGTGTTTTTTAACGTGCTTTATTCCCTTCTCTACACGCTAGGAGAGGCACCAAACACACAATTCCTACCCGGGCTCTATTACCCAATTCATGGAAAAAATTGGAGTCGACTGAAAGCAAGAAGAAGGCTAAAATTTTTCTTTTCTGCAAATGTTCGCTACTTTTCCTCCTCCTCGGCGGCGGCGGCGGCGCCCGGCCGGGCCGCTGGCGAGCGCCGCCCCCGCGCCGCCCCGCGCCGCCCCGCGCGCCGCCACCTCGCAGCTCCCACTTTCATCCGACGGCGGCGGGGTGGCGGCGCCGCCCTCAGGAGTGCTATGAATCTACGTTACTGCGGCGCAGGGGGAACGCGTGCGAGCGGGAGCGAGCCTGGCCTCCGCGACCCGCAGGCGGCGGGCGACGGAGGGCGGGATGAAGGGAGAGGTGGGAAAGGAGACGGAGGAGGACGAGGGGTGGGATATTATGGGAAGCGGGTGAGAAGCGATGGTAAACAAAAGAAGCCTGTGGGTGACGACGTAGGGTGAAGGAAGGATGCCGGAGGGCGAGCAATGAAGGGCGAGAGAAGAAAAACAGTCGAGACCGAGGAGGGTGAAGGAGGGATATTGTGAGAAGCGGTGGAATGGGGGAAGAGAGATGTGAAACAAAATCAGCCGACGGGAGACGAACGGCACATGGTGGCAAAAGGCGGAGATGAAGGGCGAGAGGTGAGAAACAAAGATTGGCGGCGAATGGTGGTGGGTAGGATGTTGTGGAATCGGGAGAAAGCGAATGCAGATAGATGAACAAATGGAGCCGCCGGAAGACGACCTAGGGCGACGGTAATGAGACAGAAGGTGACGGGTTTACGACGATGAGACGGTGGACGTTGGACGATAGAGTGAAATATGTGAAACAGGTGAACCCAGGGTTGGTGACGGGAGCGGAGGGTGACGGGTGGGATACTGTGGAAGTCGCGGAGAGCAGGAGATGAAGACCGAGAGATGGCAAACGAAGGGAGGTGGCGGAGAGTGGGTGAAGGAGGAGGGCAAGGAGTGATGGCAAGCGATGCGTTGCGACGGAGGGAACGGCGTAAGGTGGGCGATGAATGACGAGAGATGGAAAACGAGGAGAGGTGGCGGGGAGGGGGACGACGGGTGGGAGACTGTGGGACGCGGTGGTGAACGGGCGACGGAAAATGAAAGGACGCGGATGAGGGTGGTAGCCGCGTTGGTCGCCGCGGAACCAACAGTGAAGGGGTGGCGAGTAAGAGAGCGAGGTGTGAAATAGAGGTGGCAATGGGTGGATGGCGAAAATCGGTGTAATGAAGGAATAAGAGGGAATGTAATGAAACTGGGGTACACAGTGGAAGGACTTTAGAGAAGATCGTACTTGTTGCTGGGCAGTCGACAAGAGTATGCACAGGAATGGCGAGAAGAACTGCGGAAAGAACTGCATTTTCTACGACTGTGTCTTAAATGGGTGTGGGAACCAAAGGGTTCGGAAGGATGACAGAAAGACGGTGATGCAGAGCAGAAGTTTAGGGATTGGAAAAAGCGAGTTGCGGGCACTGAGCGTCCGTACAGTGGGGAGGAAAGACGGGAGATGTAGGACAAATGCAGTGGATCGGCTAGAAAGAGCAATGCTCGATGGCAGAGCGGGGTGGCGGTGAAGAGTGAGCGGTGGTGAATGGCCAGCAGGGCAAAGGGAAGAGGCGGCAGAGAGGCGACGGAAGGGACGATGGGGGTAGGCAATGAATGCGGCGGCGATGGGAAACTGCGAGGCGGAGCGGTCCCCGAGTGACTGGTGAGGTAGCGATGAATGAGCCGAGGTGGAGGGCGCGGACGTAAGAAGCTGGTGCCAGGCGAATGGTGGACAGTGGAGGAAGGGATGTAATACTGAGGGTGACATGGAATGATATATAAGGGGAGCGAGTGCGAAAAAAAGAGACCGAAAGAGGAAGAAAACATTGAGATAGAGTACGGATGAGTTTGAAGTGTGGAGTTTGAAGTGTGGAGTTTGAAGTGTGGAGTTTGAAGTGTGGAGTTTGAAGTGTGGAGTTTGAAGTGTGGAGTTTGAAGTGTGGAGTTTGAAGTGTGGAGTTTGGAAGTGTGAGCTCTTGGAGTGGAGTTGAAGTGTGAGCTCTGAAGTGTGGAGCTCTGAAGTGTGGAGTTTGAAGTGTGGAGCCTGGGAAGGTGAGCCTGAAGTGTGGAGCTCAGCGTGAGTTTGAAGTGTGGAGCTCAGCGTGGAGCCTGAAGTGTGAGCTCATGTGGAGCCTTAGCTGGGAGTTTGAAGTGTGGAGCTCAGCTGTGGAGCTCTGAAGTGTGGAGTTTGAAGTGTGAGCCTGAAGTGCGTGAGCCTGAAGTGTGGAGTCAGCGGTGGAGCTCAGGCTGAGCCTGAAGTGTGAGCCTGAAGTGTGGGAGCTCAGCTGCGGAGCTCAGCGTGAGCCCAGTCAGCGGAGCCTGAAGCCCAGCCGGTGTGGAGCTCAAGTGTGGAGCCTGAGTGCGGAGCCTAAGTGTGGAGTTTGAAGTGTGGAGTGTAGCGTGTGGAGCCTGAAGTGTGAGTTTGAGCTCAGGTGGAGTCTGAAGTGTGAGCCTGAAGTGTGGGAGCTGTGCAGTGGAGTTTGAAGTGTGGCTCAGTTTGAAGCTGTGGAGTTTGAAGTGGAGCTCTGAAGTGTTGAAGTGTGGAGTTTGAAGTGTGGAGTTTGAAGTGTGGAAGTGTGAGCCCAGCGGTGGGCTCAGCTATGAGGAAGGTGTGGAGTTTGAAGTGTGGAGTTTGAAGTGTGGAGTTTGAAGTGTGGAGTTTGAAGTGTGGAGTTTGAAGTGTGGAGTTTGAAGTGTGGAGTTTGAAGTGTGGAGTTTGAAGTGTGGAGTTTGAAGTGTGGAGTTTGAAGTGTGGAGTTTGAAGTGTGGAGTTTGAAGTGTGGAGTGCGGAGAGAGCGGAGAGCGGATTATGGATGCCGAGAGAGCATGGTGCGCGTTAGAGTGAGCAGCGGCGCGGGCTGTGCGGACAGCCGCCGGCAGAGGCAGCGCAATAGCAGCGCATGCGCGAGGCGGTAGAAGAGTCCGCGGCGCGCAAAGACGCAGCAGAGCTGGGGCAAATGGACCAGGGGGCGGCAGCTGCAGAGAAAGGGGAAGACGGAGACACACTAGCGCAGCGCGAGCAGCCGACGCTGCGGCTCTGAACCTGCACAGTTCGGCAGAACAAAAAATGCAAAGAATACACGAAGAAATGTCACACCTTGGTAGATGAGAAATATGTAGGAAATGGATAACGAATGGTGCTGCTAGATCAGGGCTGTCCAACTGACGGTCCGCGCTGCCATTTATTGTCACCCGCAAAAGGTTATGAGACGAATGTTTATGTCCATTTCATCCATGTCGGCCGAGAACATTGTGCGCCTAACCAATATCCTCTGAATATAGAGAGCCTCCACACTGAAGTCGTGACGTAGTTTCATGGCGCACAGAGTAGTCCTAGGGAATAGTGTGATTTGCACCTGGTCAGTTGTTTGGGTAACAACGGTGTTGTAATTCGTAAGCTGTGAAGATTCTAGGGCGATCATCCAATTGGTGAGTATATTCAGTATTAAATTTAAGTATTGGTTCCAGCATATCAGTGATGTTTCTTCTAAAGAGCCATATAGATGTGGTGTACCAAACTGCCGTGCGGTTCTGTGGATATTACAAGGAGGGTCTATAGTCCATGTACTTTGTTTCCCAAATATAATGAAATGCGATGAAAATTTCTTGCTGAACATCGATGGAAATTCAAACCTTCAAGAACATCCAAGGTAAGTTAAGTATTCATTTTATTCGTAGTCATTTCGTCACGGAAAACCTTTAGAATGTTTTGCAACATGTTCCAAATATGACTAATATTCATTTTCTATTAGCTACACCAAGTTCGAAATCAATTTATTACAGTGAGTTCACCCTTAAAACATATCACAGTTCAAATAATAAGGCTTACTTAAACGAACTTTTAAATAATTTCAAATATTTTTAGATTATGTATTATTGTGCGACATAATTAAGATTCAAATTCCTTTCAAATTAATTTTTAGTCCGCTATTGCTAAATGCAATGGTTGTTTTATTTTTGTACTTTGAGAGTGATCTTCTTGATATTTATATTATTTTGCTGTTAATTATTTCCTAGTATCAAACATGTTCATGCAATATTTTACAGCTTTGCCAACGCCACTTTCACGAGAGAGATATATTGTGGGAAACAGTTGTGTATGATACGACGGGTGAAAAATTTTTTCTAATTCATTGTCTCTCAATTAAAAAATAGAGGTTCCACAGAATGGCACAGACTTTCTCGTAGCAATTTTTTCTAGTTTCTTTAGTGTGGGCTGGCATTAAGGTCTTGCTCCATTCTCTGGCCAGGTGCCATCTATCGTCATCGAAAGGACATTTTCTTGACATTTTCTCAACTTTTCGGTTTCTTAATTGTAGAACCGAAATATGTCTTCAAGAATATTAAAAAAGAGTAAAACCCCGTCCAAAATAAAATTTTACATTGAAAAATTTGGATCCGGTTTTAAGAGAATGGTGATTAAGCATTACTGTAAACGCGAAATTCGAAGCTCTTTCTCACAGGAATGTATTGAGTTTTCGAAAAACATAATTTGACGTAATTTGAAGCAATCCTACTCACAAATGTAATAATGTATACAAATCGATGAAAATATGCGTATTTACGGCGTGAGAGATATTTAAAAAAATACATTTTTGAAATTTTTGAAAAACAATAACAAAAGAATACACCAATATTAACTTTACGTCATATTGAACAGTTCAATTAACACTACCCATTGGAAAGATTTGAAGAATAAATGTGAAGCCTTTTTTGAGAAAATAGCGTTTGAGCGTTTCTGAAAATGCGGAATTTAGAGCTCATTTTTACAGAAAACTCTTGAGTTTTGGAGAAACTTTATTTGACATTATTTAAAGCACAAGTACTCATTAATCTAATAATGTAAAGAAATGGCAACTAATATAAATATTACCGACGTGAGAGACAAGTAAAAAAATACATTTTTGTAATGTTTGAAAAAACAAAAGAATAGAGCATTGTGACGTTCATGTTTTCGGATAAGATGCATTTGGTACTACAAATACCAAACCCCTACCAAACATATAAAGAAAAAATTTGGAGTTGTGTATGTTTTTTTATTTTTTGAAATTTAAAAATATTTCGTGGTATATTGCACGAAAACTATTAAAATGTTCAAACAAATGTACATGACCTTAATAGATCAATAGATATTGACAACACATTTTATTTGAAGGAAAAATCCTTGTCTTCAATTTTATAGTTGGAGGAAGACGTCGAAAAAAATTCAAACACAATTTTCGAAATTTCAGAGTTAACCGTGAAAATCGGACTTTTGCAACCTTTATAAGTATACTCGTATAAGTGTCTATTCTTACACGAAATTTTAAAAAAAATTAAGCCGGTTTTGAATAAATTTTGAAAATGTCCGGGGGGCTCAATGTCAAGTACCCCCACATTTTATTGAATGTTTTTGGAAATTTCAAAGCTTCAACTAGAGCCAGATAGACAGGAATTTCTTCAATTTGGAAAAGATCGTATGTGTGGTTTATGCGTTAGCTTTGTTTACATACGACAGACGGACGGACGGACGGACGGACTTTAAACGGACGGACGGACGGACTTTAAGCGGACGGACGGAAAGCTTTACTGTAATTGCGAAATTTGAAGCTCTCTTCACAGAAATCTATTGTTTTCGAAAAAGTCATTGAAAGTCATTAGAAGCTCATCTACTTACAAATGTAATATGTATACAAGTCGTTGGAAATGTGCATATTCACGGCGTGAGAGATATTAAAAAAATACATTTGTGGAGTTTTTCAAAAAATAATACAATACACAAAAATGAGATTTACGTCATATTAAAGAGCGAAAATATCGAGAAATTTTATATTACATTATTTAAAGCACGTGTACTCATCAATATAATAATGTGAACAAATCACTGATAATGTAAATTTAAACGCTGTAAGAAACAAGTAAAAAAATTACATTTTTGTAATTTTTGAATAAACAAAACAATAGAGCAAAATGGCGTTAATGTCACCTTGTAGATTACATATATCACTATCCCTACCAAAAGTTTAAAGAAAAAATTTGGAGCAGTTTTTGAAAAAATCTTGTTTTTATATATTTTAAAAATTGCAAATATTGCACGCATTTTCCGCGAAAACGACTAAAATTTTCAAAAAGTTATCGTGACCTTAAAGAAAGGTCTGGTTATTGACAAAGAATTTCATTTGAATGAAATATCTCTCTCTTCAATTTTGAAGTTGCAGGAAGACGCCGAAAAAACTTTTGTAATTTTGAAAACTGCAGAGTTGACCGTGAAAATTGGACCTATGCCACGTTTATAAGTGTATTTTGCTATATTCTTACAAGAAATTTTAAGAAAATATTTGGAGCCTTTTTGAAAAAAATTGAAAATATCTTTTGGGCTTCATGTAAAGTACCCCCAAATTTTAAAGAATTTTATTCAAAATTTCAAAACTTCAACTAGAGCCAGGCGAACACGGGTTTCATCAATTTGGAAAAACTCCTATGCATGATTTAGGCGCAAGTAGTGTGCACAGACGAACAGACGGATGGACGTTTTGGCGTCAATTAACTTTTCGGTATCAAGGACTCACAAAAGAGGGATTCTGGCTACACCACGTGTTGGAGAATTTTCCCCTTTAATATTGCAACTGGATTATATACTCTGTTTCGTTATCAATGCCCAGAAATGAATTTTTTTCAGCCGCAAATCCGCCGTGAAAATCGATATATCATTGATGTACTGATATTGGTGTATAGGTACAGTTCAGACATTTTGCACCTTCTTTTTCACCATTTCCCCAGAAAACAAACGAACGAGAGTCATTGCTGAAAGGAAGACCTGAGAAGGAGTAGCAAAGGATGCGGTGAGCCAAGGCGGCGCTCCATTGGGCTCTCTCTCCCTCTCTCTCTCTCTCCCTCGAACCTCCTCGCTCCTCGGCCTAGGCGCCGCCGCGCGTTGCAAGACACCCTTCAATAATGCACGCATGCAATTCGGACTGCAGCTTCGCAGGGGAAATACGACTTTCTTCGTCTCTTCCGCGCGCGGGGGTTAAAACAAGTCTCGGAGTGCTTTGCTCTTGAATATTTCCTCCGCTCAGTTTACGGCGCTGGCGTGTCCGACAGAGGGGGGGGGGGAGTGGGAGGCGCGACGGAACGAGGGAGAGAAGGGGCGGCAGAACTTCTTGGGGGTAAGAGGTGGTGATGACACGGCGGAAGGGGCAGTTGATGTAGTTGGTGGTGGAGGTGAAATGGACAGTAAAAGTGATGGTGTTTCAACGGAAGTGATGGAAAGATCAGGAGTGATGCAATGGATTTGAGGATTTGCAGCTGGAAGAATGATATTAATAAGAAAGAACGGTAACGTATTGATACAAAGGGATGTATTGCATAACTACAAAATGGACGGATGTACGTGTTCATGGAGGAATAGGGTCAAAAGATTTGGATCAATAAGTCTGGATGCTCATCGTTTAAGTTATATTTCACTATTTTGCAGGAAACGACTTTTAAATTTTGCAAAACGTGTAAACTTGGGATTTCGTATTAAATCGATGAAAGTTCGTTAAGTGATTCTGAATGTTAGTAACTTCCCACCAATACAAAACCGAGGAAATTACTGTCCTCAGTAATGCGATTTATTAAAATTCGTTCCCTGCGAAGTAGGGAAATTGGACTTCACAACTTACAAATTGCGCATGCACAAATAAGATAGTGAAGTATGCAATACATGCAGCTAAGACGTTGAGTGAGACTGAAGAACTGAGAACTGCGTGGTAAAGAAATATGAATGCGATGAAAAGCAATAAAGAATAAGGATACATACAACAAATCGTAGAAGAGAAAGGAAAATGTAGGAATTACTCGTACACATTGTCCGGTGAAAATGCTGAAGATATTGCATATGGTGGTTCTTGCACAGGCGTAGAGGACTCTTGGTGGTACAATCTTTGTAAGAATTGTGATAATATAGAAGTTTGAGAAAGGCAATACTCGCATGAGAAGTGTAGACACTGGAACGGATGAAGAAGAGAAGGTAGCAATAATGAACCTGAGCTTGCCTATGGTGAGCAGGAGTGTTTGGCATTGGTCATTGTATGTGATAATGGTGAGTAGTGAATATCACAATGATAAGCTGAGGGTTATGGGGCTAAGCAGTTGATGAAAACGGTAATTTACAATTATGATTAGGGTGATAAAATTATTTATGATTAAAGAGAACTATGATAATGGTGAACTGTACGTGTTAGTGGTGAGGTGTTGGACATATTAGCGAGCTGATATAATATCGAACAGTGATTATGCAAACTGTGGTAATGGTGTGCTGCTTGTGAGAAGTCTACTCTGTGATCCTGAAAAGCCGTGACCGATCGTGATGAGTTACCGATGATCTTGGTGATAACATCAGGCGGTGGATTTTCGACACTAGCTTTTCAGCTAGGTCGAATTCAGTACCTGCCTGGAGGAGAATTCTAGCGGCCGGCTGCTCTGATCGGTAGTTTTGCGTGGTTTCTCCGATCCACACCAGGCGAATGCCGGAGCAGTACCCTTCCAAACGGGCCACGGACCGCGCGCGATCTTTCCTTCCTCTTCCTTGTCCTATCCTCTCCCATTACACACACACACACTAACATGCACTACACTACCACATATTCTGGGAGACCGGTCGGGAGCTTAGAGCTTGTCCCGGCTGGGGCGGTGCCCCGCTGGTGGGAGAGTCCTGGTTAGGGGGAACCCCCGCTAGCCGACGGTAGGTCGGCGCCGGATCTCGCCATCCAGCGGGGGAAGACCACATCCATCTCCCGAGAAATAAACATGCACTACACTAACGGGACTAATGACCAAAGCAGTTGACGCGCCCGGAATCACGAAAAAACAAACAAACAAACAAATCAGGCGGTGACATTGCCAACGAGCGCATGGAAAAGCCAACCCACGCGGTGAGACGAGTGAGGCGGCGGCGGAGGAGTCGTGACCGAGGCGAGCGATGAAGTGGCGGCGGGGCGCGAGAGGCCCCGGAGGCCGCGGGGGGCGATGGGGGCGGATGGGGGCGGCGGACAAAGGAGAGAGCGATCCAATTGGGGAAGGTCGGCGGGTGCGCGAGCTACGAGCCCCAGGGCGCCTCCGCGCACCTAAGGGGCTTTCGGGGAGCCCCGCTGCATTGTGGCGAGGTGTGGCGGGGCCTCGTCTGCACACACAAGGTTAATGATTTAGCGGGTTGCTTCACCGGACAAATAATTCAATACGAAGAATGGTGTGAGGGGAAAGCTACCAATAACCCGCTGGCCAATAATGGCTAAGCTACGGATCATCAATAAATAAAGACACGAAGAATAAATGAATACATTTCTACTCACAGTGTCATATATTTTCAAATAAATTGCTCTTGTTGGGTAGATGTGAACGTGTTTTTTTTTGTTTCTATCACGATATTCATAATTAGTCAAAGGCTAAGCTGCTCTTTAGAATATAAAACTGAATAATAATCCAATTAACTTTTCGGAGTCAAATGTAAAGGAAGTCAAAAAAGTGAAAGAGTTAAAAAACTGAAGAAGTAACAGATCTTAATAAATAAAATAAGAAACCATCTTAAGAAATGAAAAGAAAGGAGTGAAGGAACCGATGCGATCTTCAATATTTCATAGATATTGATAAGATGTTGACGATTCAAAATACTTTGAATTACATTTCAAAGAGTGGACATCGTGATGTCTGTCATATTCATTAAATTAGTAAAGAATCAAACTATCAACCAACTACTTCATGTTTTGTATAAAAAATAAATCATTGCTTCACATAAGGGGCGATTAAAACGGTCGATATTATTGGGGTTACGAGGGTTCGACGTGGGAGAGAGAGAGAGAAAATATCGGAAGAGGGGAAGCAGCAGCCGGTGGACAGAAGAGCGCGGAGGAGCGCCCTCCAATCAGAATTATCTCCGACTTCGGTCCGGCGCGCGCGTTTACCTTCATTAGCGACTTTCACATTGATGCAGTGAAGATTAAAAAGTTCCCGGTAATTGGTTTAGTTTGAGAAGAGCCGGACCTCGGCGGCGCTCTAGAAATAATAAACTGCTTGTGCCGGAAGATGTCGTCGGCGCCGCGCGACCCGGTCCTCGCGAACGGGTCTTCTAGAGACCCGTGCGAGTCCTCCGGTCGAGGGCACTCGAGCGCGCCGAGCGGCCGCTTGACGTACTAGAGGGGAAAAAAAGGAATGTTGAGTTGTGAGCGAAAGACGACAAAATGAACGCTTATCTGTTTGCACTTCTAGCTGGAATTGAAGTGAGCACTTTAATTCATGTTTTGTGAATGATTTAAGGCTACTGATTGATATATCTTTTATTGTTTAAACGTTCTTATTGCAGATGTGAGAGACATTTCCAATTGTCATTATTGTGCTTTTCAGACTATGATGTTTCCGACGTCCTCATAGTTATCAAATGTTGAGTTTTAATGTTTCTAAACGGTAGATTTAATTTTACTTTACTATTACTCACAGCAGTGTGATTTTCAATACAATAAATACATTTTTTGTACGATAAATACATTTTTATTGTATTTGGTTCCACCAAATTTTGATAAGCTAGATCTTTTGAAATTAAATATATCATACTCTGTTACCATTACGTTCTTTTTTATTATTTTTTGAATATTTTACATTATTTATTATAAATATGACATGGGTAAACACGTGTACAATATTTTTTACTGATTCATTGTTTACATTATTAGGTTATTAATTATTCATTGTGGAGTGTTGTGCTTTTTGGTAACAACACGGGTATATTTATTTAAAGGACTCAGCAAGCCACAACACTCTGGCAGCATTTTTTAAAATTTATATAGTTATACAACACAAAAACAAAGCGTTTTAGGAGCTTAAAACCTGGAATTTTGAGGCCTCCAAGAATAGTTTCCCACACCATAATTTACGGGACGCGATCTTTTTAGACGTTCTACAACATTTTTGCTGCTTCTGCGCATTTCGATACTACCCCACCTACTCATAGACTTACAGGTTCTGCATCTGCATGTGAATTATACGAATTACTTGATATTCTAGGCTATTGAATTACAAAGGTGTACCTGTCAGTTCGGTAATAAAATTGAGTAAGAGTTATTTGTATTGACAAGTGTGTTTTGTACTGTTATATTAAAATACGTTTATTAAGTACAACTGTAAGGAGACATAGACCATGTGACGGAGGATTAAAGGGTCTTGATGAAAAATATATATTACGGAAATGGAAGGGCAGTAAAGAGGGTTGGGTTTAACGTAATAGAGTTCTCGCACGGGTACGCTAGCTATTAATAATTAACATTAATTTTAACTTGAGGATTTTTAAAATTAGAAATTTACTAATTTATGGAAACTTTCTAAAAATAGGTTCTTCTAATGGTAGAACTCTAAGAAGAGGTAATTAAATAGTAGAGAAGTTCCAGGCATTCAGAGTGCTTCTTCATCCACTTATTTAGATGCTACAAGAGGAATCTGATACCAAATATTTAAATTTATGAGATCGAAATGGTTTCTAAAGATTTAGGAGAGCATAAAATTATTTGTGAATTAACGTCTGATAGCTTAATGTTTGTAGCCCTTTGTATCAACAACAAATGACATAATTCTTCCCTTGGCACTCTTCAAAAATCTACTGTCTTTGGCCATAATCGAAATTGATCTCCGAGTATTGTCCGGAGAGTTTCGCACATCGAATTATCAGGCGTACAAATCTATTACACAAATCTATCATCGAAGCAGCCTCACGAAAAGAAAGTGCGTCGCAGGCGGTCGGTATTAAACCTAATCTCTGAGTCCTGAACACACGCTTTACCTTCCGGCGTTCGCAAATCGAAGACAACCATGCATAGAAACCTCTAATAGTCAAAATTATCATCATCAAAATAAAAGTTCATCGTACTCACAAGAAAAATGCGGAATGGAAATTAATTTTCATTGTTTTTAATTTATAAAATACTGTTTTTAATTTGAACAATGTATCGTCTCACTGAGTATCTGGAAATGGAAACGCACACGTTTCCCATTCGTTGTCGTAATCTGTGAAGAAATTGTTGCGAAGTAAAGGAAATTTCGATAATTATGTGCACTTAACTCCTACTGAGTTTATTACTGTGTAACATGATTGTCCCAAATCAAGTGGAAATATATAAATATTTTCGTAAATAGGACAATTGTCCTTTATTAAAAAATAAGCTGAATGGAACATGATCTCTGAGTGTTGGGCAAACAGTTCACATACTGAGAACTGCTCATCCCAGCCTATCATTTCTAAACTTGGAGTGTGAAGCGAGTCTGCATACACATGCACGAGAAGGTGCACGGCACCCATACGGGTCAAGCGACGGGCAAGAGAGAGAGATAGCCTAGGGAAAGCGTCCTCGAGCACGCGTCACTCCCTCCCTCTCCCACACCCTCTCCCTCTCTCCCATCCTCTCCCTCTCGCACATTCTCTCCCTCTCTCACTCCCTCTTCCTGTCCCTCTCCAACAACCTCTCTCTCCTACACCCTCTCCCTCTCGCACATCCTCTCCCTCTCTCACACCCTCTGTCTCTCCCACACCCCCATCTCCCACATCCTCTCCCTCTCACATTCTCTCCCTCTCTCACACCCTTTCCCTCTCTCTCACACTCTTCCTCTCTCACACCCTCTCCCTGCCCGCTATTCCGCCGCGGGGGCACCCGGTTCCATCCGCCGTGCCTCTCCGAACCTTGTCTTCGACTGGAGGCGGTATTGAGAATCGATAAGCCCTCTCTCCCCGCGCCTCTCCGGCCACCACCCATCGCCGCCTCCATCGCCGCCGCAACATCTGCACCGCGGATCTCGTCGCCGCCCCCGCCCCCACCCCGCCCCGTGCAGCGTGCTCCCAGCCACCCCTCGGGCCGCCCCCGGTCACCCGGCACTGTAAATAAATCAATAGGGTCAACTGAACACTGGGGGCGGGTCGCGCCGGGGCTGCACGGCGGGTGACGACTGCCGGGGACGGGGGCGGGGGTGGCGGAGAAAGTGAGGGGGAGCGGCGGAAGGGAGGTGCCGGAGACGGCGGGGATGCCGGGGCCGCGGGGAGTTGCAGACTGGCAGGGTAGGGGGAGGGAGTGCGGGGAAGGAGAGTTATGCCGATGAGGACATCGCGACAACGCAGTGATCCAGGGGTGATGGAATGGAAGGGGCGACGCAAAAACTGAAGTGACGAGGGAGAGAGAATTGGAGTACTCGCGTGTCGTATTGAAAAACCGGGCGAGTTGATCGAAAGTGCATAGGAGTTGGCACTACAAGATGGGAACGTACTGATCACTTAAATATTCTGCAGTATATATTTCTTTAATTTGGAAGTATATATTTTGTCGGCTTTTTCAACGATTATTTTAAATTTTTCAACCACAATTTGTAGCTTGTATCTTAAATGTAAAAGTGAGTTAGAAATAGAAAATTATTTGCCCGAAAAAAATCTAAAAATAAAATAAAACAAACGGAAATTAAAATTGATATACTTTTTAAAGGGTTATGGATTAGTGCTTGCCAAATTGTAAACAAATTTTTACAAGGCATCTTTATTATATTCCTAGTTTTATTTATTTTGTTTGAATTAACTTATCGTTCACATAGATTCTCAAACTAGACTCAAAGTACTCAAACATTCTTTTTATTTTCAATTCCTAGAGAGTGATATATATTAGTATGAGAAGTTGATGCCGAAAAGGAAGAAAGAAACTGCAATGCTTAGTAGAAAATGAAAAAAATTGAAGAACAAAGGATGAAAAAATATCTTTCTAAAATTCCCTCAAGATACTTGCCGGGAAAGTATGTTTATTAGGAGACGAAACGTAAGTACTTTCTACCAAAATCGCCTTTACAATAGAATATTCTATTTGAGAAGACAATGAAAAAAATATTTTACATATTTATAGAATATATATATAATTGAAACGAAAAAACGGAAAATTACTGGAAATCATAGGCAAACTCGGTTAGAGAAATGCGCAGAACTGGAATTCTTAAGAGCGTACTATAACCGAGGAAGAAATTTTAAGTATTCATTCAAAGCTTTTGTTAGAAGTCAAAAAGGCTACAAATTTATTATAAATATTTTTATTATATAAATCTACCAAACCAATTAAATTATATCCCGATTGCTAATCCAAACTATTCGATCTATCACCTTTCATCTGAGCTTTCCAATTCGCCCATTACCAATACCAATCAATTAAGCAACAACAGTATTATAACATAACGAATTATTAATTTCGACGAAAATATTCTGCAAATAATACAGAAAAGTATGGACAAACCACGTATAGAACAACACAACGAACAACATGTGTGTATCAACGTATAGTCTTGTTAAAAACTCCTAAACCAATGCTTCAAATGATCTAAAATGTTAACTTAAATGGCCAATTCAGCCCTCTTCATAACAGCTGTCGGGAACTCCGAATACTTCTCATAAAATTTAGACAAGATTTATTATTTTAAAATATTTTCAAGTTTCTTAAAGTCGAGAGATTTTTGTTTTCGTCCGCCAGAAAGTTAACCAGGTTAACTTCTCGTCCGGGCAGCTCAGTTCAACCGCACTCCCCTGCTGGTGCATCTGGACCTCCCAACCAACCCGGGCGCCGTGCCGCGCCGTGCGGGCAGCTTCATATTCGTGGCGCGGCGCAGCGCCCCAATCGCGGGGTAATCCGCGGGCGAGCCGTTGCACCCCCGTCCCGCCCCCGCTCTCCCCGCCCCGCCGCTCCGCCTCTGACGGCTTTATTACGGGCCGAGTAATTACATGCATGACTTAACGAAATTATTATGGGCGTGTTTTCCAGCTTCCTACAATAATACCCGGAGCGCGGCCGCGTTCGCAAGGTAGATAGGCGCCGAGCCAAGCGCCATCCCTAATGGAAATCTGCTAAATCCAATTCATTCCGCTGAGCATTCACGCCATCGGCAGCGCTGCATAGCGAAGGAGCCTATCTGATGGCGCGCTGATACAGGGTTCGGATTTTTCGGAATAAAGTGATACTAAAACAGCGATGTATATATATTGGAAGCGGGAGGGGAGAGGGAAGCGAAGCTGTTTAAAACGAAAGCGAGAGGGGGCCGCAACAATGCACGTGATGGCGAGGCTTGATTGGCAACGTCGCGTGTGCGCAATCAAGCGAACGGGGGAAAAGGTGGGTTGCTGAAAGGGAGGGGCGGGGCTGGGCCGGGCTGGAGAGAAGAGCGTGCGATTGGGCATTGTTGAGCCTCTGGTGGTAATTGCCGTGTGTGTCACGTTCCTGATGCTGCGGCGCGGCGCGGCGTGGCGTGGCACGGCGTGTGGCGGGAGGGTCGTGAGCACTCTGGCCCACCCGACGCGATGCGCCGCCGCCGCTGGCCCTGCAGTGCAAGCGGCGTCGCCCGGTGACTGCTGGCCCACACTAATGGGCCGTGTTGACGCCAGCACCCGCAGACGGCGGTTGTCAGTTGACCCTCTGCCGCCAGCCCTTCCTTGCGGCTCCGACCAGGGCTGGCAAATCCCTCCTTGGAGGTCGCATGCGGCATAGGATCGCCATGCATACGAATGTCAATTTGTTTTCTTTATAACGATATGGCAATATACAGCCACATGTGAGACATGTGAGTAATGCCCTTTGACACATCTAATGCTTTGGACGCTTTAAAGTAATAATAATAATAATAATAATAATAATAATAATAATAATAATAATAATGTTAATAACAATAATGGGAAACTTTTGAAATATGCTAATATCAATTATTTTTCCATTGTATATAGACGAAAATCCATATCCCGAATTTAACACAAAAATTACTCGGAATTGTGAAGCGTTCAATACAAAATTAGCAATTGTGCAGCGTTTCACATCATTCATAATTGTAGAGGCTCGTCGATGAGGTTTATGACAAAAAAAAAAAAAAAACTCATAGGAAAAAAGGTCACAGATGACAAATTCAGGTAGAGAAATCGAAGAGAATTCACTATTCGTCAATGAACCCCTGCGACCTATGACACCTGCACTCGACGCTAGGATACCAGAAAACGCGCTTCTGTACTCCTGCAAGGTCGGCATATTAACGTTCACTGGAGACAACTCTATTTCAGACTGAGAGGCATGACTGCACTTCTCTCAATGATAGAGGAGTAGCCAGAGGGTCATTTACTAGGACACAAGAACTGTCGGAAAATGAATGTTTAGATTTGCAGTACATCAAAAGAACTATTCTTGGAGTGTAATGCAACATAAATACGAAAACTTGGTTATGGATAGTAAACAGAAAACTCGGATTACGTATGATAGACTCGGAATGTCAAGGAAGCAAAACATTTAGATGTAGGTAAAGTGATAATTGATTTTAAAGATGCATACGAGTAAAATTCAGGGGGTAGTAGATTTAAGGCGAAGATAGAACATCAAAGAACACTATCACTACACTGTATTCTTTGAAATATTAATTTTTTAAGCAAACCAAAAGAAGAGTACTTGAGACTCATTTAAGAAGTGTAGGGGCATATGGTACTAGATTGTAATTGAAAGAAATATAAGAAGTATAATGGAAATGGAATTATTATAATGAAAAGAGTAAAAAGTAGTATTTTACAGTAGATATAGCAGTAAAATAATGTATGATGTAACATAGTGTTTATATGTTTATGGTAAGGCTTCGTATTCAGACTACAAGAAAAAAATTTCCAAAAATATTAGGAAACAAACAGGCTCTTAAAAAGAAGACGAGGAAAATGAGGTGTGAAAGTAACGGTAGACTGCGCTTGAAGACGCAAAAAAAACAGAATTAGAGATTGGCGATTAAAAGGGCGTCTATGAAAGATCTGAAAGCAAAACAAGCTATTCCTATAACACTCGGCGTAGAGTAACAACAACAAAAAAAGAACAAATAGCAACTAAGGCGACGTGGATGATGACGTCGACAGGAGATAGCTGCTAGCAGCCCGTAAACGACTGTGACCGTTAGTCCCATAAGTAAAGTGCTTGTTTTTTTGCTCAGGCGGTGGTGGTGATTTCCCCCGCTATATGGCGAGATGCGGCACCGACCTACCGTTAGTTGGCGGGGTTTTCCTTAATCCCACCAGCTCTAAGCTCACGACCGGTCTCCTGGCATGTATGACAGTGTAGTGTATGTTAGTGTGAGTGTGTGAGGAGTGAGGAAGGGAAAGGAAGAGAGAGGAATGATCGCGCCCATTCCGTGGCCCGTTTGATAAGGTACTGCTCCGACATTCGCCTGGTGTTGGAGAAGCCGAGGAAAGCTCCCGATCAGAGCCGCCGTCCGCTAGAATTCTCCACCAGAAAGTGACTGAATTCGACCTAGCTGACAAGCTGGTATCGAAAAATCTGCCCCCGCCAGGAATCGAACATAGGACCTCCCGGCCAGGGGGACTATTGTGACATCAATTGATGCCCTGAGCCACTTCTCCCGGTGGGAGGCTGCGTCGGCTCGTGACGGTGACTGGTGTTGACGACAGAAGGGCAGCGTTGGTGGCGGCGACTGTGGTCGCAGAAGGGGGCGGCGGCAGCGTGGGGTGGGAGTCTGGGCCAAGGCGATGGCGGTTACGGACAGTGACTGGCGGTAGGTGGGCGGTGTCGGTGGTGGCGTCGATAATGACGTCGGTGACCGCATCGTATGTGAGAAGGGGGGAGATGAACACAAGGAGAGGAGACGCGGCAAATGGGTAGTGTCAGCGGCGACGGCGGTGGCAATCGCAGAAAGGCCAAGAAATGGACAGCATGGCTGCGTGGCATCGGAGTCTGTGTCAGGGAGACGGCGGCTAGAGGCTGTGACGTTGGCGGTTGAATAATGTGGGTGGTGATGTCGGTGTCGTCGGTGGAGGCGGCGGTGACTTCATCAGGGGCGACAGGAGGGCGGTGGCTGCGGCTGTGTGGCGTCGGAGACTGTATTAGGGAGACGGCTGCTAGGGGCTGTAATAGGGTTCGGAGGTGGTTAGGTGCTATCGGCGGGGGCGTGGACGGTGACGTCAGAGGCGGTTTTGGCTAACGAATTGAAGGCGAGCATAGGGCGGCGGCAGACGGGTAGCTTCGACAGCCGTAGAAAGGGGCTGCATGGCATCGAAGTCTGTGCCAGGAAGACGACGGCTAGAGGTTGTGACGGGGGCTGTTGGGTGGTGTCGGTGGTTGTGTCGATAGTGCTGTCGGTAGTGGTGTCGGTTACTGCATCGAGAGCTAGAAGGTAGTGGCGGTTGCGGCTGGGTAACGCCGGAGTCTGCGTTAGGGAGAAGAGCGGTGACTGGGAGGCGGGGACGGCCGACGGATGACGTCGATGATGGCATCGGTGGCGGCAGCGGTGACCCCAACGAGGGCAGAAGGGGGCGGGGTTCGGCGGCTGGGTGGCGTCGCAGTCTGCATCAGGGGCACGGCTGTTAGGGGCTGGGACTGGGAGCGGCAGCGGCTGGGGCGACGGCGGGGCCGGGGCAGCGGGGCTGAAGGCACACGCCGCATGCGAAGCAGCCTCAGACAGCGCCCTCCGCCATCTCGGCCGCCCCTCCGCCGCCGTCATCAAGTGTCATTATTGTTACGGTCTCATTCATATTCTTCCGACCTCCGCCGTTCTTCCTCCAGAAGGCCGCCTGCCGCCTTTAAGAATTTGCCCCAGCATTGTGGATGTCTTTTGCATTGGCGTTCGCTTATTCACTTTGGACCCATCACGGTTAAAACTGCCTTTTCGTTTTCGTTTGGAAGTTGCACGTCGTACAGCTGTACTTACGGAACATTTTTCTTCTCCATGCGGGAATATTTGGTATTCTGCTCCTGCGTGCCGCTTTTTTACTTGCAGAATCGTGCAAATGCTGCGTTGAAATGAGTTTAAATATTACAAAATGTTATTTGGTAAATTTGCGTGTGGTAAGTTCTTTTTTCTGGGCATTAGTTTTTTGCTTTATTTATTATCTTCAATTTTTTCACATGAACTACCAATAAAAGCAAAGCAACGTGGTAATATCGCGCGTCTTCCTGATTTATTACATTATTAAATGTGTTCTTTGTAAAAAAAACTTGCGTCTAAATCATTTATAGGATTTTCTCCAAAAAGGAATGCTGCCCGATCGATCTAGCCGCATTGGAGGTCCCGGAAATCTGAAATGGATCTTTAAATTTCGAGGGGTATTCCACACTATATTCCCGGGGCTTTTTCATAACTTTCTCAAAAATGTCTAATTTTGTTTCAATTATTTATTAGAACGGAGCAAAGTACACGTATAAAAAAATTAATTAAAGAAAGATTTTATATATTTAAGAACTAACTAGCAATAATAGCTAATTAAGAAGCAACAGCCCTTGCAATTACATAAAAAGTAGAGCTGTCGAAAAGTTACAACTGAGAAACTTTGCACTATAAAGAAAATGGAATTCCCCAAAGGTATTGTTAAGTACTTTTTGTCCAAAAACGATTGAAATGAGGGAGGTTTAAAAATTATGGGATAATACAATCACTATCCAGTTTGAATACACAGTTAAATATACTTCTGAAATGTTATTCATTGAAAATCTGTTCATATTCATTGTTGGCTATAGCAGGATATTCTACAATCTATCTTAAATTAGAAACGTAATGTATATCAGGTAAAAATAAAATCACTGAAACGTTTCTGAAAATACCCTTGTTAGGCATTATCTGGACATTACGCTTGTATACACTCACAAATCATCCGAAGAAACGTCGACTGCTTTTGATAGTTTGCAGCTAACCACAATAAAACGACCAAGATCGACCAAGGTTGCAAATGACCTAATGAACAAGTAACGCCAGATAAGTGTTTATTCTATTAACTTTAAGATATTATTAAAATTAAGTATTTATACTAAAACAGGTTAATAAGAGCAAATGATAACATATCTAGGGCCACTACTTTTTATTTAAAATAAAAATCACAAAATTTTTGAAGGGATAGAAATTTTAAACTTCTTTTCAAACGAAAACCCTTGGCATTTTAAATACAGTAGATGCTGCAGTATGACCAGGAGGGAAGAAAGCATTATATATAAATATTAATAATTTAAATGATGAGTAAATTAGACGAAACAGGTCTTTACAAAGTCGTCAATTCAATATTATTGATATTTCTATAATATTGATATTGCTTATGTTACAATACTTATTTCTGGACTTGAAGTCTTATCTATTCTTTTGTAGTTAATTTTTCATTATTTTTCTTTAAATTTAACTCTTTGTTCTAATACATTCTGTCATTACCAAGCAATGCGACCTATATTTTTCTATCATTGTAATATTTTATAGTTTCATATTTCTTATAGATTTGTCTTAGTGATCATATCATCATATATGTTATCTATGAGCTTCATAAATTGCTTCTGAGATCAGGAATTCATTTTCAAAATACAGATCTTATCTCATTCACACAAACTATGAAGACCTAATTTTGTTTGTATTTTGAATGGGACCATCAGTCAGTTTACGTCTTTGGTACTTCAGCGAAGACACATAAAAATTAGAAAGGAATATATCGATACTGGGGATTATGTACTCTTAATATATAGAGGATTAGGATAAGTCATTTCAGGTTTTAGAAAAAACACCAACGTTTTCTCCTCAAATAAGTGATTAATTTCTCTTATTTCATCAGAGAAATTCTGCGTTACTATAAATCAGTTTCTACACGATTTGTCTTCTTCTGTATAGTCTAGAAGTTTGTGCCTGAAATGAATCGAAGAGATGAAAATATTTGTAAGTATATCCGAAGAAAAAATTTCTTTTTACTGATGCAACGTAAAAAGTAATTTTGTAAACTGGCGGAATTTTAGTGTATATTTCTAAGGCACTGGATCACGCGCGTCCCTGCAATCGTGCTTGACCTTGCTAGCCGGCAGTCAAAATTACAATACCCTATGACGCAAAAGACTTCCAGAGTCTACAACAGCGCTGGAGACGTAGAAATCACATTCAGGCTACGACAAAATTGGAAAATTACAAAATATATTCAGGCATATACGATTCTCAAGTAAAAACGGTAAGAAATTATATGACGAAAATAAGCTAATAATATGACGAAAACGCTGGTGTGTTATTTCCGAATGAAATGACCTTTCTATCATCTCTATATCTATCTATCTAGTATATACGTATGTACCTATGTGTGTGTAATATTATCCTCGTTTTTCTCTCATCCTGTAATTATTCCAATTGTAACCAATAAATTCTTTTAATTTTCTATTATAATGTTTTAAGCTAATTACATAATTTACATTGCTATTCCTTAACGCTTCCCATTTGTCAAATATTCCATAATTTCATTTACTACTTTCTCTTTGACCATCTCGTTCTTTACACTACTCTGAATGCTTTGTTTTGAGATTAATCTTTGACGTTTCCTCTGTGCCTTCCCCTCTCTACTTTACTTTCTCCGTCTACTTCGCGCCCTCTGCCGCCGCCCCCACCGCCTCCGATCAATGGACGAGACTAATTGGCGGCGCCGGGTGCTCTCCGCATTGCGGCCGCCCCTCCCCTCTCACCCTTCCCCTCCTCTCCCTTCCCCTTTCGCCACGTCCCTCCTTCACCAATCCTCCTGCCCCATTTCGCATCTCGTCCCATACCCTTCCTTCTCCCTCCATCCTCTGTCCATCCCACCGTACACCCTTCCCCCTCCTCTTCTTCTCTTTCACCCCTTTCCTCTTTTACCCGCCCCTTCTCTCCTTCTCCATTGCTCCTCGCACTAATTTCGTCTTAAAGAAATACTTGCGAGGGGCAACTGGAGTACAATCTCTTTTCTGGGTTAGAAATGCTCGTTCTTGTCTAATACCTACGACGTACGAAGCTTTCTTTTAATATACGATCGCGAATCCTACATCTTAACAAGGTGTAATGAATAACTATAAAATCTGTTGAAAGAAGATTTCTTACTTGCTGTACAATTTGAGATGTGCTGAGTAATGAAGCTATACGTAAAGAGTTTAAAATATTTTCCCTGAAGAACACACCTACGAACTGCTTACGAACTGATTGAGTTTCTTTTACGTACGACCACTAGTTTTGCTAATGAAAATGCTTAATAAAGGAAAGTTTGACTATAACCTCACCGTTCATACGCTAGCCCATTAGATATTTAGTGCCCTTGGCAATTGCTAACGTAGTGACGCGGGTTGTTGAAAGTAAAGGCAAGGGCGTAGGTTTCAAGCATTCAAACCGAGAACTAGTGCTCGTCTTCGTTGGACGACAGATAGAAGCTACTTCGCTGGGAGGCACCTCCCCTAAAAGCTTGCACCGCCTCCGCCTCCGCCTCCGCCGCCGCTGCCGCCGCCGTCGCCTTGCGCTGGCAGTGAGTCATAACGCCGCCCGAGTTTGCTTTCAACATAAAACAGAGGCAAGTACTGCGGCGGACTTACACGCGAGAATTATGTTTCAGTTTAGAATGCTTTCGCCGTCTCTGTCCTGACTTACAGCCAATGTTAAAACACGAGGGGGCAAGGGAGGCGGAGATGGTGATGCCGGCACAGAATAGATACTACACAGAAAGGAAGGTAGAGGGCGGCTCCTTTGCTATACTGTGAGCCACTGCGAAGCGCGGACCGCCATCTTGAAACTGCAAAGGAACCGCAGGAGTCAGCTCAAACGCCATTTCCTCAAAAACGGCTCAAAGTTTCTTCTTCAAAATTTTCCAACGGATAGTACTAATTGCACTGTATATTATGACATAATATTAATTTAGATGTATTATTTTTTTCAAACATTACACAAATGCAGTTTTTTTAAATATCTCTCACGCTATTAATATGCACATTTCCTGGAATTTGTATACAGTATTGCATTTGGGATTTCAAGTGCTGTAAATGACTTCAAATAAACTTTTCCGAAAACTGAAAACTTTTCTTTAAAAAATAGCTTCAATTTCGCATTTTTTGTAACACTTCAACAATACTTTCTTAGAAAGGGTTCCAATTTTTATAATGAAATTTGTCGTTTAGGACGGGGTTTCACTCTTCTTTAATATTCTAAAAGTAATATTTCGGTTCTACTATTAGGACACCAAAGAATTGAGAAAATTAAAAAAAAAGTACTTTGGGCGGACCTGGAAAGCAGCTGGCTGGAGTATGTGGCAAGTCCGATAAACTAGCCCAGACCAAAGAAAACAGAAATCTAATACGAGAAAGTCTGTGCCATTCTGTAGCATACTATCTATTTATAATTCTTTGCCTTTTTATCTCAATTTTTATTAATATTTGCCTAAGTGCGAAATTAATATTTGCTAATACGAAGCTGTTGACGCTGCAAAATAGCTTCAGTAAATTGTTTGGGAGGGCAACAGAATGATGGATTGGGTTGCTCGCAAAGCGTAACAATCCACTTCCTAGCTTGCCACAACGGAAAATGCTGAAATACAATTATTCGAGAACTATTAGTTTATCTCAGCGTGGTAAATATTGGTGATGGAGGAAGTTTGTCAATTTTACCTTGTCATTTTTTTTCTTAGACGAACAGAAGATTGTTTTCTGTTATAATTCGTGTGACATACCATTTCAACTTGCTATCGCCTCTGACGCGCTCAAAGCACCCACTACTACCACTAGTCAAATTGAATTTCTTCAATGCCGCCCAGATGTGAATTACCACGGCTTTTTACTGACGAGGCGATCTTTTGTGTATACGCACGGCTGCAAGATTCTTCATCAATTACCCCTCGTGGTGTCATATAGTCGTATTTCTTCGAAATCTCGACAATGGGAACGCGTTTGCGCGCTAAAACTCGTCAGCAGAGGGCGCAATACCAACTCTACAGAATTAAATTAATAGTCGGTAGCATATATACGCGCAATTTAACGGTGTTTTACTCGCGCGAGGCGAGTCGAGTAACCGCGAAACTGTCTTTGACCACTATCCTTTTAAATAATGCTATTCTATCGCGCCTTCATTTGGAAGACTTTTAATTCTCAGGATGTTGACACTCTAGTATCTCCAGTGTCTGGCGCGATCTTGCGAGAGTCTATGAAAACTGTTCAATTCTTCAACTGTCTGTCCTTCCAAAGATTTTCTCGCGAAAGATGTTTTTTTGTCTTTCCCTCTGGAAGCAAACGCGCCGTTTTTGGAGAAAAATATAAATCCGATGCGGGACGTTTAAAATGCATGATCTTTGCTGTTTAATAGCGGCAAGGAATTGTTATAATGAGAGGTTTCAAAGTACGGCGCCAAATTTGGATCAGTTTTGGCCGCTGATGTGCTAACAGAAGCAAATATCTCATCGGGTTACGTGTGTTTTCGCTAGTTTTACCATCACCAAATACGAGTGTAATACCGAATACGGAAATAAAAGGAACCTTTATCACCGTGCACTAAATAAAAAATGCCGGGTTGTACAGCAATTTACACATTTTCAATATGACGATCAAGCGCATCATATCCGCGCACGGATTATGGGTAGCTTTCCTTCCTGTGTAGTACCTATTCTGTGACGCCAGTGGAAGCCGAGGAAGCAAGGGATGGTTGTTAGATGTAAAAATTAAGAATATATGTAAAAAATAATGGATTGCAATTCGAGAATTAAAATCAAAGTTGAATAAAATTAAAGAAGATTGTTGTTAAGAAATAGTGAAGAGACCTCCAGAAAAACTGAGAAATTTCGAGTAAAATGATTGTTTGTAAGTGATACACTCTCTCGAATTGTTGTGATTCAAGTGTCATCATTATGTGTTGTTCTGTGGAAGTACAAATCCTCTTCAAAACTTAAGTTTCGTATTTCTTCTTTCCTTTCTTCGCTGTTTCTCCGTTCGTAAGCTTGTTGTATTCATACTTTTTGGCTTGTTTTGCGGTCTTCTCTATAAGTGTTAAAATGCTGATTCTCGAGTTCTAACTATAATGAAAACAAAAATCAATCAAATGCAGAACTATTAACATATTACGTTCTCGTTGACAAAAATGCTAAATTACAACTCAACATCACATTTTGACACTTCCCGGTTTACCTAATTGACATCATTCTTCTAGTATAAACGTTTTCACAACCAGCTGAATGAATATTGTAAATTTCCTAAACACCATAACAACTCAGTAAACATTTTTCAGGTTTTAATCTATTATTTTCCTTTAGAAATAATAGTGTTGGAATGTGCGAATACTTTAAAAACAGTTTTATATTTATAGTTTTCACGAACACGTGTGTGTGTCACACAGAATCATCACACAGTGCTTATGACCATTACTGGCATGGCAAAATATTATAAACCTAACGACATCAATATAAAGTTATAGCGTTTTCCTATTTATTGGCACTTCCCGATTCATATAATTTTCCCTACAACACTTATATTAAATTTTTGCATTATTTGTACTTAGAGGAAACTCAAGTAGTCCGATTGCTTCCCACAACTGTACACAAAGTAATCGTGAATGGTCTGTTCCTGCGTCCGTGACTGTTGGTCTGCAGAACCCGCGCCGGATGGATGTCTGACGCGAGCGAACTTCCGCAGCAGCAGAGCGCACGGTCGCGATCCCTAGCGGATAGCAGGAGGAAGCAACGCGTGCAATTCATAAACAGGGTTCGCGGACCTGCCTCTCGTGGTCAGTCACCATGGCGATGCACGATTCTGATTGGTCACGGAGTGATTACGCGCTATTGCTCACAAAGAAGGGTTCAAGAAGAAGGGGCGGGTGTGGCCAAAGTCACTGGAAATGTCACGGTCGTGAAGGATTTGGCGGCCATTAAATTATACAAATTGTGTAACAAGTTATTCAGTTCCGTGATCACGGTACGAAAACTTTTCGAAGTTAAATTTATTTGCGAAAGCGACATTTTGTCACAGTATAACTATCATTATATCCAGTGTTCGTGATGTTTCCTATAAGAACGTTTGTCAAGACAAGTGGTGAGAATGCAGAGATCATATGTAATTTGTGCGTGCTACTAAGGAATACTCAAATATCAGGTAGGCCGCAGAGTTGTACAATTATATTCCAATCACTGAACTTCTATAATACTGTTTCTGAATTCAGTAACGAATAATCTGAATAAGTGTACAGTGTTACTAAGCTGATGAACGTAATAAATGAACGCAGCATTGACCGAGTGTGCAAATTTTGCTATGAAACTTCGCGAATCACTGAAATGAACTTGATTGTAAATTAAATCAAAGTACTCTAAATCAACAGTCATTTCTGTGCTTGTGGAAGTGCGACTGATTCAAGAGACTAAGCTTATGGTAGTAAAAAAACAAAACAAGTTGACCGAGATGAATACTTCATCAATGTTTTCCGTCTGACGTCATGGAGGCCGGTTTATGCTCCTTCCACGCTCTTCTATGTGCTGCTCGAGTAAGTGACAATTTTTTGTATCTAAAACTGTGTGTGAACCATCGAACTACGTTTATATCGATTATTCATTGTTTATCTTAAAGAGAAAATACAAATTAAATTCATGCCATTTGCTGTGTTCCAAAGAAGGCATTTTAATTTATAAAATTTTGTGAATAATTAAAACGTTTGCCACTTCAAATTCTTTTATTAACTCAGAGTTAAATTTCATTGATGAGAGCTTTAATTATGTAATCCTTATATAAGTGAATAAAATTGAATAAAATTAAATAAAATTTGAGGTGAATATTACTTATAAATTACATTTTATTATTAATTATTTATCTATTGGAAGAAAATGTTCTATTTACATTATTTCATTGTGTTTTCATTATAAAAGAATGTTGGTTCTGAATTACACGAAAGCTTCCTATTGTCAACAATTTATCATCTTGTACGTTAGTATGAAATTGAATTATTGTGTGATAAACGATGTATTAAATTGATCTTATCTTAATTAACTAGCTGTGGCAATAAATAGATTTTAGGCGGAAGTTGACATAACTCCTGAGGTAAACCGTTAAGTGAAAGATTATTAACTAGTGTTAACCAAGAGTGTTAACTGTTAACTTAGTGTTCCACTGAACAGTAGACCCTGAATATAGAGATAATTAATGATTGTTTCTTTTAAATACATCACACTTCCTGTGTTACTTCTGAATCAAAACTCGCTGTGGACGGGAATGCCAACTAACAAGATATGGCTGTCTTCACAAAATTGATTTGTCACTACAGAAATTGAACGTAATGATGGTGTCTGTTGGCTGAAGGGGTTAATCTATCTCAGTTCAATACATATTCCACCATCCAATTTCTTCTTGTTATTCGTCTTCTTCTTCTCCTTCTTCTCCTTCTCCTTCTCCTCCTTCTTCTCCTTCTTCTCCTTCTCCTCCTTCTCCATCTCCTTCTCCTCTTCCTCCTCCTGCTCCTCTATTTCTTCTCGTACTTTCTTCATCTCTACACTTAATTTCCTCCAACATTTTTTCTTCTCCCCAACTCTCTTCCACGTCTAGTATCATCGTCTTTTCCTTCTCTCCTTATTTTTCCCGTACCTTTGGTCGTCGGACGTATCAATTTGTCAGTTATTTTGCGCCCTTGGATAGAGATGGCGGTGATTATGATAGAGTGGCGGTGATTATGAAGGTTGCGAATAGGGGCGAAGGGTAGATGACTGATGACAGACGGATTGTGGAAAGAAAGGCCGAGGGCACGGGAGAACCGCGTGAACATTTCCTGCGATCTTGTTTCGTCCTCAAAATATACCACTTGCATTGGGAGGGAGATTAGCGCGGTCGTCCGTGAGCTAGCGTTCTTATTATTATATACCGGGCGCGTGAAATTCGTGTCATTGGTCCCGTAATGTGGCAATAGTTATGTCTTGACAGGTGAGATTCGGCGGCGACCTGACCGTCGGCTAGCGTGATTTTCTCTTTCCAAATATCTTCCTCGGTTGGGAACTTCCCTGGACGGGATCAGCACTAAGCTCCCAACTGGTTTCCTGGCATATGTGGTAATGTAGTACATATAGGTGTGCATGTGTGTAAAGTGAGAGGTGGGACAAAGATGAGATAGGAAAGATTGCGAACTGTCCTTGACCCGTTTGTGATGGTGGCTGACTACCTAAAAATGATGAAAAATCGTGGAAATTCCTGTTTTTCAATTTTTATCAGGTTACTTTTTTGTGCTCTTTTTTATTCTCTTTTAAATGCTTATAAACATTTTTGCTACGTTTCTTAGTTTTTGAGAAAATAATGTTTTTCGAAGGTGGTTTCAACTGTCAAGGCCTTAGTGAGTGAACTTCAGATGCATTTTTCCGAACTAGGAATTTTGAGCATATTCATGCATGTCAAGCATCATAAATTATAAACTATTAAAGATAAAATACAATTCTTTTTACAGGATGTAACCCATGAATTAGAATAGTTAAACTGTTATTAAAAGCTTCAGTTTTATGAACTGAAATGTCCAGAATACATTTATAAACAATTATTTTTTGTAAAATAGTCAAACTCTGATCCTTTAGTTTTCACAGCAATTTTACCATTCGAGTTCATTCATTAGAACATTCAATTGGGATTAATTAAAAAAAAGAATTAACAAAATATATAAATTTGTTGTAGAGTTATGATGTTTGAAGCAGAAATCTGTATTTTGGACAATTATTTATTTACAGAGAATTACATTAAGTATATTTGATATCTAAAAGCATAAAGAAATCAAATGAACAAGGAAAAACTAAATATACCCAAAATTCTAAAAAAAATTTCGCAGGTAGACCCGACATGCGCGACCCGGCATGCGCTTGTTATGGATCGAACGATTTTATGAAAACTACTGTTCGGAGCAGCCGGCCGTTAGCATTCCCTTGTAGATACTTGTTGATTGATTGATTTTTTCGTGTTTTCTGTCGCGTCAACTGCTTTGGTTGATAGATTGATTTTTTCGTGTTTCTGGGAACATAAACTGCTTTGGTCATTAGTCTCGTAAGTGAAGTGCATGCTTTTCTTCTCGGGAGATGGCTGTGATCTTCCCCCGCTGGATGGCAAGATCCGGTGCCGACCTACAGTCGGCTAGAAGGGTTTCCCCCTAACCAGAACTCTCCCACCAGCGGGGCACCGCCCCAGCCGGGACAAGCTCTAAGCTTCCAACCGATCTCCCGTAATATGTGGTAGTGTAGTGCATGTTAGCGTAAATGTGTATGTAAGGGGAGAGGATAGGACAAGGAAGAGGGAGGACAGATCGCGCACGGTCCGTGGCCCGTTTGTTAGGGTATTGCTCCGGCATTCGCCTGGTGTTGATTGGAGAAACTACGGAAAACTACCGATCAGAGCAGCCGGCCGCTAGAATTCTCCTACAGACTGCGACTGAATTCGACCTAGCTGACAAGCTAGTGTCGAAAATCGTGCCGCCGTCGGGACTCGAACCTTGAACATCCCGGTCAGAAGCACTGCAGTAACATTGCACTGAGCTACCGCTTGAAAGAGCCGGAGACTCAAGTGTGGCGAAGACGGCGGGGGCGCCGGGCGCGCGTCGCGACGTGGGGCGTGAGGGAGGAAAAGCGAGACGGACGTCGCCGGCCCGGCGCGGCGCGGGGTGGCATAAAACTGCAGCTGAAGTTTAATAATAAACATCGCGTTACGCCTTCCGAAAGTCATCAAATCGCTATCTGCCCGCCTTGTTTACGCGCGCCCAGCCCGTGGGCGACGCCCTGCCGCCGTGTAGGCGGTGAGGGAGGGTGTGGAACGAGGCGATGAAATTGGTAGTGAGAAAACTGAGATGGTAATTTTCCAACTTGTCGAGAAGTTTGATAGTGACCGACTGGGGAAGACGAAGAACAGTTGTTCACAATGTTTATTTCTGATGACGGGTGATGAACTAAAACAATGAATAGTTTCTAGTTATTGGTTGCGTTGTTGTTAAAAGTGGTAACTCTTCATGAATTTAACTGTATCTAGAACATCTGTGTGGGTGATGACTATTTTGTAATAAATCGGGAATTAAATACCTAAGGAAGGTAGAATACGTACTGAAGTGATAAGTATAGGAAAAAGTGATGCAAAATCTATTTATCAAGTATTGAATGTTTGAGGAAAAGTTATATAGATCACATATTTTTTCTGGGCAATGGTACGTAATTTTTAATCCTCGCTCTCGTACTAATTGTGTTTATTGGTAGTTACACTTCGTATCTTCATATAAGCAGTAATCGTGAAATTATCAATCACAAATTCAACTTCATGAGGTTGTTATATTCTAAATTTGTGATTTTTCAGATCCTATTGTTTATTTATTTATTTATTTATTTATTTTACGTCAAAACAGCTAAAAACTGTGTATGACGTGCTATGGGGAGAAATGAATTCTGTGCACGTTTTCAAAATTCTGTGGTTTCTACACTAAGCCAGATATTACTTGAATTTTGAATACAGAAGAAAAGAAGAAAAAAACGTCCCGATGTAATACAATCTATTTTCAGGGAAAAATCAGCAATATATTTTGGGCTCTTATTGAAGAGTTACAATAATTAATATTGATTAAATAAAAAAAAAAACAAATAGATTTTGACATTTTCACAGATAAGCCGAGCTTACTATCTCCATTAACATGATTTTTTAGTTAATACATTTAGGATCAAAAAGGGGATACTATTGGTCGTGACAACATTGAGTTTGTTATCTGGAACGTGTCGGGAAATTTGATAGTAAAAGAATCAGAAACGAGCAAGTACTAGACTTATTAACTACACAAGTGCCTCACGACAGGTGTTGTGAGGAAAATGTTTTACTAATCTCAGAAATTATGTTATTTAATTGGTAAAAAGAAAGAAAAATAAATGAATCAAATGTTACTACATTAGGATTTATTAGACAAACCCCGTACAATTGTTACTCAAAATAATATACATAAATCCTAAGACCTTTACTAATCCACGACCTCCAACCTCGGATTTATACACTTATTAAATTGTTAAATAAGTTAGATAGAATTAGTCTGAATTAATTTATAAAATTTCCAGAAATAAATTAACTTTGAACAAATTTTGAGGCAGTTGCGTCATTGCTTTCAACACTGACCACTTCATTGAATAGAGAAGCTCCGTGGCATTCTTTTCATAAAAAAGAAAACAACTTTAACGGAAATGTAAATGATTTGGTAATAAGCAATTTTTCGGTATGTAATGGAATTGCAATCCCTATTGTCGGAACATTCCTTATGTAGAAAAGTACTTTTTCATCATTATCTTGTATCAATTTTTTGATGTTTCGTGCTTGAGTTGTTTTATTTATGGAAAGGTGTGGCGCATAATTCAAATATTTCCTTTGTGTATTATTTATTTAATCAATCATTATCTCTGTCAGTCGTTCTCAAATGCTTTTTTTATCCTACGATTTTTTTTTTTTTGCAAAATCGGAAGTAAACTACGAGAAGGAACGCCGACCAGACCGAAGTCGAGAATAAAGATGTCCACGAGGTCCGGAGCGGGGGCGGTCGCGCCAGAGAAGCGAGGAGGTAGAGTGAGGACGCGAGGGCGTCTGGCCTGGATGAGGGCGGCGCGGGCCCGCAGCTGCGCCCAGAAGGAAATTGAGGGCGGTTTCATGCGCGTCTCGGATTGCGCCTTCCCGTCCCCGCCCCATCCCCGTCGCCGTCCTCGCTTCGGCCCCGTCCCCGATCTGCCACCGTTCCGCCTCCGCTCTGCTTCTGCTTAGCTAGCGCGCTGCACTCGCTCCGGCGCCGCTTTTACCGCTCTGCCCAGCCAGGTCCCTCACGCCCACTCCGCTGCCCCTGCCACGCCCCGAATGCCCCCCCGAGCCGTCCCGCCTTTCTCCCCCTCCCGCTCCCCCGTCCCCACCTTCCCACCGTTGACTCCCACCTCTCCCCTCCCTCCGCGGACCGTCACCGCTGTGCCCCACCAGCCCCTGGCCAGCCCCCGCCCCGGCTCCTCACGCCCACTCCCATGTCCCTGGCTTGTCCCATCTTGCCCCTCCGCCCCCATCGCCTCCATTTTCCATCCCACCTGCATCTTCTCTCCTCGTCCCCTTTCCCTCCCCGGATCGCCCCCGCTCCGCCCAACGAGCCCTTTGCCCATCCCGCCCTCTCTCCGACCCCCACGCTAACTCCCCTTCCCCTGGCTCGTTCCATATTGCCCCGCCACGCCCATCGCCTCCATTCTCCATCCCACCTCCATCTTCCCACCTTTTCCTCCTCCTCCTCCTCACCGCTCCCTCCTTTCTTGCCCCGGTCTGCCAATGCCCTGTCTGCGCCCGTCCAGTTCCTTACTTCCTTCCCCTGGGCATCGCGGACCCGCGATGCAGAGGACGCTCCCCCTGCGCCTTCTTGGTCTCATTTATTCCTGTGAGGAACCTTCATGGCCCCCAAAATATGATGCAATTCCCCATTCCATAATTCGAATTTCTGAGCCCCTGCAAGATCATAACTGCGTATCAGTAGCACATGGTGTTTACCAAACGTTATTGAGATAAATTACTATTTAGTTTACTTTATAATTGTATATTTAGTTTTGTTGTTTCAATAATTTTACTTTATAAATACTTATTTACATTACTAGTACGGACAGTGAATCTTTAGCGAGCGAATGAAATATTGATGGGCGACGATACTCGACCAGGATTCCGAATTGCGTACGCCAATACTGAGACTTGCCTGGATTTTTCATTTTTTCAAACAAGTTCCTGGAAACGCACAAAAATAAGTATACCCTCATTGTCAATCTGTGAAGCATTAACCAAGTTCATTGATGTCACATCAGTTTTTTTGTTTTCTTTGGCGTACCCAGTTGTGTAATGTGGCCTTAACTATTTTCTTAAATTTATTTGTTTATAGTCGCATCAATTACATAGGCGACTAACTTTACATAGCTTCATTCACATGTATAAAAATTATATGCATTAACAATTAGATTCAATGGTGTCACATAGTGAAAAATAGAAAATTTTGACATGAAATATGTTACATTGTTCAAGGTTGTTGCTTCATTGAAATGCAATACCAGTAACAAAAATTAATGAAATATCTTTGTTCACATTCTCAGAAGATTGAATTATTATTATATATCATTAAGAATATTACAGTTTTCACAAAACTTGATTACTTGGTTCTGATATTCGGCCGAATACAATAAGGTACATAAAGCTTTATTCAGTTTTGTAGATTAGTGACTGAAATTAGGGCAATTTTCAATAATGCGGTACATCGTTAATTTAGTGTTAAAAATATCCCAAACTGGAGGGGATGTTTTGGAAATTAGATATAGATAGCTTAATTTTGTGTAGACTGATCTTACTCTGGACAGTGCGTCTTGGCCTTGACTATTTTGCGGTGCGCTTACGGGAAAGGAAGCGAGACCGTACTCGTAACACTAAGTAAACTCTTCCCTATCAATAAACAGTTAATCAAATACTAGTTTGTACACTTGGGTTCTGAAAATAAATGTTATATATTTTGAACTTCATTCGTCTATACTCAGAATATGTAACGAAATGCTGTAAAATACGTCTAGCCTAAAAATATAATACTGGAAGATTATTTTGTCTAATTCACTCGCCAAACATCGCACCTGCTTCAAACGCGATAATTGTTTTACACCAACCTAACTAAAGGAGTATTTTAATAAAACTGTATTGTAGAGTTGGATACGATAAGATTAAGCGTCTATTTGGTTTCGTTTTCTCTATGTCCCTTTCCTTCTCTTATCGAGGCAAAATTGACTATTGAAAATTCATCTAACATAAAGTAAGGGAATTTTCTAAAAAATGATTTTTCTCAATATCCGATTGTATTCTTTATTACTGGAATGCTTTTTTATCACCCACCTTTATGATAAATGTCAACGAAAGCTGATGAATTAATGAGAAATTAATTATCAAATGAAAAGAACTCTGTGGAAAATAAAGTAAAACATGTCATAAGTATCAAATGAGAACGAATGTAAAAATTACAGAAAAAAATTATCTGAATTGATAGTTAATAAAATTTGAGAAAATAATGTTCTACAAACGCTGGTAGGAAAAGAAAAACAGTGAAAATTGGAAGTTATTAAGATCTTAAGAAAAAAGAGATTTCACAAGCTATCAAGGTGCAAGAGAAACGAGGACGAGCCAGCGAACAGTAAGTTCCTCCCGTGCCAAGTTGCGCGCCGGCTACAAAGAGTTTCCACGAGGGCGAAGAACAAGCGGAGGCCGTAGCGGTCAGCGCGACCGCAAAAAACCACGTGATTGCAGCTCGGGCGCCCGCGGCGGCTGCGGCACCAGAGCACACAGGAAGGGGAGCGGGGAAGGGGCAGGGGAGGGGAGGGACGGAACTGAAGCGCAGAGGGGCAGCAGAGGCGGCAGCGGCGAGTTACTCCTCACGCCGACAGTAAATATCGGCGCTGACCCCGGGCTCGTTAATTATTTACACAGGGTGTGCCGCAAGCCAGCTGCACCTCGGGTTTACGGCCCATTATAACATTACTGCCTTCAATATTTCACCCCTCGGCGAACCGGCTCGCGCTAAATCAACGCCCCATTGGCCTCCGTTACATTACCCCCCTCCCGCCCTCTCCATCCCCCCACCCACCCCCCGGCGCGTTGCTGCAACATTCCAGATAAACGCGGGGCGTCCGAAAATATTTCCAAACCATCGCGCCAGAAGATAAAATAAATGTTAATGACATGTTCAGGGGAGCGCGATGGGCGAGCTCACCGCCTCCGTCGCCGCCGCCGGTGGCGCGGGCGTGGGCGACACGGGCGAGGGGGGCGGAAGAGTGGTCTCATCAGCCAAATCGAAACGGCCCGCGGCAGCGCCATCGCGGACGCAGCGATTCGATTGCCCGCGGACGCGTTAGCACTGTGCGTGGCGGGTGGGGCGAGGTGAGTGGGGTGCTGTCTGGCGGGGCGTGGTGAGGGGGAGAGGCGACGCAGAGAGAGGTAAAGAGAGACGAGGAGGAAAATGGTGAGGCAGAGGGAGGCGGGGAGGGAAGGGTGGGGTGGAGCGGGGCGAGGCGCGGTGACGAGGTGGAAGGAGGCGAAGTGGAGGGAGGCAAAGTGGAGAGGGGCGAGGTGGAAAGAGAGATGAGTCGGAGAGGAGCGACATGGGACGACGTACGATGGAGAGAAGCGAGAAAGGTGAGGCGGGGAAGGGGAGAGTCAGCAAGGGAATAGGCGGGGAAGATGATGAGAATAGGGCGATGTGATGCAAGGCGTGACGAGGCGGGAAAGAGGCATGACGTGGGTAGTGCAAGGAGGGGTACGGAGTTTGGTGGGAATGGTGTTGGGCGAGTGACCACGCACACTACGTGCAATGTGTGAGAGATCGAACGGAAGTCCATGTTAAATGTAGCCGCAGATAGGCAGTATTTGTAATTTATCACTCTTAACTACGAAGATATATTTTATCTACCCTACTGTTATATCACGAGCGAGGAAGAATTGAATGAGATATTTTCTCAAGTACATAAAGTATTTTCATTGGGGTGTTTTTGTTTTATTAAACGTCTTACGGTCAATATCATGTTAGATTACGTCATGACAAGTATTTTATTTCAGCTCGACGAGGAAACAGTGCTCACGAGGCTCTCATGTTTGATTATAGTCGACAAAGTTATGACATTAAGTATTTACTACACTACCGTCCGAAAATCGTACCAGAATGACGTTCAAGAAATAGTTTTGAAGGTAGAGACCGCATTGGCACCTACTGCTTGACTATGTCCATGCTGATGACGTAACTGCGGGTTATGTACATGCACTCAATTTGTCAATACGTTCGTTTAGTTAGCTTATTAGAAAATAGTTTTCATCACCAACTCTTGCACCGGGAGCGGTAGCTCAGTGCATCAAATGATGTCACTGCAGCGCCTCTGACCGGGAGGTCCTAGGTTCGAGTCCTGACGGCGGCAGGATTTTCGACACTAGCTTTTCAGCTAGGTCGAATTCAGTCACTGTCTGGAGGAGAATTCTAGCGACCGGCTGCTCTGATCGGTAGTTTTCCGTAGTTTCTCCAATCAACAGCAGGCGAATGCCGGAGCAGTACCCTACAAAACGGGCCACGGACCGCGCGCGATCTGTCCTTTCTCTTCCTTGTCCTATCCTCTCCCCTTACACACACATTTACACTAACATGCACTACACTACCACATATTCCGGGAGACCGGTCGGGAGCATAGAGCTTGTCCCGGCTGGGGCGGTGCCCCGCTGGTGGGAGAGTCCTGGTTAGGGGGAAACCCCACTAGCCGACGGTAGGTCGGCGCCGGATCTCGCCATCCAGCGAGGATAGATCACCGCCATCTCCCGCTAAAAAAACAACAACATCCAATCCACTAACGGGACTAATGACCAAAGCAGTTGACGCGCCCGGAAACACGAAAAAATCAATCAATCAACCAACCAACCCTTGCAATGCAATCGCTGTGTTGTTTCGCGACATGTCGAACTGATCCCTACTTAGAGAAACTTCTCTATACCTGAATCTAATCTTTATTACCATACATAGAACGTGGTCAGTTCCAAGCAAAGCATAGTCACACGTGCTCATACTGTAGTTACTCTAATTTTCGGTGGGATTTGCCAGGGTATTTCAGAACGGATGTTTTCACAAGACGTTTTCATTCTGTCATTCACCCTGATTTTAGATTCAATGCTTTATTCACCACTCCCAAGCACTTTCAAATCTAATTAGAGACGCACGGGTCACAACCTCTTTCGCGTGACTTCACGTGATTTCTAAGAATCGCGCCTACGTCTCACAGCGTGTCAATTGTCGAATTCTGCGAATCGACCTCCCCCTGATGTGATCAGTGCTTGCCGAGTATTCCAATACAATTCGAAAAATCTCATTTGAATGTGCGATTATTGCTCCGCATCTCTAACTTTAACCCCACTGCGTCGGCGATTTGGAGATACGTTTGATTCAGTATTTTCGAACAGTGACATTTAATGTTGCTTAAGGAGCGTCCATAAATTACGTGAGGCGATTTTGGCAATTTTCGACTCACCCTTGGTGAGATGTCGTGAGATTTAGCGCAACTCCTTTGCCCCTTCACATGATATTTTCCAAAACCGGTATTTTTAATAGAAATACGTTAATTGGTGGTTTATTGCATTGGGATTTATTTTAAAATTATAATTTGTTTAATTATATTTATTTATAACTAAATTTTATCAAAAGTTCGGTTCTTTTTAGCAAACGTTCGGACCAGGATCGGTGACTCAATGTATCAACTGAGGTCACTGCAGTGTCATTCTCGGCCATCTGACCGGAAGGTTCTAGGTTTGAGTTCCCGACGATGGCATAATTTTCGACAATAGCTTGTCAGTTAGGTCGAATTCAGTGGGTATCAGGAAGAGAATTGTAGCGGCCAGCTGCCCTAATCGGTAGTTTTTCATAGTTTCTCCGATCAACACCAGGCGAATGCTGGATCAGTACCCTAACGGGCCACCGACCGTGCGCGATCTTTCCTTCCTCTTTCTTTTCCTATCCTCACCCCTTACTTACACACACACTAACATGCACTACACTACCACACATGCCGGGAGACCGATCGGGGTCTTAGAACTTGTCTCGACTGGGGTGGTGCCCGGCTGGTGGCAGATACCTGGTCGGGGAAATCCCTGTTAGTCGTTGGTAGGTCGGCGCCGAATCTCGCCATCCAATTGGGGGAATATCATCGCCATATCCCGATGAAAAACGTGCACTACACTTACGAGATTAATGACCTCATTAGTTGATGCGCCCAGAATCTCTAACAATCAATCAACCCAAACGCTCAGTATTTTGTCTTTAAAAGTTCTGTAAAAATACAGGTAATGAGATTTATCTCATTAATGATAAAAGGTTTGGAAATTTTTGCTAGATTATTTTTATCAGTATGCTCTGCTAGTAATTGTAACATTCATATAACCGCGATAAAAATTTTTGTGTAATCTTGAGTCATGTTTTAGTATAGAAACGTGTTTTTCTTAACCTGTATTAGTTTTGTCGCAATTTAGTACATTTTTTAACGAAAATAAACGTGATATTTGCCGATAGCTCCCTTCTCTCTTACGTAAGATTAAGTGAGATTCGGTTGACCCCATCCACCGCTAAAGGTCACACGTAAATTTATGGATGGCCCTTTAACTGGCAGAAGGAATTCAAGTTTATTTCAAGTTATAGAGTTGATTTTAATATCAATGTCTCTATAAAATAAAATATGGAAGTGAGAAAGGATTCAGGATAAGGAAATGCCAACAAATGTACGGGCAAAGTGCGGTGCGTATACTTACCGTTAATTAATAAATACTGGATATCAATGGGACATCAGTGAAGTGAAGAGTTCGGTGATGAGTAGATACGGGACCATTTTATCTATTAATTGTACTCGTCTATTTGTTTTTATTTTGTTTTATTTTTGTTTATTTGTATTATATTTTTAAATATTTGTATTATTCTTTTAATTTTTAAATTTTATTTATTTTTTGCTTAACTGCTATGAGCGAACATTAATTTTTAGTTAACAATTAATTAATTAATTATTATTGTTGTTTTGTAAACAACGCGTTTGTTCCATCCTTTTAAAACATTCTCATGAAATTTTCTGGTCTTCGCTTCACTTCTGTGAAAACATGTGAACGGCCACGCGCGCGAATCCAATCTGAAGGTCGTCACAGGAACTTCTACGTAGGACGGTCCTTTATTCGGGTTCGCTCGTAAGTTCGGTTCGGTGAGGACAGAAAGTAAGGTTTGAGAGTAAGAAACGTCATGTTAAAGGTGTTTGACACTGGCCGAGAAGAGGAAAGTGAACCTAGGAAACGAGAAAGGTGTTTGTAGGAGAGAACTTGCTGGTGTTTTAAGTATAGGACACAAATTAACGAAATTATAAAAAAAGCACACTTTTAGGAAGATTCAAGACCTTCAAAATATATGTAAATTTCTAAACAACTCTACAAGATATTTTTTGTTGAATAGTGAATAAAATCAATACGTGAACTGATTTTTTCTGTGTCAATACGTGTCTGTATTGTATAATTGAAGTATAGTTTGTTGTGTAAGTTTGTATGTAGTTGTTTAAGACAATTAAACTTATTTTATGGAAAATATATTTTATTTCGGAGGAATAATCACAATTAGACGTGATAAACGTTTCACGTCATCTCGTAACGTTGATTAAGCGAGCACCTCCCTTAAACGCCAATTTTTGCTGCAACCATTTGTGACTGTTTAAGACACTTTTTAATATACTAGAATTTAATGGTAAGTTGGGAAAATAAAGTATATAATCGAGACCAGAGTCAACTCCATGAGTATGATCAGGTTGTTAGACACCAGATCTGGAGTAATGATCGTACTTATCGCTCCCCGCTAACTCCCTTATTATTTTCCATCTGGATCGATAGTGAAACTACTAGTATATTAGGTGCCTTAATGTTCTGAAAATTTTATCTTGAACTGAAAATTGATAATAGACTTAAAAGTCTTCGTTTACAAAGTGATGGGAATTCTCATTATTTCATTCACTTTGCCTGATTAAATGAAAACAGTACTTGGTCTCCCTCGCTCATGGTCAGCGTGCGGAATGCACCTCATGGCGCCTCATGGAAGCTCATGGTCAGCGTGCTTGCCTTCCATGACGCGACCCTCGGTTCGATTCCCTGTCGGGTAAGATTATAGTGAACGTTTTAGCAATATTATAGTGTAGTCATTGCAATGTCCCAGTGTATGTTGCTGTGCGACAAGGAGAAAACTCACTTCTCAAGTCGAGAAGACCAGCATACAGTGTAGGGATGCCTATGTGCGAACCACAAGTACCCTGTAACCCGTGGCCGCAAGGCCTGGGACGCCGCTGGTAGGCCCAGACTTCGTCAGAGGTTGTTGCGCCGAAGGACTGACAGTATACCTGGTCAAAAGAAAGCTGGAAAGAGAAACGGCTGTGGAAGCAAGTGCAAAAGCCACACCCATAGAAAAATTATTATAAAAGTAATAGGCCTAAATGTGAGAAAGAATGAAAGGTAAGGCATGCTGCAATGGACAGAAACTTGGTAGAGAGAAGTAAAAAATGAAACTTAAAATGCTATAAAGACACTGCAAGGAAAAAAAACCCTCATTAGAACAGTTCGGCAGAAAAGAGCAGATATGAAGTCACAGGATCTGTCAAAATAGATTGAAGGTGGAGAGCGCGATAAAGATCGGGGCAAAGCCAGGTCAAGGACGGGATAAAGAGCGAGACGTCAGGTTGACACGAACCATCAGGTTGGAGAAAGCTACCGGGTAGGGGTGGGGAACTGAGCGGCACGGCGCCCGCAGGCGCTTCCCGTGGCGGCGGCACCGAGGAAAAGTAGGGATGTCATCCATCTCGCACGGTGACAGAACAAACAGCGCATCCGCTCTGCCCCGCCCCTTCCCGCCCCCGCCACCAATTAGCCGATTCATTATCCCCGCGCCGTGCCACTCTATAGCATCACAGCCGCTCCCCACCCCACCCTCGCCTTTCTCCTCCCTTTGCGACCTCTCCTCCCTTTCCCTCCCCCCACTCTTTTTATTAGCCTTTAAGATAATGGTCCTGATGAGCCCCCATCACACGCAAACACCCCTCCACCCCACCACCTCCCCCCGCAGACACAAGCCCACTAATCGAAAACGCTCACTTAAGTCTGTCTGCCAAAGCTACCCCACTCTGTCTCTATAACAAAGCAGTTATTTCTTCCTCTTTTCTTCCGGAGCCCCCGCACGCCGCTCAGCGCCGCGCCGCGAGCCGCTCCGGACATTCTTGCGGTGAATTATGGTTCCGCTCGAATCCGCGAGGCGCGCTGTGTTCGGAAACGAAGCGAGTCCGGAGACGAACGGTCGCCTTAATGGAGGGTGCAGGAGGCGGTGTAGGGAGGAGTGTATGGGTGGGGGGCGGCCCATGAGGTCGATAAGAAGGGGAAGGAAGAGGAGTAAGGGGGAGGGTAGAAGAGGAATGACGAGGGAGGAGGAGGAGGCGGGAGGGTGAGGAGGAGGAGGAGGAGGAGGAGGAGGAGGAGGAGGAGTAAGAGGAGTAAGGAGGAGGGTAGAAGAGGAATGGCGAGGGAGGAGGAGGAGGAGGTGGGATGGAGGGAAGAAGGAGGAGGTGGTGGGTGAGATGGAGTAAGGAGAAAGAACCGCGTGCGATAAACCGAAGCCGCGGGGCGAAGAATGCAATTAACACGGGCGTTGCGGAGGCCGTCATTCAGAGCGCGCGCGGCGCGGCCCGCCGCCGGGGGTTTCCCGGCGACACCAGAGCGCCCTCGCGGATCTGCGGCCAATTACTGCTCTGTTCGCGCGAGCACTTGGGAACGCGTCGCGAGCCTTTGCCATCCTTCTCCCTCAACCTTCTCACCATCACCACCATCACCCCCTCCACCTTCACTGCTCCTACTGCACCCACTGCTGTTTTCGACGTCAGGTCTTGTAGAAGTCTCGTCATTGTCTTAGTCACTGCACGGCGACGAGTGCAAAGGACCGTGTGGGTCTTGTGAATACGTGAATTACTGGGATATATTTTCACTGATGGGATACAAAGCGCTGCTCATGCAGATTATAGACAAAGAAATGCTTTGCAGCTGAACATTATAGACGTGAATATATTGGATGTAACATGTGAGCTCTCGTATTTGGGACGCGGTGCTCAGTCATTGGGGGCCTTCCCTTCACGTAGCCACTTATATTATTGGATCGGACTGAAAAAATGTGTAAGAGTATATTTTGATCTCTATTATTTAATGGAAGAATTGGCACTTTTCATACCGTTTTCATCATTTATATAAAATACAACTAACCTCAGAATTGCAAGTTTAGGTATTGAATAAATAACGTTCAATCTGTACGGTCATCGTCGTTTAGCTATCCATACTTCATCCAAAATCAACATCAATTATATAACAACATTAGTTCTACAATAGCGTGGCATTAATATTCCATTAAAATAGAAATACATTACATTCGGGATCTTCACGATGTTTTCAAATGTTTGCAAGTTTCGAAATTCAAACGAACATCGGACCTTAGCCATATTGAGCAAACTTTATTCTAATGGAGCCAAATATTAAAAGAATGGAATGTGGAGATATTTTCACGTAAAAATCGTCTTACGTGAAAAATTACGTCTTCGACAGTCCGAGACGGGAGAACAGATGAACTTTTTAAAAAACTAAATACTTTTGCATTATCGCCGACCCCGAAAACTTGCATTTCCGTCAGTATTTCCAGATCGACTTTATGCACGTTACATAATTTGTTTTATACTACATATACTAGAAAGTAAAAATAAAAAAGAATGTTAATGGAAAGAGTCAAGAAAATGGGATCAATAATGGACCGTAATATGAAAGAGAAAACGACAAGAAAGAGAGAAGAAAAATAATAGTAATAATATAAGGTAGTGGGAAAAAGAATGGAAAATACAGAAGTGTTTATAGAGTTAAATAATAGGAAACGTTTGGAACAAATCAGAACAGTGTTATTCCAGTTTAAAATACAAAAAGGCGTAACTTTTATTAAAGTCTTTATTTTTATTCTGTGTGTCTAGTAAATCTTCCATGAAACATTTAAATAATCAACTTTCATTACCATACAATGGACATTATGTTATTTATTTTATTTCAATAATAAATTGTTTTTAAAATGATAACTAAACTCTCATTTACGGAAAACCATAAAACCACAAATGATCTAAAATGAATGAAATGAGCCAGAATTTTTTTCTGGGAAACGGATGAATATGTTCATGATACCGTACGTATACGGGATATTTGCATAACTTCAAGCATTGTACTAGGAATTGAAGAATATTATATTTTTAAATCTTATGGATTGACGAAATATTGCTTTTTTCTCTGTATAAGGGTACGAATTAAACAAAAATATTGAACTATAGAAGACAGTTTATAATACAACGCAAATATTATATATAAATTCAATCAGGCAAACAAGCAAAAGCACATATTTGTCCGTTGCAGTGCATATATTTGATGTTATTTCACTCTCGTGCCAATGGCCGTGTAAGGGAGAAAGTATATGCGCGAAACACGAATTTACGCAATGAAATGTTAACGTATGCTTCGCAGTGACACCCTGCAATATCGTCACGAACATACTTTACATTTTATCCCACACCATAACTTTAAAATTTCTTACAGGCGTCTTTTACGATCGCGACATTCAAACTGTTTCACGAAAAGTGCTTTGAGAGATTTGTCAGACAAAATCAATTTTTGTCCGTTTCATCAGTCCACGATTCCCGTGAACAAGGAGAGTTTCCATTCCGACTGCCTGGAGGTCACTGTCCTGCAACCCTTTCTCCAATCTCATTACAATGCGATGGATGTCCGACGACAATTACTCAACAATTCACTTTTAAGCGCCGCGCGAGCGACGCGTGTTTGTGCAGTAAAAGATTTAATTAAAAGGGGCTCTCGTTTTATTCCTCTTTATACGAAAAATGGTGTTAGAGGAAGGGGGCGTGGTTAGCAGATGCGAGTGGAGCTCTGAGGAAGATGTTGGAAACGAAGTGAAAGGCGATAGAAAGTCGAAAAAGAGAGAAGGTGAAAGAAAATGTGGCGATAGAGAAGTAATGACGAAGGAGTTTGAGTAACGGTAAGGTGGAAGAGATGTCGTGGAAGAGATTGGGAAGAGATGATCAAAATCCCGAGAAGGGTGGTGAAAGCAAGGTTGGATGATATGAAGGTGATTTATAGAGAGAAACTGGTTTGGGAAAATGCATAATCAATGAATAGGAGAATTATGAAGCTGGCGCACTACATTTAATGTATTTAGACATGCTGATTGTTGATTTTGCATGAAATGTTTTTGAAAGAACCGTATTGAGCAGTAGGATTCGTAAAATTGTGCGAAAAATAATACAAACAATTTTAGGAGAGATGAGGTAGGAAGGAAAGAATGCAGAATAGAAAAATATATTTTCACATAATTCGAGAGACAACAGAGAAAATTGAAAGCACGGCAATGCATGTACGTCAAGGGAGATTAAGGATTTATCCTGACTGTCGAGATGAACTTGTCGATGGAGGTGACAATGTTGAAGAGGGTGATATGCATGCTAGATGAAAGTTTGTTACCAGAAAGTAGGTAGGGAAGGTAGTAACACGAGTGGCGGTTTTTACGAGTTTCAGGAGTAATGGGAGACAAATACAGATTTTGAAGGGTAATGGACGAATTCATTAACATTCACGGGTGAGAGTGTATGTGCTCCAAGTAGTTTTGCCACCCAAAGATATGAGTTAATTTATACGTTGTGTTCTCGTGATACCTGCTTGGCATTTCATTGAGAAATATGACACAATTTATTCGTTTTACTTTTATGCAAATGATAGTAAATGAGATTTAGGGTACAAGTCGTCAAATGTTCGTAGCACACGGTAAGAGAATATTAATTTTGAATGGTAATTGCCTTAAAGATTGAGTCGGTGCATTTATTACTTTATCTGAAATTCAAAGAAAATGTGTGAATATCGTAAATAATCCAGAATTATTAGTGTAATACAAAAATGCGGGGTATTTTATTAGGAGATCCATTTCAAATTTAAACGTAACAAACGTGGACATATTTTTGTGAATAATAACGTGCTTCCGTCCATTATTACATAAGTTTATAGAACAGAGAAATGCGTATCTCAAAGTACTTTTTTCGTCTCTGAGAGTATTGAAATGCGTTCTTGATTTCAGACATACAAAGAGGTATAATTCATTTTTTCATCTATCCTCGGACTACCATTGAGATTTCTGGTTTTGAGGTTTTAGTCCAGATTTATTTGAGACAGTCATTTATAATAAAAGATATTGGAACCATAAACACATTAATTAGAAACGATAATTTATATTTAAGAATTTTATTAAAATGTTCTATTTTTTAAAAAGTTTTTGACGCCACAACGTTTTAGTAACTACTGTGCTTCTTCTTTAGAGACTACTTAACTTCAAAACTATGAGAACATTTTAATAAAATTATTCAATCTAAATTATAATTTCTATTTATCGGACAAGAATATCAAAAAAACAAACAAAAACAACAACAAACGACACAATTACTGAGAAAATGAGAAAGCTGATTTGTAAACTCATGTTTTTACATTTCTCTTTTCTAGCATGTTGAAAATATAGAGGCTTTCATCAAAACTAGAGTCAGATTCACAGGATATCACTTTAAGCGAAATCCTACCGCACCGTTTCTTATTTCAAACTAAGAGACTCGGCAATACATCGCTATTGCAGTATATTAAATAAGATTAAAGTTCAAAACCAATTTTATTCAGCGAATATTAAGTACATATTAACTACACTTTAACTACATATTAAATACACTTTACTATATTACACTACAGTTACAAAATCAAATAATCGAATTATGTTGTGCACCGCCAGCATTTGGTTCATTCTCGCTTCAGCTGCAGGCCAGAGCAGTTGCTCCGCTAACAGCAGCTAGAATCGCTAAGTGTGAAAGTGTAATTCAACATCGCTACGAACTTTAGGAAATAGTGGTGACTTATTATACGAAACAGTATTTAGTGCCCGAATTTATTCACTACTGGTGCTTTAGTGGTTGAATAAAAAACAATGCTTTATCCAACACAGGGCGAATGGTCAGTTAAGCCTTAAATTCAATAAATAATTCGGAAGATTCATCTGATGTGATCCATGATGAAGGCAAAGTGAATTTCATGGACAGCATGAAATACACCGACATACCGCATTATCTTCAACAAAACACAAGTAACACCAACCAATTCGGGACCGGATCATCAGACCAGCCCGATGAACAAAAGCAGCCACAAATGACTGCTGCTTCAACCCAAATGCATCAGAACAAGGTAATGTTCCAAAGAAAGAGAGCCAGCGTTAACGACAATGATAACAGAGACTTAAAACGTGTAACCACAGACAGTCAGCCTTTGGCAGAGTCGAACTTGAAAAATCAGTACAATGTAGTAATCAAAAACAGATTTATTTGGCTAAACGAAGAGGATCCAAGAGGATCCCAGAGGATCCAAGTGAAGAACATAAAATCCCACCAATTTTTGTTATTATTTTTAAAATCAAGTTACCCTCGTGAGTGAAATAAAATCTAATGTCTCATGCAACTGCACCACAGAATTCAAGAATCAAAAGATTCGAATCCAATTCCAGTCTGTGACAGACTTTCGTAAAGCAGTTACAAAGTTTCTGTCCACCAAAAAACAATTTCACACCTATTCGGATAAAATTAGAAAAATAAATACTCAATAGTTATCCAAAATACTCATCCTTCAATCACAGAAAATGAAATTTTAGCTGAAATCAATAACAAATTCAATTCAGCTAGAAAAGTAACTCGACTATATAAAAACAATTCCACATCCCAGTAGTGGCAGTAGACTTTGATTGAACTCACAAAATCGAGGATGTTTTAAAAATAAAACAAATTGACAACAATGTAGTGAAACCAGAAAGAAGGAAGAAAACCAAGAGCCCCCTTCAATATTACCGGTGTTTACGCTTTGAACACAGTCAAAATAAGTGTAATCGTACAATTTCGTTGGTGTTTTGTACAGGTTATCACCTATCAGCAACCCGTGAACAAAAGAACTCCCCTCCAACATATGAACTTTGTCTAGGGAAGCATAGCGCTTTCCTCATATCTGTAGAAAGTCCATATTATCGAAAAATGTTAGAAAGTAAAAGAAATAATCCAAATGTCATAACAATTATATTCCCCCACAATTCAATATAACAAACTTTCCAATACTACCTCCAACCAACAATATACCTAATTTTGCACAGGAAACAAATTCCAACTACCAACGAAACACAAGAAAACAAATCACCAACACCAAAACATCCAACACGCAAACAGAACCTACGACTACTTTAATATTAGTAACTCATCCATACAAGACATCATTCAATTTATAACCTACCACATCATAAATTATAAATTCATTAATACCAACAATAATACAGAGCATCCAACACTCAATTGCTATGTCATTAAACAACAATTATGTATCACCAAAATTATTTAATTATATTAAATTGGAATGCCAACGGCATTACCAACAAAAAGCCAAATTACAACACTTCTTACGTGCTAACAGAGTTAGTATAGTATGCATCATAGAATTACATCTCAACCTAGAATTCTTATTTTTTCTACAGGAATACAAAACGATCAAAGAAGGTAGAAAGGAAAGGAGGAGGTGTCAATATTAATAAAAAAACAGTATACCACATCTCCAGATTACTCTACCACACACACCCGGTCTCGAAAGAGCAGCAATATATGTAAATTATAATAATAACAGGACATTAACAATAATGACAGCATATAAACCTCCAAATATAAAAATCAATAAGAGTAATATCTCCAAAGTTTTACAACTATCAAGTCCATTCATTGTTGCAGGCGACCTTAACTCCAAACACACCTCGTGATAATATGGATCAATGAATCCTGTTGGGAAATACTCATACAACATAAAAAGAAATATCAATGAATCCCGCTGGGAAATACTTATACCACATAAAAAGAAACCTAAATCTCAATATATTAGCACCAGTCAAACCTACTTACTTCACATATGATCCAAACAAAAGTCCAGACATACTTGACATCGCAGACACAAAATATTAAAACACAATTCATATCTACACCGTATTTTATATTTACCATTATTTTTAATATATTAATAAAATCATTTGGTTAAGACTTCCCGCTTTCTAGATTGCAATTTCGATATTATTTTGTATTATGAGTCCAAGCGAGGCGTGTATTTAAAAAAGATATCCATAGATCGCACTCAGGTAAGGTCCTCTGAAAACTGCGTGGAATCCTACTCGATTAACTTTGAAATCACAACGCCCACACATGTCAGATTTAATTTTAATCACTCCTTAAACACTCTCAATATTAATAAGAGGAAAATGTGAACATTTTAGCGCAAACGATCGAATTACTTCTGAATGCGACATACATACGCACAGCCCCTTTATTTACATATGTACGAATATTAACGCGATGTCATTCTGGGATCAGAGCAGACATTCTCAATGTTCATGTTGAGCGACCTTAACGCTGAAGACGTTAATGAATCATTCTACTGTTTGTATTGTTAAAAATGTTAGGATTTAATCTCAGTTTCATCACATGTGAACACGAATTAATCTCAGTTTCGTCACATGTTTAAGACCTCTATGGCCGTGAAATTAACACTATTTTTATATTATTTAGTACTTACTTTCGTTTATCTGGCTTTTGTATTGCTTCATCTTTAACACACTTCCGTTAATAATGTATGTAAATTTTCTCTTTAACCAACGTTTTGGGCTAGGACGTGAATCGGGTCCCAGTGAGTCTGTTTAAGCGCTGTAATATCATACACCTCCTGTTCTATGGCTCGACAGCTTGCTACGGGCCTTGGCCGACCAGCGGTGACCCAGCGTCTCGGCCATGGGATAAACGGTTCGTGTGGTTAGCACGAAGACATCCCTTCACCATATACACTGGTCTTCATAAACTTAGGGTGAGCTTTCTCATCTTCACAGCAATAGATACTGAGGCATTTGTGAGGAAAGCGTACAGGTATAATTTGCCTCAGCCGGGAATCGAACACGGGATTGCGCCGTGGAAAGCGAATACACTAACCAATGAGCAACCGAGGGAGGCGCGCTGTAAGTACAGTTCCTCGAAATAGCATCTGAAGAAAGCGACTCTTCAGCTCCACCAGCACGTACATCGAAATCCCCCCTCTGTCCACACGTGCTGCTCTTGTCACACTCCTCGCCCACCTCCCCCCCCACCTTCGTTTTCCTCATCCGCCCCACTCCTTCACGTCTTCCGGTGCTCTTCGCCGGCCTCCTTTGTGCCTTATCTGGAACGTTGTGCTTTTCACGCCCGTCTTCACTTTGTTCAGATTTCTATTATCCTCCGTTCGTCAGCCGCCCTCCTCCCTCCCTCCGCCCACTCGGATCCTCCTCCAGATGCACGCCGCCTCCCACGCCGCGCCGCTCGCTTATCTCCCGCCCCGTTCGTTCATTTCCTAGCGCACTATTTAGCATGCTATCGCCTTCTTGTAGCGAGCTCCTCGCCGCGTCCCCTCTTTCGCGCCTTTGATACAGCAAAGGTGTCTGCGGAAGATCAAGCTTCTTTTGGGCGCGAGTCGCCGTCGCCGCGGAGGTGCGAGGAGGGCGGGGTGTGGCGGGGAGGTGCTGCAGATCGATGGGGCGGGGCGTGAGGTGCTAAGGGACGCCGCGCCGCGCTGTCTGCCAAGGGACGTCCCTTCCCCGTCCCTAGCCAGCCCCCCTCTCCACCCCCGACGGGGGTTCAATACCGCGTCTCTAATCTCAACGCCTTGGCTTTCCGCTTCTGAGCGTGGGGTTGGCGGCGGCCGCGGCGGCCCGGGTGGTCGGGTGGTTGGGTGGTTCGGGCGGTCGGCGTCTCCCAGATGGCCACTTATCTCGCGCCATTGTACGGTCCGCTCGCGAGTGGGTGTGTTCAGAAAGTCGACAGGGCGTATATATCTAGGGGTCGAGGCGCGGAGGCGGCGGTGGCAGTGGCGCCGGCGCGCCGGGATATTGCGGCCGGAGACGGCGGTCGCGGCTAGTGTTGCTTATTGCGAGGGATGGCCCAGAGAGGAGTAATCTGGCCCCTTCTGAGCCTTCTCTTCGCCACACCCGCAACACACACGCGCCCGCACTCGCTACGGCTGCAGACCCACGACGCCCGCGGCGCCAGTGGATCTCTGCACAACCGGATGGCGTTTGTGGAAGAAAAAGGCCAATGCCTTGGGGTAGCAGGTGTACGAGGAACTTCATCAATTCTGATTTGTTCTGATGATGTGAAAATGGTTCATAGATTCCGTAGTGTGTGATGGAGTCTGAACAAGTTAATTGTTATGCAAGTCTCTTTGCGGAAGGCCTTCGTTTTAGCTGGCAGTAGTTACATGGATGACTTTTCCATTTCTTTATTGTACATCTTAGAGCTAATAAGTTTCGGAAAAAGTGAATATACTGGCCCTCTTTCGTTGATTGCTGTTTTCTGCCATTTTACATTTCTTGTTTGGTATTAATATTCAATTTAACCCTTCAACTAAAACTGCTATCAAAGACATGAACGGATTATAATTTGTAAAAATAAATTAATTGCATTTCTAGATGAGATTTGCGGCGTTGTCATCTGCAAACGACTAAATCACAAGTGATGGATAATAGTATTAAATTAATGTAGATTTGTTTAAAAGGAGTGAGTAGTGTAATATTATATTCTAAGATATTGCATTCTGATTGGTCACTTCCGAGTTATGTTAATTGGTCGTTTTAGAATATTGTAGTTCAAGGAAGACGCTGATAATATTTCAAACTTTTGCAATTTTCGAAAATTAATTTTGGAAAAAATCCTACGATTACTTTAAGTGCTAGTATTGTTCACGGACGGACAGACAGTCGGTTGACGGTTGTTGTGCCGTAGATCAAGTTTTGGCTTTCAAAGACCTACAAATCCTAAAATCTGACTACACAACGTCGAGAATGTACGCTACTTCCTATTGGAACAAGATTTATCAACTTCTTCTGTATTGGAATTCACAATTTTATTCACAATAGGAGTTTTTCTGTGGAAAAAAATTCAATTCTTGCAGAAACCCCGTATTTATTCGTACATATACGAGAAAGTAAAAATGCCTAATCTAAAAAGTGATTGAAAACGACAAAAAATAAATACATTGTAACCGCATGATCAATTTATATCCAACATTATCGTTTCTTACTGCTTCTCTTTTCTTTTCTTCTTAATTTTTTTCTTCGTGGCGTTTAAAATCCAACTTCAGTTCTTAGACGGCTCTTCAACATCATCTCCCCGATACGTCACACAGTTTTTCCTGTTTTTGACCAAACAAATCAAATCAAATAAATCAACTAAGGCTCAACATTATTTACATCTTTCTTGTATTATTTTTCCCTTTCTTTCTTACCCCTTTCTTTCTTTCTGTCATTTACTTCTCCCTTAATTTTCTCGATGGCCTCGGTCGCGCGAACAATCTTGGCGTGGTCGAAGCCCTCGCCATAAATCGAGATTGCGACTGAATGGAACATGCTCGCCCCAGCGCTCGCTTCATCCTCGCCCGCTTTTATATCTCGCAATAACTATCTGTCCCGAGCGCGCCCACCACTTCCTGAGGCTTGAATCGCTAATTGAATGTTACAGCCTTGGCGCTCTGCACGCTTATGGCCATTTGCGAGAATTAGTGCTCAGTGTGAGTTATTGACAAGGTTATAATGTTAACGTTACTTGATTAATTTCTTCCGCTGAACTACAACGATTTATGAGCCTTTTTCTGTTGTAATTGTTCGTAGATTGTTTACTAGTATGTATTCCCGTTGTATTAATTTTAACGTATTTACATTTATTATTGGAAAACGTTTTTTCTGCAAACATATACTCTGCCTTAAATACTACATTAATTCACCTGTATTGAAATTTGAATAACATACATTCTTTACATTTGAATCGTATATTATAATCGTTTACATGTTGATAGTAAATGATCCATTATTGTCTTTGCACGGAAGTGATTTCAACTGTGTTACAGTACTAAACGATTTTGGATTTACTTGAACTGCTAAATTTTTCATACTCCGTCTCTCTGTACCTGTCTCCCCCATGCCTGTTTTCCTCGAAATCGATTCCTCATCGATGCAGAAAAAGGCTTCTCTTTGTGATCGCCACGAGCCGTGGTTGCAATGGAGGAGGAAGGAAGGAGAAGGAAGGAAAAGGTAGGGGAAGGAAAACAAAGAAAATAATGATTGAGAAAAGTGCCGTGGGAAAGAAAACAGAAAGAACTGTGAAAAGTAATTATTGACGTTCCTGACTTTTGGGAAGTAGGTAACAACATTGATAAAGAGCCGAAAGAATGAGAGTAAGGGAGAACGAGAAAAGGTGACAAAAAAGGGATGGGAGGGAGCGAGAAGTAGGGGAGGCAGGGTGAATGAATTGGGATAGAGGAGGAGGGAATGATAAAATGGAGAAGACGAGGAGGCACAGAAGAGGAGCAAGTATGGAGGAGGAAGAGAAGGAGGAGGAAGAGAAGGAGGAGGAAGAGAAGGAGGAGGAAGAGAAGGAGGAGGAAGAGAAGGAGGAGGAAGAGAAGGAGGAGGAAGAGAAGGAGGAGAAAGAGAAGGAGGAGAAAGAGAAGGAGGAGAAAGAGAAGGAGGAGAAAGAGAAGGAGGAGAAAGAGAAGGAGGAGAAAGAGAAGGAGGAGAAAGAGGAGGAGGAGAAAGAGGAGGAGGAGGAGAAAGTGGAGGAGAAAGTGGAGGAGAAAGTGGAGGAGAAAGAGGACATGGCAACACGGTGGACGTGCAGTAGGCAAGAGGAAGTGATTCACATGAGCAGTTCGAATACAGGAAAGAGGTGGAACGGATGAAAGGAGGAGCAGGGATGGAGAAGGTGTAGAAGAGGGGAAAAGGTAAAGGAGAAGACAGGAAAGAGAAGGGAAGACGAAGGGGAAAGAGACGCGGAACGGATACAGAGGAGGCGGCAGAGACGATGAAGGGGAGGCGGAACGAAGACCGGGGAAGTGAGACGTGGAGTAGCGAGAAGGCGTGAGGTTGAAGAGGCGGGACTTCAAGACGTCGAAGAGAAGGGCGAGGCAACAGTGGCGCTGGCGGCTGCGAAGCCGTTTGGAGCGGCCGTGTATTGACAGGCGATTCCACAAAGGGAAGTCATCGCAGCGGACATTTATGTCCCAGTCGCCGCTCGCCCCGAGCGCCCGGGCCTCGCGCGCCCTCCGCGCCTTCCACGCCCGCTCGAGTCTTTTTGAGAGCCTTCGTCTTCGCTTAGATCTTCAACTGTGGATAAATGGAATTCGAATGATGCGGAAGATCGCTTTAACCTTTCAACCCTTCACAATACTGAGACGTACAATTTTCTTCTCTTTAATACGTTGGATATAATGTAATTTGTCTTTTGTCTTTCAACTTAAAAGAATTTGACTAGCGTCGTTCATAATAGATATTTACCAAATAAACATTGTAAGATGTTATGATACGAATATCGTACGTTTCATCTACTTAGAAAAAAAAATCCACTGGGCTATAATTTTCGTATAAATTAGTCTGTTCATCCTGAAAAATCAAATCCTGCAAAATAGTTTATCAGTGAATTATTGCAAATATGATTATAGTTGATAATAGTGGGCTATGGATTATTACATTAGTGCTCTAATTATTCTCATTACGAAACTTATCTCAGTGTTATGGTTTGACTTAAGATGGTGTGGTGTGGATATACTAAGTTGAATGCCGTTTGTCTGTCAAGTCTACAATAAGCCAATGCGATGTTAATTACATCATTATATTGTAATGTATCCGATTCATAGATACATCTTTTTATGGAAGGAAGATGAAGTGAGCATAAAAATAGGAATACATTTTATAGCAAATCTATATCTTACCCATCAGCATAATTAGGGATAGATTATCGTGTCGTTTGAAAAAATTGACAATATTTCTAAAACAACTGAATGAATCAGATACTCTTCTAGATTTGTCAGGTTTTATCACTCTCTCACTAAGTATCCTATTACAAACAAGGTAAATTGAAAGTAAAATAGAGTATACCGTTCTGCATAAACTACAGAAAAGTTATCTCCTACATCATCTTTACCTCTGTTCTTATAGCATTGAAGGGAGTCGTTTCTTGTATTTGCTCTCCGCGTGTATTCGAGCAATATCCTGCGTGTACAACGACCTCCTCCATATTGTTTCATAAAGTAAATATGATGCAATAAGAAAGATTGGTTTCTTAATATTCAGTTTCCTCTTCATTTATTTTGCAGAAGGCGAGTGCGCATAGAATACAGCCACCCTCTACAGCGTCTGGGAATAACCACCCTCGCGAATACCTCCTGCCGCGCTATTCTCGCGCTGGGGGAAGACCCTGCTCCCTCCGGCATGTAGTCTGCCGGCGCATCTGCCCCCGCCCTCACACGAACGCCTCTCGCGCGCACCTGTGCGAAGGCGGAGACACAGCGCGCTCTTCTTCGAGCCGAGGACCGCGGCGCGAACGTCTTTTTTTTATTTCATTTATTTTAAACCGCTCTGCAACTACACGGTCACAAGCGATCAAACACTGTTTTAATACTATACTGCTGTAATAATATGTTGACGACGACGACGACGACGACGACGACGACGACGACCTCTTTTATTTCTTCTCATAAGAACGTCAACACCAAATCAGAATTCCCACAAAAACTGTTTTACAATTTTACATTATATGAAAGTATACAACTTAATTATATAACAATATTTCATGACATTGTCTTTTAACAATTTAAGGCAGTCACAAATAGATACATTTTATATAACAAGCATGTGGATTTTATTTAATTTTTTTTTTGGCACGGATGTCTCTGAGAGGGGGATGTAGAAAAAGACTTCATTTAGTTTTCTCTTTACATTGTAACCTGTCTCACGCCTTCCTTTCTTTAAAATGTTTTATTAATTTTTTAATTGAATTAAACATTTATATAGATTTGATGATATACTGATCTGAGAAGCTTAAACTATGAGTAAATTATGGATGCATGTTTCTGATGGATTTTGATTTGAAATTCGGTGCAATTTATTTACCATGCATCTCTATAAGATACAGAAGTATTCTCATTATCGAAATTACTTGTTGCAACATTTCAAGAATAAAAATATTTTTTGTGTTCTCACCTTTAGTTGCGGTCATAAAATGCGTAAGAAGTTCATATAGTAATGAAATAGCAGTATATTACACAGTTTATTAGTTTATTAAACGTACAGTTCAGAGCCCATTTTAAAATAAATTAAAAATAATTTGTTACAATTAAATGGAAACTATTTATTTGAAATTTAATAACGTTGAATTTAAACCTCACATTCAAGACAAATCCAGAACGAGTAAAAGAATGGGCAACACTATTTGCAACGAACTATCTTCTACGGTATTATTTAGTTATACTTTCTGAAAAAATATTTTTTTGTGACTATTTCAATGTTATAATAAATTGTCATTTGACTAATTCTACCATCCTCAGACTTAAAATTCTAGGTCATGACTCCTGCTCAGAAGCAATACATTAAAAAACTGGGCATATATTTCTGCCTTTTGAGTTTGGTCTCCTTTCTTCGAAGGTATACTATCATTAATTATGAGTTTACTCTGAACAAATGATTGCAATGATTTTGCAGTGAAAAACAATCACTACTTCCTTACCTTTGAATATTATTTGTAGTATAAAATCAGTAAAATAGTAGTATGAGCTCTAGACCATTCTAGACCATTCTCTAGTAATATGAGCTCTAGACCATTCTAGACATTACTCATAATTACTCATAATTAGTAAATTACTCATAATTAATTACATGATAGATGAGAATTCACAATTCTAACATATTTAATCGAGTTTTGTAATTTATCGTCCCTTACAAATAAAGGTTAGTAAAAGAAACATGCTGCGTAAAGGAATCGTTCTGCATAAAAAAAAGAGTTAGCAAATTGTTAACAAAACGCGTAAAAGTTAGCAAAATGCTAACATAGCCTGCGACGAACAGAATAGCAGACTTGCGAAGCCAGCGAGCTCTATTGGCAGTTTCATTCTTATGGTTAGGGCAAAAACGATTCATGGAAAACAAAGGAAATGCATATGATGAAGTTCTCTTTGAGATTAAAAGTAAATTGAATTTCATGTGAATTATTTTGACGTAAACTACTCGTACATAAAAAAATAATAGTGCAACATAGTTTACAAGCCTCCGTTGGGGTGGAGGGTCGTTCGCCGTTGCATCCAGATCCTCCAGCAGGTGTCGCACAGCCAGTATCTGTTCCCCTCGCTTCTATCACGCCAGTTTACCGCCCCTACAGCCGTGCAATCTCTCGTACCTGCCACTTGGGCGCCCGGCCCCCGCGCCCCGCCCCCGCGCCCCGCCCCCTCCCGCAGCGGCGCCCGCCGCGCCGTCTGGGCCCTCCGTCGTTCCCACAATCCCGCTCCCGCTTCCGCCACCGCCGCCTCGCCCCGGAACAGTGGGGCCAAACATGGCAAGACTACCTGAAGGAATATCCGTCAAGCTGGCTTTACACTTGCAAGAAAATGGCGAGCAATATTATTTCGCAAGAAAAGTTGCCAATGTAAACATTGCAGCAATAAATATTTCTGATGTTGCCAATATTTCTTGCTAGATATTCCGGTCGTAATGTAAACACGCGTGTTTCCGTCCTCGGAAATGGGTGTGTGAAAAAGGTTTAATAAAATAAATGAAGTAATAAATTTTACAAATCCTCCATGGTTGATTATCAAATGGTTCAAATTTTGGTTTAGTTACAGATGCTCCTTAATTATTAATTTTGTTACTTTAAAAATTATCAAGATTCCTAATCTAAGATTTAGAGATTTAAAGATTAATCTATAATACATCAACAGTAGGTAAAGGAGATTTTAAAACTTTTTACCGAATTAATAATTGCTCTTTTTATAAATAGAAAATTACTTAGAACCCGCGTGAATCGTAGTCCACGAAAAAATATTGATGCTCCTGAACCGAATTTGCACAAGCCCCTTTCATTTTAAAATAGTCACATGTCCTCACAAAACGTTGTCGTTTCTTTGTTTCTTCATTGAGCACAATAACTGCGACCACGACTCGCATCTTCTCCCTTCTACTAGCCATATCGGAGTGAGATATAACCTCACTTGTTGACGCGCCATTTTCCTCGTAGCATCACCAAGCACAGCAAGAAAAAGTTTTAATGTAAAACGATCAGCAATATCGTGTCGGAAAGATCTTCCTCCCAACTTTCTGGCAACATATTGCCCCGTCTTGTTCTTGCTAGTGTAAAGATGACTGCAAGAAACAGCAACAAATTGCTGAAAGATGTTGCGGAAACCTATTGCTAGTGTAAAGCCAGCATTAGACTTTTCAGTTGCGCTAGGGGGTATTTGTGCCTGAGTTTGGAGGGACGGTAGGTCTGTATTATCGGAGAGAACTGCATTTAATTTCTTCGTCATGAATTCTCTTTTAAGAAAGCGTAGGATCCCGTGCATTTCGTCCTGAGGAAGATCGCAGCATGATGGTGGAAATGTTGGCGTCTATGTCTAGAACGCGGTGTCTCCCGGACAGCCAGGTAGGTAAATACCATAAGCCTCGTCACGGTTTTCCGTCCTTAAATCTATTGTTCTGTGTGGCATGTGAATCGCGATCTTGAGCTTTGGAAACTATGGTGATAAAAACATTCTACCGGAGTCGGCTTTAATGTAAAACTCTAGTCAAGATTTCATTGCTTATTTGTTGAAAAAATAGTCACAGGTTTCCTTTTATTTTATCGTTAACTTTTAATCACGGTTGTTTGATTTTTTCTAATGAAATTTAGGAAGAATGTATTTTGAATTTTTATTTTTAGGATTTGGATTTACTTTTTTCTGATGGTGTTTGTTTCTAAATATCGATTGTTAGGGCGCGATGTTGAAGGAGGGATTTAATTTTGTCGGGCATCCGCCAGGATTCTTATACATGCCACAAGCGTGCAATCGTGGCATGGCTACTTTGAATTTTCCGCCCTTCGAAAATCCACGCCCTTCGGCCGGGATCGAACCTGCATTGCAGGAAATTCAGAGGCCAGTAAGCGAACCCTTCATCCACCGAGGAATGCTCCGTAGTGAAAAATAATCATTTTCGAGGATAAGACTTTTCGATCAACGGCTCTGACCGGGAGGTCTTAGGTTCGAGTTCTGATGGCGGCAGGATTTTCGACACTAGCTTTTCAGCTAGGTCGAATTCAGTCGCTGCCTGGAGGACAATTCTAGCGGCCGGCTGATCTGATCGGTAATTTTCCGTGGTTTCTCCGATCAACACCAGGCGAATGCCGGAACAGAATCCTACCAAACGGGTCACGGACCGCGCGCGACCTGTCCTTCCTCTTCCTTGTCCTTGTCCTATCCTCTCCCCTTACACATACACACCTACACTAACATGCACTACACTAGCACATATTCCGGGAGACCGGTCGGGAGCTTAGAGCTTCTTCCGGTTGGGGCTGTGCCCCGCTGGTGGGAGAGTCCTGGTTAGGGGGAAACCCCACAAGGCGACGGTAGGTCGGCACCGGATTTCGCCATCCAGCGGGGGAAGATCGCCGCCATCTCCCGAGAAAAAAAACATGCACTACACTAACGGGACTAATGACCAAAGCAGTTGACGCGCCTGGAAACACGAAAATATTAATCAATCAAATCAACCAACGGCCATCGACATCATGGCAGCGGTCCCACTGCGAGGCACCTCCACCGGAGAGCGAAGCGGGGCGGGGCGGGGCGGGGCGGGGCGGGGTGGAGCGAGGCGAGGCGAGGCGGGCGGCGCGCGCTAGCCGTGTTGATTTATCTGTAATTCATGAATACGCGCGCGGGGGCGGGGCGCGCGCGCGAAACGTAATATCATTGCCGAGCGGCGGCGGCGGCGGCGACGAAATCGGGGGCGGATGCGATGCGGTGGAGGGTGACGGAGGAGGCCAAAGAGGCGGGGACGGTGATCAAGACGGGTTTGATGAGGGTGATGGATAACGGAACACGGGGAAGAACTCGAAGACGGGATGTCACCATGAGGAAATCATGGGCGGTGTGATTGGGACGAAAAATGATGACATTGATTTTGAAAATGATGGCTTTGAAGCCAATGAAAACTAATGTGACAACGAATTGTATCTCCATTGATATTGTTGAATTAAAATGCTAAGTGATTGCCGAAGGCGTTCTAAAAAATTTTAATGTTAAGAAAACCTAGTGGATGGCTAGCAACAGATGCTTTTGAGCCTCAATGATGTCTCTGTTGGAGTAAATGTTGGAAGTAAAGGGCACTGCAAAATGTCAATATATTGTATATATCTTGTTATGGAAGAAATTGAAAAGGAAGCGGAAGGGATGATAAAGAAGATCGATGATATCGACGTTGTGGCAGGTATATCAGCATCAAAGTGAAGTGAAGGGAAGGGAAACAAGAATGACGAATTAGGAAGTAGGATCGTACATGAAGATGACCACAGGATTGTAAAACTAAGTTTTCACACGTCCTTTGCTATTACTTCCCCATTGAAAATACCCCTCTTAATTGATTTGATATGATAATTGAAAATATGACAATTGGCAAATGATAATTAACAAGATATGACTGTATGGGGAAGGATAAAAAATCCCAAGACAAACAGGTTAAACTCCATATGGTTAATAACAAAGTAGGAAAAACGTATTGACATATCTAGAAGGCAAATAGTTACTGCAATTACAGTGATAAAGAGTTGAGTAAATCGACCGGTTAAATCAGCTTCTCCTTGAATTGTAAATCGAGGAGATAGCTGATATAATGAACCTAATCTGTTGTTGTGTTATCGGCCGTGTGACGTTCAGTATTTATCGTAACACCAGCTTCATATAAGAAAAAAATCATATAAAAATATCATTTCTTCGAATAAGTATATTCGTAAGCCAACTACAAGTCATTTGTTACGATCGTTCTTAACCGACGGCAGCCTGAAAAACTTATCGGACGTTGGCCGTTGAGAGAGAATTTTCGTCTAGTTGCGTGAAGTCGATGTTAGAGCACAGAATTGAAAAGAATTAAAATGTATTTAAAAAACTAGAGCTTGTATTGGTAATCCAACGACTGGCATCCAGCTTCTCAGTCCTTGCATTATACTAATATAAGTAGAAAAAGGAACATACCGCGTTCTCATAATATCAACCAACTTGCTTGTCAGTATCTTAATTGACTATACGCATGTAGACGAAGGAAATGAACAAAATGATAAAAGAGAAAGCAGAAGGGGAAGAAAAAGAAACTGACAAATTTATAGAAGGAAACGCAGATAAACAATAGTGTTCTCCTGATATCAACGAAACTATCTTGTCATTTATGTACAACTACTCCTCCAATAGCAAGTTCGAAGACTTTGAAAGGACAGACATCGTTGCGAAGATGGAAGGAAAGAAAAATATGAAGAAGAACAAGAAGCAGAAGGACAACAAAAAGTAAAATATAAATAAAAGTGAATAAGAAGTGGAAGTAGGAAGATATAAAGAAGGAAGATAGAGAACCTGAAGAGGCAGATAATTCCCAGGAATAAGATAAATATGAAAAAAATATCATTGAAGGCAATGAAGAAGATAATGAAATGGAAGAAAGAGACAAAACGATAGATGAAAGAAAGAAAAGTAAACCTGACAAGAAGGAAACGAGAAAGAATGCAGGCGAGAGCAACGGGGGAATGCGCACGTGGCAACAGCTACGACCCGAGCGCCGCGCCGTGGGCGTTACAGCTGGCGGGGGCGCCGAGGTGGGCGGGGCGGCAGCGGCGGCGCGCTCCCCTTCCCGTATTTTACGCGGGTTTCGCGCGGGCGGCGGGCGACGGCGCTTCTTGGGCCCAATGAGTCGGAAAACACGGCCTCATAACGCCGCCCCTCCGCATCCCGGGCTCCCGCACCTCTGGGGCCGAGCAGTACGCGCTGGGGCGGCAGGCGGGAAGGGAAAAATCCACGGGAAAGAAACAGTCGGAAGGAAGTAGAACAAGGTTAATGCAGAGAAAATGAAACGGAATAAGAAATAGAGGATTGTGTCCACCTAGCATAATGATTCCCGTACAAGAATTAAAAACAAAACAGGTTCCCATTTCAAGTCTTGATGAACACACAGAGAGTTGGAGAATAAGTAAGGATCTTCATGAGCTCCCTTACCCTGAGTAGTTAAGTCACCACAAAATAAAAGTGTAAACGTATTGTAGTACTGATCTATGTAACTTAAAATGCCAATGAAAAGAAAATGAAATAAAAAATAATCTAGGATAATGAGCAAACAAGGGAGTGTAGGATGTGTTGAGGATTTAAAACTGACTGGAAATTCGAATGAAAAGTGCAAATGGAAGAACTGCAAGATATTAAAAAATAAGGTAATATGTGGGCAAATTGAGGAAATGAAATAATGAAAACATGAGGGAGAATGTTCACACACAGCTAGGAGCATGCGAGTAGAATGTGTGAAGAACTATGTATGACGGAAATAATGCCAACGGAGAAAAGAAATGGAAATAGAATAATTGAGTGGTAAATAAAAATAATAATAATAATAATATTTTATGTTGTATGAATGAAGCAAATTTAAATTCAAAATTACTTTGTTGATAGAATGATTGTAATGGAGTCGAGAGGACAGACATGAGAAGAATAAATGTGCTAAACAATTACAAATTTTATTAGAGTAATTATAGTTGCCACAAAGTGCTACCAAGTAGGAACGGCATGGAATAAATTTGTGGGTTGCAGATTTCAGTGCGGAATTTTCAGTATAAGGGAAAAAATCCAAGTTCACATTTCATGAAATTTAAGATTTTGATTCTATGCTAGTATAAGAATCGTGTACTACATGCGACATATTAAAACATGTAAATCACAGTCTATTAAAAATTTTCACAGAAAGAGCCATAGAGAATAGGGCGTTTTTAATTAAATCGTAGTAATGTGAATTTTGATTGCTTCCCTCTGGACAGTTCAGGGCAATTAAATTAGAAGAAAAATGCTAATAATCATTTTGTGATTAATTAGAAGAACAGGGAAGAGTTGTAAACTTTTTGACAATACATAACTGCGGTTGTGGAATTACATTGATTTTATCATTGCCATTTGGATTATTTTAATTTCAAGTGAAAAAATTTAGGTAGCTGGGACGGCTTAAGCTGTCATTAATTATGAAAGAGGTGCCTAGGAGGTCAGTTCTTCAGAAGCCTTTTACAGATTGATTCCCAGAGAAATATGTGAGAAACAAGAGGTCAGGAGTCACATCCGAGTTTTGTGAATTGCGCTACAAAACAATTGCCCAGTAATTAATCAGAGATACACTGATACTAGGCTGTCAATGTAAACGCTACATCATAAAGATCTCCAGATCAGTTTCAGATGAGACTGGTAAATTCCTTCTCATCTACATTTCATAAAAATAAATGAAGAAAAAATGTGCTAAGTGCAATTATACACTAGTCCTGTAGTGCCAAGATAATATTATTTCTTATATTATACCATACCATCCATATCACTGGTGTCCAAGGGGTGTCTAACTTGCATGACATCAAGGGCCACAACTTACCCCTTTAATATGTTTGGGGACTATATTTCTATTACTCAGGCGATCTACACCTGACTTCCCCGTACTGTTGATCTCGACAGTTTGTCCGGCTGCTCTAAAAGGGGAAGGGGATTTCCCCCCCCCCCATGCGTGATATCAAGCCGAACCATGCATAACGCAGTGAAACACATTGGGTTAATTTTGAACTTTTGAATTTACTATAAAAAACCCTTAATTCTGAACAACCTATTTATACACAAAAGGGGGCAGGGATGTTGACCATGGCAGAGTGCTTGCGCTGGGCGCACATTGTTCTCGCCCGACATGGATGCAAAGGACTTTTACTTTTGACTAATAGCCTTTCGTGGGCCACAATAAATGGCATCGCGGACCGCCAGATGGACACCCATGATCTACATGAACATAATACTTATACATAAAATATGAATATGAACTTTTTCTATTTACAAACTGGTATTCTTTGCACATTAAAAAAATCCGTAAGTCAGCATTGAATATGAGTTTGTTGAATGAATAGGCAGATAATGAAGGGCTTCACTTGAACTCCTGTGCAGCCGACAATGAGGGCAATTAGAACTAGGATTCGCGCCGGCGGCTGCGGCGCCGCAGAGCCGCTGCAGGAGGTGCAAGCACCCAGGGGCTGCACTGCGGCAGCGAACGGTGCAACAACAGCTGTTTCAGACCGCCTGCTTTTCTCCCGCCTCATCCTTCGGCCGCGCCTCTCTCCCTCGCTTGCCCCAGCACCCCTTCTCTTCTCCTACCTCATCCTTCGGTCCCACCTCTATCGCCTTTGCCCTCCCCCTGAAATCCCTACTCTTCTCCGACCTCATCCTTTCGTCATACCTCCCCCGCCCTCGCCTCCCCCCCAATTCACTATTTTTCTCCCATCTCATCCTTCAGTCCCACTTTTCCCGCACTCACCTCCCTCCGCATCGCACCACTACTTTTCTCCCATCTCATACTTCGCTGCCATTCTCCGTCTTCGCCTGTCCCCCGCACCGCGATGCTGTACCACTTTGCGTCCCCGTTGCTGTCGCTTTCACCACAGTCGCAACCCTGCCCAAACCCTGTTTTTTCTGACTCTCCCTACCCGCCCAACTCAACCGCCTCTCTTTCCGTACCACTTCCCCCGGCTTCTCTTCCTCCCCCTCTCTCCGCCTCCTAGCCTTCCCTGACTATTAACTTCTTCTATTTCCCACTTCACTTCACCTCCCGCCACTCCTTACCCCCCTCTCTTCTCCTCCCAAACTCCCCCGCTTTCTTAAGTCTTCCCCATCGGCCTACTCTCTCTCTCTCTCTCTCTCTCTCTCTCTCTCTCTCTCTCTCCTGTTTGTTCTCCCGCCTTCCCCGCCAAACAGACTTCTCCATCTCCATGTCTTATTCGCATCGCTGCCACCTCCATCTTTCCCAGCTTTTTACCATACCTCTCTTTGTCTTGTCCCCACAGTTCCCCCGCCGTTCTCCTCTTCCCTACATCCCATAAGCCTTGCTCAACGAAACACTCTCAACCAACCTGTTTTCTCCGCCACCCCCTCACATTCTCTACCCCACCCCCTCGCCCCTTGCCCCGCCGCCGTCGCCTCTTCGCCGGCGTCGTCCGAGCCCCAAGGCGCTCAGATCAATAGACGCCCCGCCCCGCCCCGCCCACCCTGCGCCGCTCTTGTCGCCGGAGCCTGAATCGGTGTCTCCACTGGGCCTATGTGCGAGGTCGCGGACGCGAGGGAGTGTAACGGAGACTCCACCAGATGGGCATATGGAGTGGTCGAGAGGGGAATCCTCAAAGGAATTCCCGTCTGATCTAGCCGATCTCTTCACCCTCTGTCCGCCAATATATCCGCCCTCTTCTATAATTTCTCTTTTGTTATTTGTCTGTCATTTTTACTTTCTCGCCCTCCCCCTCATAAGAAGGGAAAGTATCGTAATCGTGCGCCGGAAAATGGCGAAATACCCTCCTTGTCGGGTCCTTGTGGTGAAAAAGTGGGTAATTTCTTTATGTGTCTGGTACTCATACGGTTTTTGACACAAACTTTTGCTCTATTTATTTTCTCATTGATTAGGACAATATAATATTATTAAAATTGTTTAACAAATGTTCATCCCCGACAGAAACTAAATCCGGAATAATTGCAAATCCAATAAAATGGCTGGGTGGTGAAAATTGAAAATAATATTATTGTTATTTTCTCTACAACTCCTTTAATTACCAATCTTCATAACATCTTTTCCCTTTATTCTTTGTGAATAGGCAGCATGTACAGTGCAAATGAAGAAGAAAGGGCAGCAGATAAAAGAATGAAAAGTTATTAACGTGTCATGGATTTGGTTCAGAGAATCACTCCTAGACGACTCAAGTATTATTAATGAGGCATAGATGTTTTATCAGTAATTAGTAAACCTTTGTCACCTTGATGATCTGCTGTCAATTTGTAGAATCATTAATTGTATTAGATGAACTTTTTCATGACACCCGTCTCTTGCTCTCACTAAGAATATTCACAATGTTTTTCTGCCTCCAGATCCATTATAAAATGGTGTGTTTATTACCAGCGCCATTTTTAATACCCTTTTAGCAAGAAGAGCCTTCCAGTATTGCTGGGCATCGTCGAAATGCCGGTAGTTACAACGTTTGGTAATATTTTGGGTGGTCTGTTCGTAAAATAATGATACTCGAATATTATATTTAAATATATTAGTGATCTAAATGTTACGTCATTACTTTATTATATCAAGCAACTATGATTTTTCATTTTTGCTACCTATTGATGATAATTACAGGTCCTCTTAAAAAAACACTTGGTGCCATTACATGGAAGAGTTTCGTCTCCTAACTTTCTCAAACTGCTTTAGAGCCAACTGTAAATCTACATGAGAGCGATACGCTGTATCGAATAATTTCGTCACTCTTGATATTCAGAAGCTCAGTGAGAGATAGTGTAAAGGCTCAATTTCTGAGATTTATCAAATTTCCTGGGAGAAAAATAAGTTTGCGCAACGTCATTGGAAGACCTTTTGGTCTCTTAAAGATATTTCGACCTCAAGTGTCAAGAGTGTGTTTCTTGACACTAAAAATACAGTAACTGAATGGACAAACATGAAAAGAAAACTACAATGATATTAATAACAAATAATAACAAAACATTGTGTTTGTTACTTTTTACCTATTAAATAAATAATAAAAATAACCAACACAACATTATATATATTAAACGCTTAGTGTAGTATACTTTTAGATTTTATATGGTAGAACCTTACCGAATTGACGCGTTCAAGTCAAGTTTCCAAAGCAGTTTTGATATATAACAAAGAATATTTAGAGAAAAATAATGAAATGAGTAGAAAAGTGTGAATATTTACTCTCAAGGCATAGTAACGTAATTTTGAATAAGAATTTGAATGAATTAATGATAACTTGTGAAAACACTATAGAAAACAATATGTGAACAAGTTCGGAAATTGCTAATTTTTTACTGTAATAAACGGCATTAAAATACTAAAATAATAGCTGTCGGCTCATGCCATCTCATATGCTACTTATTGTCGACAACATGGAACTTCACGGTAGTAGCTAGTCCTCAAACTGTTCGTTTTCAACAATTATGGCCATCGTCAAACAGATTACATATAAACGGTAAGGAGATTTGTTTCAGGAGGGTTCTCAACAAATGAGGTGAGTTAGAAGTAGTGTTTTGGGAGATGGGCCCCAGGAGAAAAAAATAGGTAAGGTAGTTCATGACCTAACGTTTTGACAGAAGACATCGCGTTCTCGTGTAAAAGCATACTATATTTAAAACTATAATTAACTAGGCATATGAAGGAGGATCAACTCACCCACTTCTTCTTAGGATAAAAATGAAAACAGGATGAGAAAGAAAGGACTAGAAACTAGAACCCCTCGATCTTTCGAAACCTCCCAATACGTTTCAGACTCTTAACTACTTACAGTAAGTAATATCGAATAAAAGATGTGCTATTGTTGCATTTTATGTTGATAGATATAATGCTATAAGTTTTACTACCAATGTTTGCGACAGCCGATAGTGTCATGCTCTCTTCAAAAGACAGACTGCGCGAAATGACAAATCAACTACATGATATAACTCGTCCATCATCTCCCCTAACTGCTCCGCTTGTGCCGTGCGGTTCTCGCCCCGGAAGCAGAAAATTGGCGCGTCGCCCACGCCTCAGGAGGTCCACGGAGGAAGGGGGCGGGGCGGCTCGACAGAGCAGCAGGCGGGGACCTGTGGATTCAGAAGCACACGCCCCTCTCCGCCCCTGGCCCCGGCCCTGCCCTGCCCTTCCCGGTCCCGCGCGGTATGAGCGATCTCTTCCGCCCTCGGCTGCGCGTTCATCCGCACTTCCGGTTCCCGTTGGCGCAGCAGCCAGGCCACGGGGTGAGGATGCGGAAGGAGACGGCCGACGCGAGGTGTTGGAAGTGGAGGTCGCGGAAGTTGAAGTTCGGAGGAAGGGAATGATGATCTTGAGCTGTAATCATGTTAGAGATGATGGAGGCAATTGAGTTAATGTTATAGCAGGCTTTTGTTTTCATGAAAATTCAGCTTAATGGCATAATTCATCAGAGAAACTTCATTACTCATATTCGTGACCTTCAATTCGAGATCAATTTGTACTTATGAATAGTTACTGAGTCAATATTAAAAGCGAGAAGCGATCTATGGTAAGGGTCGACTTATCACGTTTCATTCATTACAAATTCAGAATAAGAAATGTAATGGTGGAATTAGTTAAAATAGATAATAATGATTCAAACTGCAAGTGTCTCCAGAGATAATAATAGTAACTAATATATAATAGTAATAATAGTAATTAATAATGATTAATTCATTATGAGAGGTGACACTTGAATACAAATACTATGCATTTTTAAAGCACTAGTAGGAAACACACATTCTATTGGGACTGTGATAATCGTATAAATTCGAACAAGAATTATAACATATTCTACATCGATACTCTAGCAAATTTATAATTAAAAAATCTCAGAGAAGGAAGGAACAAAAAAAAATAACAAATCGTCTACCTTCTCACTATGGAGAACGTGTTTCTGTCTTATCAAAAAACTATCGTCGGTGTTAGTACCACATCAAAAACACACTGTCATTGTGGATTTGTCCTCCAGATTAGTACACCGTCTTTCTGCTTCTTTCAGCGTACATTTTAGAGCGATGCACTCAGATGCGAGAAAGTGTTTCCTTCCTGGGAGCGCTAGCAGTCGAGATCCCGTGTAAAGTCTGCGCTCAGACGCGGCGTCCGTTTCCTGTCAGTGGAGAAACGGCCAACGGAGTCGTTTTTGAGGCGTTGCTGCGGAGGGTTGGCAGAGATTTTAGTGGGACTGAGCTACTTCAGGAGACTCTTCTTCAAGCTCTTGCCAGAGCACTTGCCCCTTTGGAAGTGGTAGTGGTAGTGGTATTTGTAGTGGTAGTGACGGTGTTGTTGAAGGGTGGTGATGGAGGTGATGTTGCTAATGGTGGTGATGTTGACGGTGACGGCGATGACGGATGGTGATGATGATGATGATGGTGATGGTGGTGCTTATGAGGAGAAACACATGCGGTGATATACGTTACAGCGTAAACTGAATGTCAAATGTTTGTTAGTCGTGAAAAGTTATTGTAGGAGTGTGTTGAATAATAAACCACTCGAATGAAGTTTAATGATAATGTTTATGGTGGTCTGTGCGCCAGAACTACTTGCATTTACGTAATTAAGCACTGCTCTTAATTATTTATTGAATAAGTTGGAAATGGTTTGGATATTGTACAACAAAATTGTTGTTCACTGAAGAAAAAAATCCCCACATTATGCAAAATATGTATCTACGATGGTGTACAAAAGATACAATTAACTTTTCGAAAAAGTTCTCTATTCTTGGGCGACCTCTTCATCTTTTTCTGTGTACTTCTAGCCCCTAAAAAGTAACCAAGTGACTAATATATTTTTAATAATACATCTAAAGAGGTATTACTTCTTTTACACACAACAATCTTTTTCACATCCAATAAACTTGAAAACTTCATTTGTGTTAATTTCCTTTAAACTTAACTTCTTATACGAGCATTAATGCACATTATTGAATCGACAATGTATAATACACTATTAGCACTTAAGCTCTGATCTTTCATTCACAACTACTTCTTTATGTTCCGTTTCCACATCTGCACCCTACGAGACCACGCCGTCAAATATCTATCTACCTCCCTACTCTCCTTCAAGCACATCAGCTCTGGGCCCTCAAGGGCATCTCTCGGGGTAGAGAAGCGCCCCCTACGATGACCCTGAGCCGACCCCGCAACCGCTCCACCTCACCCCGCCTCGGCCCTCCAGTGTTGCGCAGGGTTTTCTGCCCTTATGAGCACATTGTCTTTCATATCGGCGACCGCACGGGCGCGGCGCGGCTCTCGCAAAACCAACAAATAAGCAGCCTGGAGAGCGCTGGTGAGAGAGAAACGGCGGAGATGGGTCGGGGGGGTTGAGGCGGGGGTGGAGGCGAGGGCAGAGGCTGAGATGGAGATGGTATGGAGGCGGGGACGAGTCATGGGCGGGGAGGAGTCGGGTGCGGGGAGGAGTCGGGTGCGGGGAGGAGTCGGGTGCGGGGAGGAGTCGGGTGCGGGGAGGAGTCGGGTGCGGGGAGGAGTCGGGTGCGGGGAGGAGTCGGGTGCGGGGAGGAGTCGGGGTGGGGGAGTCGGGCGGGGAGGAGTCGGGTGCGGGGAGGTCGGAGGAGTCGGGTGCGGGGAGGAGTCGGGTGCGGGGAGGAGTCGGGTGCGGGGAGGAGTCGGGTGCGGAGGGAAGGGTGGCGGCGAGATTGGGCTGACGCACTGGGGCACGAGCGATGAGAGCAAACTGCGAGGAGAGCCGGTACACGTACTCTGCACGCATTGTAATTATCTCATAATGTTGAGGGTGGTCTGTGCGCCAGAACTACTTGCATTTACGCAATTAAGCTCGGCTCTTAATGATTCATTGAATAAGTTGGAAATGCTTTGGATATTATACAACAAAATTATCGTTAACTGAAGAAAAAAATCCCCACATCACGTAAAGTATCTACGATGGTATACAAAAGCAGGAGTTGTCGATTTGCGATGTACGCGGAAGCACTAGCGCATTTGATGGTTATGGAAAAATGAATCCTTGCGTCTTCTTGATCTTGAAACGTTGGTAACAAATGCATAAAAATAAATCTCTTCTTATTTTCAATATCAGAGTGCTTTCAGTTTCCTCATTCAGTGCTCAACGATAGTCCTCGCGTTGTCTTCATCAAGCGAGACTCTCAGTAAGTTGTAACTCCATTAAGAATGTTCATGACAATAATAGTCTTTTGGGTCAATAGATCTCTCACAATTGTCAAGTAGATTTAAGCTTCAATAACCTGTCTTTTCCTCTTTAAAGTTTGTTCCTTTTCCTCTTCAAAGCGAAGGAGATCCAATACATATCCCAATTTTCCAAACTCAACCATCGACTTTTAAAAAAATCGAAAGTGTTTAAGAAAGTTTTTGGTTTTCGTTATCTCATTACGTTATTGGAGAATGTATTTACATCACTACCCAATATGTTTAAAATTACTCTCTCAACTTTCCACTGCCATCTATTCCATGTGGACCGAGAACATGAAGTTTATCACTCTACGGATCTTCAATTCTGAACTACATAATATATTGCAACCTGTTCAATTTTTCAATAAATACGATTAATATTTGCTTATTAGTCGCTTGAAGGCAGTCAACAAATCGTTTTAACAATTAATGAAACTCCTAAAAGTGGGATAAAATTTTTGCGAATGATGCGAACCGATCAAAAATATTTTTGTCAAGTTTCTAATATATACTTCTATTTTATTGCCAGTGAATTTATTCCTGTCACTGAATGTTCAGTTTAGTACCTTCATATTTGTCCGATTACCCCATCACCTTCAATTTCATTTCCTCCGTTTACGAATAACAGTCACAAGGCGTTGGGCTGATAACACAGGTGGAGCTAGAAGGCAGTGAGAGGTAGTCATGAGCTTTGGAATACAATTTCGAGAGGCGGTTGTCTGGAGGCTCCAATTGATAGCTCCCGACCGCGATGTTGGACAGCCTATACCCATTTCTTTCCGCCCTGAAATTGCGAATGCGCCCAATAACACGGAAAGGACGCAAGGAAATGTAGATCCTGCGCCGGTTCAGAACGTCGAAATTGAGGGGCATCGCGGAGTCGTCGAGGCCCCCGGAACAATAGTGGAGGCCGATGCGCTCTGAGAGCTGGGAGAAGATTGCGAATTTCATTGAGCTCCGCTTTTTTATAGTCTCTGCTTCAATGCCCTGGATATGAATTTTTGCGATCCTTCCATTTAGATATTCAAGAGAACCAAATTTGTTTCAGTTTTATGAATATCATATGTTTTATATACTATTGGTGAGATATGTTCAGAAGGAAACGGTGATTTCGAAATAGATTTCCGATGACTGGAGACATTGTTAATGCAGAATGCAGCCGACAAGAGGATCTAAATGTATTGGGATCAGGTACGTGAATTTACTAGGTATCTGCTATATAAACAAGAAATAGCCTGTTTTTCTTACTGATTTTTCTAATAAACGAATGAATAGCCATGACTATTAGAAATGCTGGACGTATGTTGAATCAACGAAAACGATGGCTAGTTACGTGACGTGTTGCATGGCATAAATCGAAACATTGCATATAAATACCTTTAAAACTCCTCAGTTAAATATCATTCTGATAAGCGATTGAGAAAATGCACCTGCCTTAAATAGTATAGAATGATCGACTACCAAAAAGTTCATTTAGTGTAGGTATGGAATTTAATACAGAATAACGGAAATAATAAACAAAGTTTGTGCTTTTAAAATGAAAGATGGTACTGTCCTTCTCTTGATAGCCAAGGAAACTAGAGGGATGATCTAGTGCACGGAATCACACGCTACGGGGTTGAATTCCACGTGACACACGAATTCTGCCTGCGTAAATCAGCCATCAAGATCTTCTAGTATGATTGGTTTTCTGTATCATCGCGCATCTAATTCATAATCACTATTTATCAATATTCACCCATCTATCATGTACAAAATGGAAAGCAAACAAAACACATCACTGTTGTTATCTGCAGCGGGAGGCCTTAAAGGCAAAGTCTTTTGCCCTCGGCTATGCACATAAGACTCAACAAAATATAACAGATAACAGTTGGGGCATTGTTTTTAATGAATAATCCAACAGTTAACAAATATTGAAATGTTGAATGAATAAGGGAAATAAGTAGTATGAAAGAAGAAATTAAGAAATGGATGGAATGAAACTATGGAGTGAAAAGGATCTCCGAGGGAGTGGGAAATGGTAGAAAAAAGTGTAACGAAGACAGAAGATACATAGCAAACGGGTGTAAAAAGTATTAAGAAGAACAAAGTAACGTATCAGAAGAAGAAGAACCAAAATTGACACGCGGCTCCTAGCTGGGTTTAACTGCGAGGAGATGAAGATCAAGAAGATGAAAAAGAAACAATGTCGAAATAAAATCGAGAAAAAAAGAATCCTAATCTGTGTATGTTTATTTTTATTGCTATAAGCATGCGCACATGGAGGAGCAGGCAGGCTGTGTCCTCCGTGAAAATTTCGAAAGGTGCTATCTAGCCCTACATAATAAAACTTTTTATTTTTGAAAATGTAAGCAATTTATAATTCTCCTCCTTTCTCTTGTTAGCGACTTATTTTCTCTAGCGAGACTCGGACCGTCAGGCCCACTCTTTCATTTGCCCATGCAAATTTCGCTACGCTCCTTTCACCATCTAGCGGAGAAAGAAGGTTTTACTTCCCCTCCGAAGTATTTTTTCGCCCTTAAAAATCCACGGGTTCGATGGGGTTTGAACCACCTAATTGGAGTGCAGTCCGATACGCTACCAGTTATCCCATCGAACCCACTAAAGTCGTTAAACTTGTTTAAGTCAACAATTTGGGAAATTAGAAACATTTAAATAAGAGGCACTTCAAACATCTAGAAACCGGGAATTGGTTCACATAAATCTAATTTTATTTATTAATTGTATCATTAAAGGTACTCATTCACCTTGTATTGTTTCATCTATTTTTTCTAGGATTTTTATCCAGTCTACAGTTGTTTACCCTTTACGTTCCGATGGACGCATACTCGACCATAGACTAAATACCAACAAACAGTCTTCTCTGGTCAGCGTGTCAGTAGAACGCAAGCCCTTACGCGACAACAAATACATGAGAGTGAAAGGACAACGAACCATGCCCAAGGCAGAATACGAAACCCGCGATCCTTCGGACCAACGCCCCGAGTCGGTACACGCTCTTAGCCACCTCCAGCACACAGATTCGGCTTCTCCTATTTACCAGTAAAATATATCATTTGTAATTTTTTATAAAAAAGGAGTGGCAGAAGGGGACATGGAGGCAGAATTGTGGTGGGTTCCACTTTTATTTTAGGCTGTGCACGCGTATGGTGATGGCTCCCGGCGTGCATCGTCGCTTCTTCGCCCGCCGCAGGGGCCGTTGGCGCTGGCTGCATGCGGACGCGGCGCCGCGCCGGCAGCAGCGGCGTGTTTGCTCATTACGCTCACCGCGCCCATTTGTACGGCTTAGCCCCGCCCCCTCGCCGCCCGCCCGCCCGCGGGGTGGCTACTTTCGCGCGCGCGCGAGAATTAGTCGCCGACTCGACGCGGCTTTAAAGCGAGCTCCGCCCCCGCCATTTCCCGCTGCGCCGCCCCCGACCTCGCCCTCGCTGCCGTCCTCCTCGACGCTGCCGGATTCGGTCGCCGTCCTCTGGCGCCGTCGCCGCTGGCCCGGTGTTGCTTGGACTGAGCCGCATCTCTTGACGATGTTATGCAATGATACGTCGCTCACTTTTGCGAACTATATGGAATGAAACCTCAGTTAGTATCACGGGGTTATCAGGCATGTATATTATGAGATTTTGTTTCTGCTTTCACGGGGTTATCAGGCATGTATATTATGAGATTTTGTTTCTGCTTTCCTCCCTGCCCACTCAGCCGCTCGTGCCCTGAGAAGTTTCATGTTTAGGGAAGTACACTCGGTATATTTAATCGTGAAGTTAGGAAACTCAGTTTGCACAAGTGTTCGGCATGTTCATAATATCGCCCTGAATGCATCAGAATGTGACCTTCAAAACATCTCTTCCTGAGAAGTTGCCTAACAGACAGGGGCAAATACCACACGTGTGATTTCAATACATTTAATTTTCCATTACGTGTTCATTGGTAAAAGGTCATCATTTTCGAACCCTTTGAACTCTTGTCTGAACATGTCTGTAACACTTATTCGGAGACAACTATGCATTTATTCACTCATTTTTGTAGAATAATCCAGGGGTGTCCAACATGAAAAGCCTGAAGAGCCAGAATGTACCATAACCTGTAATGTGGTTGAGAGCCAAATGTTCATTACTCGGGCGATCCACTTCCCTGACTTCCCCGTATTGTTGTTATCGGCAGTTTACCCGGCTGCTCTCAAACGAGGGGAGGAGCGGAACGATGCGCCATATGAGGCCGTGCCATGCGTGTTGCAATGAAACACATTGACATGGTTTTGCATTCATGCATTTTTCAGAAAAGGTCTAAACTTAACCTATTTTTACATTAAGACAGTGATGACCCCGGCAAAGCGCGTACGTTAGGCCCTCATGCGGCCCGCGGACCGCCAGTTGGACAACCCTGATCTCGGACCGAAAGGTCGCGGGTTCGAGTCCCGCCTCGGACATGGTTGTATTTGTGTTCAGCCTTTCACCCCTTATTATCACCATATCGTTTCATCTAAACAATTACCATTAAGTTAACTACAAAAGTGGTCGCTAAAGACCTAGATGTTGATGCGATCTTAAATAACAAAAAAAAAAAAAAAAATTCAAGCTATTACAAGGCCTACTTTCTGCTTGTTTAACCCATTGACACCTGATATTTATGCCAGGTGATCAATTACGTACGCCGTACGCGAACGAAAAAGACCGCGAAAGGAGAAAACCTGCCGTCCGGAATCGAATGCATTTCAATCAGCAAAACTCTCTGTGCTACTTAAAATGAAAATAAATGCAAAAGAGTACAATACATTTCACACAGCATCATTAACAGTTGCATACAAATGCCATTCCTGTACCCGAAAATCACCAATGGAGAGGGATGGGTGTCAACGGTGGACCACACAATAAATTGCAGTGTACTTATAATTGAGGAAACAATTTATATACCTAATGCAGTGATAGATTATTTAGCAATACCTTATATTCAATTTCTGTAAAACTTGTGTTAAAATAATTTCCTTTAATCAGATATGGCACGGACATATTCATTTCGAACAATTTCTATTCTTGTGGTCCTCTGCAGAGATATTGATAGTCACATCCCACTTTTAAGAACTAGTTCAATATTCTCTATTTCTCCGATTACAAAGCTATTCTCTATATCGTCGAATACTAAAATAAGTTATTAGGGTGATTGTGAGCAGGTCTAACTGTAAAATAATGGAGATTTTCCATGAATCACATTGTTGTAAACATTTGTTAAGAATTTATGCATATACATTTTTGTTAACTTCCAATAAGCGTTAAAAGACAAAACTATCACTAAGTGTTCAAAATATTGTAATAATAAACCTAACGATGTTGTACCTAACAGTGAAACAGTAACACCTAATTTAAAGGTAAATTTTACTGTTATCATAGATATCAAATAAAGAGGAAGAAAATCGCTGGGGACCGACGATGAACCCCCTCCAACTAGTACACGACTGTTAAGAATATCGGTATTTCAAGAAGACTGCTGTCGCGCGCATTCTGAGTCTCTGCCGACCACCACGATGGGGTTATGTCACCCTTTCTTCTGGCGGGCGAACGTGTGTTGTCTTCCTTGATCGAAGTATTTTCGTATATCTACAGTGTGATTTAGGCAGAAAATATTTTTCTTGACCAATATTACAGAATGAAATACCTGGATTCTCCAAACAATTCGTTTTTAAACGCCAATTTATGGATATCCTAGGAGCATACATACTTTCGTATAGTGTTTTTACGTTTAGTAGTTGCCTCAAGATAGTAACCAAACTTTTCTTGCCTAAACATTGTGACAAGAATTAAAATAATCTTCAACACAATCGTGTAATATGTTCAGATTTTAAAAAAGTGTAATTTCATCTAGGTTTTGTTACAACAAGGTGTCTTATAAATCTTTTAAAACATATCAAGGACAGTGTGTGCTAAGAATAATCTCAAGTGGATTTATTGTCGTTTTTTTTGCACAGGAAATAAAGCCAAATATTTTGTGAGTGAAGCGCGGAGTTACAACACTATCCAAATAATTTGCAACAACAGAATACATCATCAAATCTTCAGGAGCTACAATCTCGTGACTTAAACAATACTGCTTTGTCTATTTCCTTATCATTAATTTGATATGCCGCGGTGTATTTATAACTTTTCCAACAAGTGACTTTGGCGGTATGTTGATTAGAACGCTCAAATTAATTTACTATTCTGTTTCCCTATCTTTATCTCACTTTTCCTCTGTTACTTCTTGCTAGTGCTCCAGTTTACATCAGAACCTTCCTAGATATTCGTATATGTTTAGCACCTCTGGATCGTTTGGGGATCATGCGGGTGGATCATTTGGGGAACAGGGATCAGTTCGTAGCCTTGTAATAAATGATGGGAGAAAGGAAGGATTGAGAAGGAAGTATTGCACGTATGGCCTGTTGTTGAAGGAACTGCTCCATCATCTCTAGGAACGGATAAGAGAAACTTACGGAAACAATTGATCAGAGCAGCCAAATTGATCACTTACATAGTGGTAGATATTGATTCATCTTCTTACCTGGTGTCAAACCTTTGCCATCGTCGAGAATCGAACCTAGAAACTCCTCATTTACAAGCTTGGGAGGCGGGCTAGCCACTTCCTACGATTACGCATCAACACTCCAGTCGGCAAATCGCCATCCATTCTATTAAGTTACTGTGAGGGTTATCATAGCAAATTAAAAATTGGTCTTATATTGCACTCTGAGACTATTCTACGACAAGCGAATAATTCGCGTAAGAACGTCAACAATACCGAATCAGAATTCCTACAATTCCGGAATTCCCACTATTCTACGACAACCTGTTAAATTAAGTTTTTGCTTCTACAATGCTGAGACATTATCAAACGTGTCCTTGTCCTCCTCTCTTTGTTCCGTTTTCTGATTCAGTTTTTGATATTTTCGTATTCTTGCAGTTCCCTTCTATGAATTCCCTTCCGCGACGTTCTTTTCTCCTAGTTTCTTTCACACGTTCTCTGGATTGGCCCAGATGCTACCAGAGTTGGCGCGCTCCGGTCGTCCTGCGTCTTAGAGACGCGGGCCGTTTATTTTAAGAAGGATTCGGAGGCACTGCGGAAAGTATTACGGAAATCCGTTGAAACTCCTTAATGGCCCTAGCTAAGAGAGGCTGGGAACTGCGATGCAAACTGCGGGGTTAGAATTTGCACGATTTAAATAGTGGTATATAAGAGACGGTCGCAATGAAATATAGAAGCAAGCAATTATTGAATTAGATTAACATAAATGTATGCTGAGTTTGGGTTCTAAGAGGAAACCGCTAGCCTTTGCACCCGAATTCGCGAGGTCGGGACTTTCGGAGAGTGTTGGATTTCTTACTCTGTGACCAGTCTCTTGCGGCAAAGTTGAAAATTTACATTACATAACAGGTATTTTGCAGTTTCCAAACAGTTATTTTCCATTAGTTCTATCTGGTGATATAGGGTATATCGATTACAAGTCTAGAAATAGTGACAGGACTCTATCAAGTGGTGTGCGCAATAAATGTGTGTAAACAAGAGCACATTATCTTTCTTTTGGGGGATAATTTGTCACAAATTAATAATTACACAACTAATTTCCTCAAAATATGTTTGTATGCTCGTACATGAATTTTTTATAACACTACTAAAAACGGTGACTAAAAAATGTGTATGTAGCAGTGATAAACATGAATTATTTTATTATGCGTCTTTAACCGCTGTTAAAATGCAAACCTGCCGGATTGTTAAGTGCACTTGTAAGAACCTGTATGTAAGAAATTTAACATCCTTAGAAACGGGTTTTAACATCCTTAGCAACGTAAATGACCATAGATTCATCGCAAGTCAAATGTTTGCTAAGGAAAAAACATGGTGATGCTAAAGCAAATCAGATTCCGAACAATTCAAGTAATTCACAATGGTTTGGGGAATAATTATTCTTAATTGTAATATTATTAATAGTACAATTAGAAAAATGTATATTAGGTAAATTAACCTCATTTTCCTCACATTCCACCAAATGAAATTACTCCAGTAATCGTATTTATTGATGATGTGAAGGTATCGCCACTGGAAGTCAACACGCCAATTTCCTAACCGAACGTCGTTTCTTCATGTTCATGAGAATTGACATCCATCTTTCTCAAACCACGGTATACAAATATCGTTTATATAGATATATCGCAAACAACACTTACAATATCGTACTAACGTGCCGCACCAACAAATTCCATGTTTATTATCGCAGTAGTGTAATTTTTGCATGGTGACCCATACAATGTTGAACATACCACAAAATGTTAGTGTTTTTATTCACTCATCCAAATTAAAAAATCTCGTCTCCGCTACGCTCCGCCGATTTTTAGCTTCGGCAGTAATAACATATAACGTTTCTAAGGTATGTTAATAGTTATAACTGATTTTTCTAAACTTTGTGTTATTTTTCAGTAATTATTAAGTTTTAACCAGGTTTCCGACTACATTGGTGCGTTTGGTAAACGCAACATAAGGTTTCAGACATCACCTCCTAAAAATATATATATAAGATCAAATTTTATAAATTGATAATAATGGCATTTCATTTGATTTAGAAAAATCACTGAATCTAAAATTCTTTATCAAATGGTATAGTTGACATTCTGAATCTGAATTTGATACATTATATTAATCAGTAGCGTTTTTATGCCTAATCAATTCACCATGGGATTAAATAAATTAGCCATAATTTTTTTTAAATTCTTCTGAAAGTTCTAATAACGCTAAAGTCAGTGTTTGGAAAACTTCTTAATACACAGCCAGCGTAATGAGAGAACGACATTAGTGTAATGCGTTAATGTTCCTATTTTGTTTACTCTTTTTTGTTGTAAAATACTCTTTCCTACTTTCAGCAGAATTTATCATAGAGTGAACTGTAATTTCAAAATATTTGAAGATTGTCTTTAGTGTATTGCACGGGATTTCGAAATATGTCATTGCTCCAACGGATATGGGCTATATTGTTAAGTATTTCCTCATTTGGTATCACATGGCTTCCAAATACTACATCTTAAACATACTTTAATTAAATGTTACTCTCATTATCGCTGCAGAGGACGCATACAACAACATTGTTATATATTTAGAATGTTACTTACTGATTATGTGAATCTGATTAGAAGCGGAATTATGGGATGTTTTAATTTTTATCATGTTATAACTTTCTCTTATACGCTACAGAAAATAGATTTCGAGATTTCAAAAGAAATGAAAGTTTTGGGGTCGCATGATTTGAGGTCTGTGTGTTGTCTTTCCGTTTGTTCGTCCGTCTGTGTGTCCGCCTGTATGTCCTGCCCGACCGTCTGTCAATAACCCTAGCGCCTAAACTATTCAAAGGATATTTTCCAAAATGAATATTCCCCAGTCGATCAAATCTCTGTGATTGTGAAAAACTTTCTTTATATTTTGTGGATTCTTTAAATGAAGACCTTGGGATAGTTTTTATAGTAGTCAAAATTTTCTCAAAAATAGCTACAATTTTTTTGTTCGTTTTCCTGTAATTTGAAAATTGAAAATAGTGATTTTTCCTTTAAATGAAATTTGTTTTCTATAATTAGTTCTTTCATTAAGTTCATGCACATTTTTCGAAAAAAATTAGTAGTTTTCACGCTTTACTGAGTGAAATATGTTCAATATTAAAAAATATCAAAAATAAGAATTTCTCAAAAACGACTCCATATTATTTTTTAAATTCTTCGTAGGAATTGTGGTAAATGTATTGTAACAGATGTCATAAACGTCATTTTGCCATATTCTTTTGTTTTTAAAAAAATTTACAAAAGTGATTTTTCTTATCACGCTCACGTCGTTAATATTTACATTTACAGTCATTTATATACATTATTGCATTTATGAAGACATATGATTTAAATGATGGCTTATCAAGCTTTTCAAAAACAGAAGAGTTTTCTGTGAAAATGTGTCCAACATTCCGCATTTTTAGAAACGCACAAACGCCATTTTCTCGAAAACGATTCCAATCTCGTTTTGTATTCAAATTAATTGAATGGATAGTGATATGTGGACTAAACAACATGACATCAAAGCCAATTTACTGATTTTTTTTAGTTCACACAAATGTAATTTTTTTAAATCTCTCTCGCTGTTAATGTTACTGTGAAAATGTTTCCAACATTCCGCATTTTTAGAAACGCACAAACGCCATTTTCTCGAAAACGATTCCAATCTCGTTTTGTATTTAAATTAATTGAATGGATAGTGATATGTGGACTAAACAACATGACATCAAAGCCAATTTACTGACTTTTTTTTAGTAATACACAAATGTAATTTTTTTAATATCTCCCTCGCTGTTAATATTTATATTACAGTATAGTAGTAGTAGTAGCGACGAATTATATATTATTGCATTTGTGAGTCAAAGTGCTTCAAATAATTTCCAACACAGTTTATCCAAAACTCAAAAGTTTTCTGTGAAGATGAGCTTCAAATTTTGCATTTACAAAAATCCTTAAATGAAGGTTTCTCAGAAACGATCCCAATTTTTTAGCAGAAGTTCCCTTATAGGACGACGAATTACTCTTCTACAATTGTGAAATTACTTCATCTCATGCTCCACGGTGGGCTAGCTATTTGAGAAATTACTTTGGGTCTCCTGTTATTTTTACTATTGTAAAATTTTCACAAATTAATAAATTTCAACAAACATCTAATACTATGGAGAGAATTACTTCAACTGCTATTGTTAATATTGTTATTTCTACTGTTGCCCTACTGTGCTCACAAATTCTCTCAATATTAACACTAATTTATTAAATTTACTTCCAATTTAATCATGGGTTCGTCATACAACATATTACTCCTTACCTTTTGCAAGTAGACGTGTAACTCTATATAGAATCACGATTCCTGGAAGTTATATCTCATGACAATTACTTTTTCAATGTAAAACATTCAAACACCGTACGGGTTTAATATAGTTCGTAAGCTTGCTATAGTATCTTTTAGATGGCTTCTCGGCTGACCTGTAGAATGTTGTCCATTGAATCCTTGCTATTCCAATTCTCGCGTTCTTACAGATCATTAAAATAAATTTAAAATGTTCTCGAGTGTCCTCAACGTATTGGTCTTAATAGGACTTAAGAACACACAAAATCAATACGTGGTCAAGTCTTTCCCTATCTGTGTTTGTATGAAACACCTACTTGCGACTGTCTATATTCAGCTACTTATTGAACAATCCTTCCATCTATGGAGCTACTCTAATACACATCCCCTCGAAACACGGAGTCTATTTTAATTCGAAAGTCAACTACTACATTAATAAAATTTTCAAATGCAATTTAATACTACAATTTAAACAGTACCAAGCTCTCAAATCTCAGACTAATTATAAATTCCCGCCTCACTATCATTTAAAGAATACCCAGCCTATTGTAACGTATTGTAGGGCTACAGCTAGCAACTGCCACAAAGGTGCGACGGCAGAGGATTAGACACCAGGGGCCAGGCAGGATGTGACACCGAGGTATTCTGAGAAATCCTAAGAGCTAGGGAATGGGATGCCCAAAATGCGGACAGCGCATTTTTGCCGCGTGCCGCGTGACAAATTCTTGGAATCCATGGAAATGGATGTCCAAAAATGCCTGGCAAAGCGGTCAGCGCGGGCCGTGTGCAAAACCCAGTGACGTTTCAGGTCACGTGGGTGGTAGCTATATAAGAGCGAACGCAGAGCGCGGGGGTGGGGTTTGTTGAGCTGAGTGGGAACCCTCGTGCGAAGGCACAAAACTTGCGCCCAGGGCGGTGCGGAGACGAGCTAGGCTCGTGCGGCAACCCATGTGGTGGGACGCCGTTGTGGACTATATCCACGGGTGACTGAGGTCGCCGGAGCTGTCTGCTGTGTGTGGGAGACTCGCTGAGGAGTGGCGCGGGCCACGAGTCAGTTATTCATTTTTAAGGATCGCTCCTGCGATCAGGGAAGTAAAGATCTACCAGAGCTGAGTAACTTAAATTATTACTGTACATATTGTGAATAAACCTGTACATATTTATCATTGAAGCTCGTGTCTGTGATTATTGTGTATTCCCACGACGTCACACTATGCTGAAAATCCGATCACATCTCACCAACCGCTTATGTGAGTTCGCTTCAATATTTTACAAGAGAGTGATTCTTTGCGTCCTTCCACAAGATCACGACTTTCAATGCGCGCTTTACACCTTTTGCATACTATGTGTTCGAGACAGTGTCCATCAACACAGCAGTATGACACACACCAAGCATGGAATATTCCTTTTTTTTCGGTTTTTCTAACGACGCGTATTCTTTGACCTCGAATTTGCATACAATGTCATTATTCCTAATGCTGGATGCCGATTTTATCATTCAAATAATTCCAAGCTTCTTGGCTTATCACACAGTATTCTTCAAGTCATCCATCAGTTCTACAATTCGAGAACCGAAACACTCAGCGGCGATAGATTGTACTTGGGAAGAGGGTGAGGCAAACTCGAAAAGCTAAAGCCCAGGCCAAATAAATTAGAAAACTAACTAGTACGAGGAAGTCAGTGCTATTCTGTAGCATCAATAGATGTTTTTCTGCCCTTTTAAAATTTACCGCCGTAATTGGATTTGCACCAAAGACTTTCGGTGAAGGAAGTTTGAGCTCCAACCTCACACTTTGTGAACGGGGGGTTGTATTTGAAATTGAAGAAAAAAATTCTCTAATACGTATAAATAAAGAAACTTGAAATTACATTACTACTCAGGGCATCCACAGCGCCAAATACAGTAGGTTATTAACCTCCCGCGCTCTGGTGCATCTGCCGCCGCCCTGGCGTTCGGGCGAGCTATGACCAATCGCTTGGCGCCCACCGTCGTGTACCATCCCGGATCGGAAGCACTTTATCATGAGCGCCGCCACCGCCCCGCTCCCCCCCCCACTTCCGCCCACCCTCTCTCGCCGCCGCGGGACGATCTCTCGGGTTGCGCTAATTTGCAGGCCCGCGTTCTCGCCAATTATGGCGGGCCGGGCGGGGCGGCGCGGGGCAGGGGGGGGGGGTTGGGCGGGTCGGTGCAGGCGGGGAGGGCAGCGGGGGTGGCGGAGGAGGCGGCACCGCGGGAGGAAATGGCTGACGCGAGACCGTTTCCTCGCCCGCCCCACAATCTCCGGCCCTTCCGTTGTCTCCGCCCACACCAAAGTCCATTCCGCGGCCCGAGCATGTCGCTCTGAGAGGTGGGACGCTTGGTTCTAAAGCTCCACAACCTTTGTTTACTCGTTTCTCACATGTTCTACTTTTATTGCTAAAAATAGTAGTTGAAGATCAAAGGATGAACAAATCTTAAAACGCTGCTCTCAGCAAAAATGCGTCCTGGGTTGCCGATGATGTTTGAGCAGGAGTATTGTAATGCTGTAGCCTCATCTTGAGTAAGTGCGTTTGAGCTTCTCTATTAATCTTTTATAATCATCCGTTATTCACCGATACGGAATCCTAAACTTTACCGTTATGACTGTTCTGTCCTGAACTGGGCAGAGTCCTACCCATAGTTGTCTTCGCCTGCTTCTGTACCAGGTCATCCACTGTTTTCTTATTACTAAGAACCTTCACTAAACGAAGTTTATTATCAAAATATCTATAACCACAATTTGTTCTCAAATAATATTAACACACTGTATATGAACACACTGTATAATTAGCATGAGCATCAACATTGTTGTACCTCATGATCGGAAGTTGGCAGAAGCGTTGAAGACATATATTACTTTATAAATTACAACATTTAGCTTTGACTGTCCCAACAGAAATAATATTTTCGCTGGTGTTGCGAATAAATTTGGAAAGTGAGCAATGAAGCAATGATAAGAAAGATAAGAAATTTTGGTCATGAGCTTCAAATATGTAAAAAAAGTACTATATACGCACGTACGGATGTTAAAAGTTTCAATAGTATCCTCACAATTGAAATAAAACTTAAATTTCGGTGAATAGATACAGCTGATGTAGATCTAAGACATAAGACATGAGGCCCCATGAGATAACTGAAGAGGTAATTATTGATATTTGTTGTAAGGGAGGTCAGGAAAATACACAAAGAGGCGGAGTGTTGATGAAGAAGAAACGCAAGTACGAACGTGATTAAGTGTACTCATATTTTTTTTTCAGAGGAGGACCTCTCGCATGAACAAAAATCATCAGCATTAACGACACGCAAAGAGTACTTTGAGTACGCTAAAGTTTGTTTCACGATATAGATACCTATAGATGGAACCCGGTTTTGAAGATTTGTAGGAGTCTTACAAAAATTATAATAATATTTCTAACTGAGCTTCATTGAAAGGAACGTAAGCACGTAGTAAGGCTTGTGTTCTCAGCCGAAGGCAATAGTCCCATCTCCCTTTCAGAAAACCTTTCTCAGTCGTCATATTAAAGAAATTTGTCTCATGCATCCGATACTGGGAACGACCTAAAACTGCCTATGTTTAACTACTGTCAACAAGTGCACAAACGGTTATTTATATTAGAAAATAGCTTAGTAAAAGAATGTATGTTAATATCCTTTATAAATGTATATTTATATCTTTTGTTAATATCTTATATTTTCTTATGTTGATTCTCACACTCTTTGGGAATAAATCGGGAAGATTTCAATATTCTTCACATTACAAATGGAGCTGTTGTTTAGTACATTTTCCTCATGCTATAAAGAAATTTCTTCATATTTTACCAATAAATTTCAATTTAACTGACGCAAAAGTACTTCTTTTCTCTCTAATGAACTGGTGCAAAATTGTGTTCAGTTACAAATGTAGACTACGTAAAATTTCGTACATAAAATTTCCTGCTTGCTTTTATATTTTTTGCCTAATTTTTCATTCACATTTTCTCATTCTTTTCAGATCTCTCCCTCTCTCTCTCCCTCTCTCTCTCCCTCTCTCTCTCCCTCTCTCTCTCCCTCTCTCTCTCCCTCTCTCCTCTCTCTCTCTCTCTCCCTCTCTCTCTCTCTCCCTCTCACTCTTTCTCTCTCTCTCTTTCTCTCTCCTCTCTTTCTCTCTCCTCTCTTTCTCTCTCTCTTTCTCTCTCTCTCTTTCTCTCTCCTCCCTCTCTCCTCTCTTCTCTCTCTCTTTCTCTCTCTCTCTTTCTCTCTCTCTCTCTCTCTCTCTCTTCTCTCCTCTCCTCTCTTCTTCTCTCTCTCTCTCTCTCTCTCTCTCTCTCTCTCTCTCTCTCTCTCTCCTCTTTCTCTCTCTCCTCTTTCTCTCTCTCCTCTTTCTCTCTCCTCTTTCTCTCTCTCCTCTTTCTCTCTCTCTCCTCTTTCTCTCTCTCCTCTTTCTCTCTTTCCTCTGTCTCTCTTTCCTTTTTCTCTCTCTCCTCTTTCTCTCTCTCCTCTTTCTCTCTCTCCTCTTTCTCTCTCTCCTCTTTCTCTCTCTCCTCTTTCTCTCTCTCCTCTTTCTCTCTCTCCTCTTTCTCTCTCTCCTCTTTCTCTCTCTCCTCTTTCTCTCTCTCCTCTTTCTCTCTCTCCTCTTTCTCTCTCTCCTCTTTCTCTCTTTCTCTCTCTCTCTCTCTCTTTCTCTCTCTCTCTATTTTGGGGCTGGATTTCGAATTCGTTATTTACTTTCTCTTAGTCCTTTCGCACCGTCTTGCAAAATTTCGTTTAAGTGTCCCTTTCTACACCTACATCTCTTTCTACGTACCTCAGGTTTATTTTTTAAATCCATTTTTATTCAAATCGCCCTATTTTATTACACCCTGCCCCTTTTTTGTTTTCGACCGTCCTTTCTCATTTCCACTCGGGGTGTGCGTTCGGTCCTCTTATCTTTTTCAAACGTTCTTTTCGCCCACTTCCGCGTCTCCTTCTGCTCCGCGTCGCGGGACGGCGCCTTGCGCGTCCGGGCCACCCACCCTCGCAGAATCGATGCGACCGCATCTCCAGGCGGTGGCGGCGGCGGCCGGCCGTGCTGCCTCCTCATGCATACAGCCCCCGGGTAATAAATTGCGGCTTTAAGGCGGGCGGACCGCTGCACCGCACCGCGCCGCGCCGTGCCGCGCGCCCATACACGCCACGCGGCCGTGGTTTATTGGCAATGGGCCCCTATATCTCCCATCTCGCTGGCCTTTTGTCTTGCTCCGTTATTTTCCAGCTTATAACTGCAATGGGACATAGGGCGCGACGTCTCGGAACACGCGCGGCTCACTCCGGTTGCTTTGCGTATCGTTAGGCGGCGACCAGGCCCCCGGAGAGGGCGGGGCTAGCGTGATTGCTATGTAGGGAATCGCGTGCTCGGATCCCGGTGGAGGCAAGAGAAGCTTGTAGCTTCGGCGACGTGATGCTGTCTGTATGAGTGAAGCTGCAGAGATGTTATTGTTGGGTACCGAGAGTGCGGAGTAGTTCAATGTATGCTGTTTCAGGCGACAATACACACCACATAGCCGTGGTTTATTGGCAATGGTCCCCTATATGTCTCTTCTCACTAGTTTTTTCTATTGGTCCGTTATTTTCCAGCTTATAACTGCAATGAGGCATAGGGCGCGACTTCTTAAAAGCTCGCATGGTCGTCCCCGGCTTCTGTGCGTATTGTTAGGCAACGGCGAGGCCCTCGGAATATGCATGGCTAGCTTGATCACTTCTTTTGCCGAAGGCAAAAACGTGCTGTATGTGTGAGTGTGGCTGAAAGCGTAGTATTGATGTGTAAACGAGTGTTGAGTGTATGCTGTTTTAGGTGGCAGTCATAAGACTAATTTGTACCACAAAGCTTTCTAGCTGGAAAGCAGCGAGGAATGCAGAAAAGCAGAAAAGCAAGCCGACTCTACGTTAAGTAATTTGCCTTGTTTCTGTGACTTTCTGATTGTAGTCCATTGATAATACAACTGACACGGATCGCTGCTAACTCTACAGTGTATGCTACGCATTGGCCGCTGTTCATACTGAATACGTAAACTTGATTGTGATTTAGACGTAAATTTGATTGTGATTTTAGAGCGCTTCATTATGTTCATTGTTTTGCTCGTTCGGGGTTCGTATGCCAAGAAAGCTCATTGGCGTCCGGGAGTGGGAAGGGAATGGAACGGGAGTGGAAAGGGAATATCACGCTCGATCCGTAGCCTATTGATTGATTGATTTTTTCGTGTTTCCGGGCGCGTCAACTACTGTGGTCATTAGTCCGGTTAGTGTAGTGCATGTTTCTTCGGGAGATGGCGGTGATCTTCCCCCGCTGGATGGCGAGATCCGGCGCCGACCTACCGTCGGCTAGTGGGGTTTCCCCCTAACCAAGACTCTCCCACCAACGGGGCACCGCCCCAGTCGGGACAAGCTCTAAGCTCCCGATCGATCTCCCGAAATATGTGGTCGTGTAGTGCATGTTAGTGTACGCGTGTGTAAGGGGAGAGGATAGGGCAAGGAAGATGAAGGACAGATCGTGTGAGGTCCGTGGCCCGTATGGTAGGGTACTGCTCCGGCATTCGCCTGGTGTTGATCGGAGAAACCACGGAAAACTACCGATCAGAGCAGCCGGCCGCTAGAATTCTCCTCCAGACAGCGACTGAATTCGACCTAGCTCAAAAGCTAGTGTCGAAAATCCTGCCGCCATCAGGACTCGAACCTAGGACCTCCCGCTTAGAGGCGCTGCAGTGACATCAGTTGACCGTAGCCTATTGTAACTCTTGCATACGCCGGGAAGTGATCGGGTAAACCCATAGAACGAGTTCCGACTTCCTGCCTGGCTTGAACTTGCGTCTTCTTAATCCCTGGTTCACTCGGCCATACGTCGATGTTTTACGCCCCCACCCGTGTTGGTGGTCATTGAGTTGGACGCAGACTCAGGTTGTCTGAAGATGGAAGGCGTCACGTTTTGCTCTTGATCTATATATGTCTAAGAGACCGCGCAATTATTTTTATAAAAAAACGCTTTCAAGTTTTCAATCTGAATCAAATTACGATGATTGGGACCCCATAGAAGAGAAAAAAAGGTTTGCCTAGAACTTTTTAAAACATTTGTATTAGAAAATTCGGAAATTATACTCAATAGTTTGGCAATAAAAAGAACTACATATAAAGTCGTAGCTGTGCCACCTTGCTTTGTCAGCTAGATTCTGTCCACAAAGGGTCACAGTAGCGTTGATGATAGCCAATCAAAGAAGTTTAATGAGACATTCATAGGAAACAGTAAAGCAGTAACAATTTTATAACAGCGATCCTCAAATAGATATCGTTGGATTCTATCTTTGCGATCGTATGTCATAAATTGCTATCTGTCGCAATCAGTTGAAATCAAGAAGATGCAATAAAGAATCATTGCATCGTCGGAACGGTGCTTTTAAAGAAGAGATATTTCTTGAAAGTACGATGTGTTTTTACTAAGACGTAAATACAAAGACTGCATGAATGAATCAGGCGGAGAGAAAAGACCAGACGCAGACGTCGGGACAGGCGAAGGATGCGTGTTGTCGTAGATGTGATTGTAGCTGTAAAAACGTTGTAACAGATGCCACGGAACTGTGGTGATAAAAGTCATGGGATAGCAATATGCAAATATATAGATGGCAATAGAATCTCGTACAAGAGGTATAAAATGGCAGTGAATTGGAAGATATTTCATTTGTACTCAAGTGATTCATGTGCAAAGGTTTCTGCGTTATTATCGCCGCACGATGGGGATTAATAGACTTTGAAGAGTAGTTGGAGCTAGATGTATGGAACATTCGATTTCGAAAATCGTTAGGGAATTCAATATTCCAAGTTCCACAGTGTCTAGAGTGTTCCAAGGTGCCAGTGCTAACAGACAAGAAACATTGCGTGAAATTACCGAAAAAATCTAATGTGTCTCGTACAACGAACGTATCTGTTAGGACAGTATGACATAATTTTGATTTAATGGGCTGTGACAGAAGAAGACCGACTCAGTTGTCTTTCCTATCAACACATCGCCTGCAGTGCCTCTCCTAGGCTCGTAACCACATCGGTTGGACCCGAGACCACTGGAAAATCGTGGCTCGATCAGAAGATTCCCGATTTCATTTGGTAAGAGCTGATGGTGGGGTTAGAGTGTGGCGCAGACTCCACGAATCTATGAACCCAAGTTTTCAACAAGGCGCTGTGGAAGCTGATGGGAGCTTCAAAATAGTGTGGGCCGATTTTACATGGAATGAACTGGGTAATCTGGTTCAACTGAACTGAACCTTTTCCTGAAAATGATTGTGTACAGCTTCCTGGAGCCCATTTGCAAACATTCATGTGCTTCATGTTCACACACAATTATGGAATTTTTATTGCTAGCAATGAGTCAAGTCCCCGGGCCCCAGTGGTTCGCGCTTTGCTTGAAGAACATTTTGAACAACGCGAGCGAATGATTTGGCCAACTAGATCGCCCGACATGAATCCCATCGGACAATTATGGGAGACAATGCAGAGGTCAGTTGGTGTACAAAATCCGGCACTGGCAACATTTCGCGAATATATACGATTATGGAGACAACATGTCTCAATATTTCGGCAAGGGAGTTTCGCAGAGAACTTGTTGAGTCCTTGTCAAGTCGAGTTCCTACACTTCGTTGGGAAAATGGAGGTTCGACACGATATTAGGAGATATCTCACGACATTTGTCACATCAGTGTGAATAAGTTAAATAGATTCTTCTTGTTAAATAGAGTAAACGCTGTGAAGAGTGAAGGAAAGTATGGACTTAAGTAGCTCAGGTCATTAATTAATGTCACTGCAGTGCCTCTGACTGGGAAGTCCTAGGATTTGAGTCCCAAAGGTGGCAGGATTTTCGACTCTAGCTAGAGAGCTAAGTCGAATTTAGTTGCTGCTTGGAGGAGAATTCCAGCGGCTAGCCTCTCTGGTCATTAGTGTTCTGTGTAATCTCCTAACAATACCAGACGAATGGCGAAACAGTACTCTGAAAAACGGGCCATGAACCGTGTGCGACTTTTCCTTCCTTTCCTTGTTCTATCCTAAACCTCTAGTTACCATACATGTGGGGAAACCAGTCGGAAGCGTACAGAAATTTCTGACTGTGGTTGGTCCACCGCTGTTGGGAAATGTCTCGTTGAGGAAAACCCGCGAGCCGACAAGAATGTCTGCGCCGAATCTCGCCATTCAGCGCGGGAAGGTCACCGCCACTTACCGCAATAAGAACCTGCACTACACTTACGAGACTAATGACCTTAGCAGTTGACTCGCTCGACAACGCTAATCAGCCAATCCATCAATGAGGGAAATTACTGCGCGTCAACAAATACGATTTTGCGGATAAAAGTACCTCTCTCTTTGTTCTCTAAACGAAGTCATCCCTCTATTTCTCCGTTTTCAAAGGCCATCCATCGCAGAGGACTGCGAGAACCATGGCTGTCTAATGAGAGTAAAAGAAATAATCTCCTACAATAGTGTCACCTTAAATAGAAACTACGGTCTTTCTTGGACGGACATACATGCAGACACAAAAAAAAATTATTTTCAGTTTGAAGTTTTGAAAATATATTTTCTTTGAGAACCTTGTAATTATGTATATATCATTAACTTTCTCCTAGTTTTCGTAGTAACAAAAAGGAAATTGGAAGTGTTGCATTACTAATACACTGAATGGTTGTTTTAAGCAGTGAACTGACTGGAAGGATCAAATGAGAGTACCTTAGAACAAATAGGTAAGTATTCTCATTCCTCAGAATTCTGAATACAGTCGTAATTTCATAAATCTGGATTGAGTCATGAAAAGTAAAATAGGAAACAATAACCACCAATGTAGTATAAATATGTCGAACTACCCGAATCCCCTTCTTTTTGTTTCTTATACGGTTCCCTAGCACGCATATCCACTCACGCGCGTGTCCCAAAGGGCAAGAATTATTCATCAAATTTACACGACAAATGGTGACGTTTTTTGACGAGAACAAATATCTGAAACACATGCTCTTGTAAATTGCATCTCCAGTGTTGGGTGTTCGGATAAGGGGCCAGAATGTCACGTCGTTATATGATAGGAAACACGTGATCAAAACATTCTACGAAGGCGAGATAGCTTTGCGTGACAACGACATCTTAAGTATTGGCTTTTCAGCATGTGATGATAGACATTACTACTGATAATATAATGTCCACAAAAGCTCTCGTAAACTTACATTTTACAATTTTATCAGTGATGTATATTTTAGGGAAAGTAGGATACAAAATGTATGGGAATGCATATTTAAGCAAATGTTTGGCGATAAAATGATGACTGGAGGAGACGGGAAGATCGAAAGCTTGTGAAAGATGATAAAGAACATGGGAATTAAAACAATGAGAACAACGAATCAAGGCAACTGCGGTCAGTGAAAGTTCTCAGTTTTGTTGTCGATAAGTGGCTGGTGAGAGACAAGTGAGTTGACAAAAGCTAGAGAGAGGAAAGACGAAATGGACTTCGAGGGGAGAGAGAGAGAGAGAGAGAGAGAGAGAGAGAGAGAGAGAGAGAGAGAGAGAGAGAGAGAGAGAGGGTGGAAGAGGAGTAAAGGAAGGGACGAGAGGAAGAGGGATTGAAAGAGGTGGAAGGGTTAATGAAGGATTATTGCCAAGCGAACGCAGCAATTAATGTAACCTGCAATCAATGCAATCATCAACGACATTTTTCGGTATCTAGATACGAAATTGTAAATATGTATTATTAAATTCCCCTGTTTTGTTACAATGCATTTTCAAGCAAGATGAAGTATATATTCAAAGAAGAAAGAAAAGGCTTACCCCATTATTTCAATAATTTGTTTTCATTAAATTACGCCTTTCTGCCTCACCAAAATTAATAAGTCATAGGTCAATGCCATTTTGGTAGTCGGAAATCTCCAATTAAGGAGATCAACGGAGGAACCTTAAATACATTGCAATATAATTAATGATATTTTTTATATTTTTGAATAACTAGTAATACATGTATTGGGGCATATATTACAATAATGTACTACAAGTTGTATGTTTAAATATTATCAATTTCTGAGATGACAATACCTTATTGTTTTATCAATTTCTGTTCTTTTCTATGCTACCGCGGGGACCCAGATGGCTACGTCATTTAAGAAAAACCTGTTCAATATTCACTGTACGTTGCTTCAATTGTATAATTCTTATCTACATCAACAGACACTAAATCAAGATTGAAACGTGTTTATGGGCGGGTCTGGTTGTAGGAAATCACCGGTTTCCACAAAGAGGTTACCCATGGCGACTCTTTAAAATTGTTTTGTGAGTATACGATAACCCTTTGACGCATGCATTACGATTTATGAAAAATATTTGGAACTAAAAAAAAAAAAAAAAACTTTTGGTACAAACAACTCATAGCTCACTAAGAAGTTTTGATTTCAATATTTCACCATTAAATTATGGCGATAGTTCCATATTATGAAGAGTAAAATAAGTTGTATTATTTATTGTTTACAGCTACATTTAACAAATATTCTGGAGTGAAGAAATATGGAAGTATAAACATACTGTAAATCATTTGTAATTGTAAAATATATACATTAGAAAAATGTAAACATTTATTTTATTTTTAGTGAAAGTTTTTAAAACATTCTTCTTGCCATTTAAAGACAGTGCAACTTTACAATGTTAATAACGGCGTGAACGATACGGTTCTTCCTTAAAATTCTTTTTATCTAAACCATAACTTGATTTACCATCACTTAGGATGTCTTTAAAAACAGCAAGAATATCTTCTTCCAATAATAAAGCATTGACAGAACAATTCGATTTTCCTTGTCCCTTTAACATTTAAAACAATAAAATAAATAATCAATATTTGAAGATCAGTTTTAATAAATATAATATAAACAAAAACAAATATGCGATTTTGAGATTATGCACAGGGGTTCCACATGGCTTCACCTACATTTTCAATCCGCATTTCCTTTACTATTAATATTCTACACTAACTTTACTTAAAGATGTTTTATAAAAATCTAATTACACCATAGAACATTTAAATAATCAACTCACCTTTCTCAATAAAGAATAAATTCACCTCTGCAAATTAGGTTACAAAAGTAGCGCCAGAGTACACGAGAGTCGCGAATTAAATGACGCTTGTTCAATTTAAAGCATCACTAAACAATTTTTTTTCGCCATTCTGCCAACTGCGCGAAGCACTATCCACATTCGGGATATGTTTCCATTGGGATGCCACGGTAGAAGTGAGCAGAACAAAGAGGAAACAAACGTGTTTCCATCAAGAACCCACAATGTGGCAAAGGGACAAGCGTTGAAAGACAAAATTACTTCTTAAGGTTGGGAAATGTTCTTATAATAAAAATTGTAAACGATGAAACACTTAACTTCTTTCCTGAAAAAAAGATTAAGTAAAAATGTTGCAAAGGTGTGACGTTGAGTCCTCCCTCTCCCACAGAGTAGTATGCGTCTGTTAGGGTGACCACGCATTATCTGTCTCGGCTGGAAGGATCGCGGGTTTCAAATCCTGTCTCGCAGATGTCTATTAGTGTTTTGTGGTGTTGTGGCATGGTAGCGTACTTCTAAACACGATGTATTACCTTTCAACCATTTTCAGGTGCGGGTTCTTAGTCATTCGAACCAAGTACGTTTCACACCTAGGTTGTTGGTTCTAATTTTCCGCAGAGCATCTATGTCTTAGAGTGATGTAACATTTTGTACTTTCTAAGCACACGTATAACCATTGATTCTTAACAAATCACCATTAATTCTACACTTAATTCTTTTTTATTCTTAGGTGATAGACAATGAGATCAGACCTACCGACTACAGCACAGTCTAGGTATCGTACAGCCTGGATTGCCTTCTCTAAGTCAAAGGAAGCATAAATGGGTTCACGAACGTGACCTAATTCGGGTATAGTAAGTACTATATGATCGTAATGAGCTTCGAAGTCATTGGGGCCGTGGGGTCGGAAGACGTAAAATAGAAATACCTACATTAAACAAACTCGAAATCATGTAAAAGCTATGGTTGCCCATATAATTTCCTTTCATCATTTAGTAATTCTCTGTTTTGTTTTTGTAAATATGTAACGAACACATACCTACCGTTAATACATCGCTTCTCCTGATTATATTCCAATAGATCCACGATGATTTTCATATTTACTAAGTGCAACAAAATTGTAACAAAATTTTGAATCCTATTTACGCGTATCTTAGCCAAATACCTACTCTTGGCAACCAAGTATAGAAAAACGTCTTGCTTAGGTGAGTTTGAAATGATTAAAGGTTTTTTAGATGATGAGAATGCTAATTAAAATCCTGCTATAATTTCATCTAAGACATCCTTAACTTTCGTTTACATATTAAATTCAGTTAAACATTTAAATATGTTATGATTAGAGGACAGAGTACATAGTACGGAATACTCTCCTAACGCAGCGTAGTAAGTAGCTAATCTGGATTTACATTTATACTCCACTCAAAATATTCATTGTAATTCTTTGGCTCTCTGCAACACGACATTTCCCATGCGTAATCATCTGCGAAGTGGTCAACGTTTTCCATCCGGAGAGTATCGAACAGCAGCGCACGCGGGTCGGGGGCGGCGGTGGCGGCAGCGGCGGTGCCGGGGGCAGCGCGGCGCTGGAGCGGGCGGTGGGGGCGGTGACCGCCCGCAAATGAAGGATTCGCCCCGCGCGACCCGGCCGGTGACAGGGGAGGGCGCTTGAGGGATGGCCAGATTTTCAGCTCGACGCAATCCGGCACCCTCCCTCGCCCGCCCCGCCCCTCCCTGCGCCATCTCCTCCTCCTCCTCTCGTTTCCCCTTTGCGACTTCGCCGCCGCGTCCGCCTCCGCTGGCTCCGTCGCCCACGCCGCTTCGCCCGCCTTCACCATCTCCGTTGCCTCGTCCCACTCCCCCGTCTCCGCCGCCTGCCCCGCAGAGTCGCCCCGCCTCCCCCTCCGGCTCCGCCGCCGCGGCGACCGCCGCCTCAATCATTAGATCATGACGCCGTCTGTCTTGTCGCGGCCGAGCCGTACATCACGACGCTCGTCCCGGGAGGGAGGGCGGTTTGCGGAGCGGAGCGGTCGGGGGGGGGGAGGTGGAGGGGAAGCGTCGTCCTCGAGACGCCGCCCCCCCCACCCCCACCCCCGCCCCGCCGCTGCGGCCGAAGGGCTTATCTGCCTCGGACGAGATGTACGACCCGTGGCCGGCTCGCGCCGCCTCCTTGGCCGTCCGGTGCAGCCCTGCCTCGCCAGTTACTGGCCGCTGCACCCCGCCATTAGGTCGGTTTTGCAGTGGACTTGATACTAATGTGCGTGTGGTGTTTGCGAGTGCCCGCCCGCCTCTTCATCTTCTGTGTTTCAGGCTGTTTGTGCCTTTTACTGACGTTGCCTGGCCGTTTACCTTCAATTCTGCTGGCGTTTCTGTCGTCCCCTTTCTCTGAAACTCTGTCGTTCAAAGTTTGAAAATCAGCATTTTGTTACTGATTATTTATTTTACTTCGATAATAAAGTATTTTTGAGAAGACTAATAAAGTGTAATGCTAGAATCATAACATGAATTGAAATACCTTTGTCTCTTTACTCTTATAGTGAATACTACTATATTATTGTATCCTTACCATTGTCAGCCCGAAATAGTGGCACATGTACTACTCAAATGCTTCGTACGGCGATCTCAAAAAGTTACTGACGGGTTCATTGACAAAGTCTAGAGCCGGTGTCTTGGAACCTGGATCATTTGACTTACTTCCCTTGGCCCCTTCTCATCTGCATTTGTGCTCTTCTCCTGAAACACTTATAAATTATGTTCCCTCTCATCAGTATAAAAACATCTTAACAAAAATAATTTAATGAATTTTACTGATAACCTATTAATTTTTCTTCTGTGTATAAAATGTGTCTTGCAATGTATGTTATGAAAAAAGAGCGACTGAGAAGTTAGACATCCTGATTAATACTTGCAATACATTGGCAGTTTCTAGCCAGGAACTCAATTTTACATCATATATATCCAGATTCTGAATTTAATACGTGCCCATCTCAGAAATATTCCTAACTCGTGTGAGTCGTGCAGGTGACAGAGACTTCGCGGAACAAGATACGTAGTAAGGCAGATAGGAAGGTAGGGAGGAAGGAACTAAAGAAGGCCATCACAACCACCACCACAGCTACCTTCATCACCACACATCACACCATGAAAGGTGGCTCAGGGTGTCACTGATGTCACTACAGTGTCACTACAGTGCCTCTACAGTGCCTCTGACCGGGAGGTCCTGGGTTCGAATCCCGACAATAGCATGATTTTCGACACTAGCTTGTCAGCTAGGTCAAATTGAGTCGCTGTCTGGAGGAGAATTCTAGCGGCCGGCTTCTCTGATCGGTAGTTTTCTGTGGTGTCTCTGATCAACACCAGGCGAATGCCGGAGCTTTACTCGAAGCTTATCCCGGCTGAGCTTGGAGCTTGGGCCGGCTACAGAGCTTAGAGCTTGTCCCGGCAGGGGGGTTGGTGAGAGATACCTGGTTGAGGAAAACCCCGATAGCCGACGATAGTTCGGAGCCGGATCTCGCCACCTAGTGACGGAAGATCACAGCCACCTCGCGAGGAAAATCATACACTACACTTACGGGGCAAATGACTTAAAGCAGTTGACGCGCCCGCAATCACGATCAATCAATCAAAACCACCATCACGCCACCTCCATCGTCGCTACCGTCACCACCACCGCTCAGGCGCCTCCTCTTTTACCATTACCTCCGCCATCGCCCCCGCCTATGCCGCTTCCCGCCGCGCTGTCACCACCGCCGCCGCCGGCGCTTCTTGTCGCTAACCTGTTGAGTTATGCGGCCCCGCCCACGGCCTCTAGCTCGGATGCCCGGCAGAGCAGCGTGTTGCGACGCGTTGGGTGCAGCCCGTGGGCGCCGGGCGTTGAGGTCGGTATCTCTCCGCACGCAGGCTTTTTCACGCGCCTCTTACGCAGTTTCTTTAGCAATATTTCTCTTCGCCCTATTCAGGCTGAAGCAACATTTTCTTCAACCAGCTGCTCGGTAAACATTTGATTTAATATCTCGAAAAATACGCATAATACCCATGTGGTCGTACTCATTTTTATAAAATAAAATGCCAATTTTTTAAGTTCAGAGTTAATGTAATAAAATGAAAATATTTCAAAAAATATTATTTTCATTTGATTTATACATTGTAATTTATGATACATAGATCGTTTTGTTTACATACAGCTATCTCAGAATACACATTCATGTTACTCTTTTAGTACATGTACGGTCTCGAAGTTCGTCACTTTTTGCCAATGGACATATGGTAAGAAATGTCGTGAAGGAAAGTTTTGCATGTGTCATTTGCCCTTAATGTAGGCAACTGATCATGCATTAGTGTTCGACGGTGATTTCCAAACGCTTCAGAACGAGTCCTGCGAAATGCCAATGCGAAACGTTCCCTACCAGTCACGTACAAATGTCACATGAGTCACTTCACCACATGTTCTGTGGAAAAAAGTTATCGTCTTCGAACCCCCTACATTCTCTAGACGTGTGTAACATTTATCTAGGCGTGAGTCTGCCAATCATTGAATCCAATGGTTCGTTCAGTGAATGAATTCATTCAATGAATCAATTGAATGTCAATAAGTGTACGGCCGCACGTAGGTTGAAGAGCTTTTGTAGTAAAGTGTTTCATGCTACTGAAAAATAACAATTGACATTTGCTAAATAACAGTTGACATTTGCTTCCCCGTCAAGATCACGAGAAAATTTCATTTTTAACAAGAAACCTGTCGTGATATGAGTAAAAGACATTGGTTACTAAAACAAAATGGCTGAATGAAATGAATAATTTCAAATTTTTTTAAATTAAAAGTGTTGTTTTAATGTGTATCTGTTGAAAATTACATATCGCTTTCACGGATAATATTTAACTAAAAATGATATAATTTTGAAAGTAAGAATTAATTATTTTGAATGAAATAAATTCCAAAATATCTTTCTTCTCGGTAGTAAAATAAACTAACCATTGTAGGGTCAAGATAAAAAAGAAAAATAAACTTTTCGATATTTTAAGTTTTTTTAATATTTTGTGACAAAAATCAAAACTAAGTTAACAGATGTGTGTCATTTTTAAATTACTTTATCTTAGTCTTTATCTTTGGAAAAACTCAACTTTCTCAAAAATTTCATTTATTTACACCGTTCATCGTATTAAAATAAAATACCTCACAACTACTTGCGAGTGATTTAATCTTCGTTTCCGCATGTAATTTCCTTTCGTTCTTTTCGACTCGAGGTAAAGGGAAACCCGCGGTAAAGTGGTCACACTACTCGCCGATAACCGTAAGGACAAAGTGGAATTTGTGGTTGAGAATGTGGGTTTGCGGTAGGTTTCTTCAGGTTCTCCCATTGTCCATGTCTTTAATTTCACGAACTTCTTCAGTCATCATTATCGTTACATTTTTATACAATTACATTACCTCGAAGACCAGACGACGTTCATATTGAAATTTCGCGCTTCAGTATGGCCATTATTCCGTCTCAGCGAACATTCGTGTCATACAATAAAAAATATCTTTCCATTTTCTCTAATAAGCACATTTTGATAATAATGAGAACTCGTATAAACATTTTAAATATTTTTCTCTGCAAATTTTTAACAATGCGTGTGACCCCTTTTTAAAAGTTAATATTTGGCGTTTAAATACTTTATTTTGCCTTATATGCTACCTGTATTTGTAATATTTTTGTACTAACAAATCTCGTTTTATTAACAAAAAATCAATCACATCATTGTTGAAATTGTTTTTGAATTTCAACAACAATAAAATAAAACCAACTTGTATTGTATTTAGAATAATCTTTAAGCATCTGCGTATGTAAAAATGTTTGTAGCATGTGTTTCGACTGTCTCGGAAACCCATTTTCCGCAACATGCTGACCAAATGTTTTTCAGTTCCATCTGTATGGGAAAGAGATATAGTGAATTTTCGGAATATCTTGAAGTGAACTCCTCTCGCCAAAGCAGGCCCCTCGAGATTCGATAAAAAAATAACTCAAAAGAAATCTGTCATCTTTCTATCGGAAGCCAGTGTTCGGAATGCGTTTGAGATATCAAAAACACTTTGTAGACGGTCGCGCCTCTGGTGGCAGAGGGCGACAGTTGCGGGAGAGAGGGAGGGCCAAGTGAGGAGGGAAGTCAGAGGCCACCAGGGAGGTGTGGTGGGCTGCCGCTGGCCTCGGCGACAGATGCGCCAAGTCCAAAGGAGAGCAAGGAAAGGGAAGCCAAAGAATGACATGGTTTTGAGTATGAAACATAAAAATAAGATGCGGTTAATAAGACATCCTGGTCATGTTGCCATGAGATGAAGGAGAAAAAGAAGAAAGGCGAAGAAACTAGGAAGCAAAAGTGCAAAAATGTAGAACAAACAAGGAAGATCTATAGAAATTTTGCGAGGACATCAACGTACTCAAAATGTAACTATTGTAAATATTTAATTATTTATAAACGGAGATTTTCTAGAACATATGTGCTGCTGTATGAATTGAATTTATTGTACTGTAAGTATCTGTTGTACAGTATAATTTACTAACCCAACGGTTTGTGAAATTCTTAGGTATTATTTTTGTATTATTATATGTTCATATCTTTTTGTACACAGATTTCGAACAAGATATTCTCGATTCGACTGGAAATACTCGCAACCACAGTTCACGATTCGACTTCAAATACTCCAAAGAGGATATAGAAAGGGAATATGTATACGTCTAAATGAAAGTGTAGATTTGAGGAATTAAAAGAATCCAAGGAAAATGAAATGAAGAAAAAAGAAACTAAAAAAATCGCGACGAATGATTCAATGCAGTAACGAAGATGAGACAATTGGTTTCCACGAAGTCGCAAAAAGAAATCGAAATGAAAAAAATGAAACAAATTAAAAACTAAAATAAAATAGAGGAATACTTGAGAGTAGTAAGGTAGGATGTTATTCCCTCCGGGTGGATCATTTCGTTTGTTCGCTAAAAGCGGAGTGGGTAAACGGTTCGAATGAAAGCGAGGAGATGGGAGCGAAAGCACGATTCCGGGCTTCGCGGACGGCTGCTCAGAGGGAGACAAAGATGAGTCTGGAGGGAGGGAGGGAGGGAGGGAGGGAGGGAGGGAGGGAGGGAGGGAGGGGAGGGCCGGCTGGCTCTTCCCGCGGGCGGTGCCGGGGGGGAGGGGGGAGGGAGCGCGGCGTATTATATTGTCAAGGCGGTGGAATTATTTCCGGGTGATAGAACGTCTCCGCTTGCCCTCTCGACGGAGGGTTGGTTTTCCTCTGCGCGACGCGCCGGCGGCGGCCGCGGCGGCGGCGGCGGCGGCGGCGGCGGGCCAGCCGATTGCGATATGGTGGCTGCAGTGGGGGTGCGGATCTTTGGTCGACCTCCCCCTGTCGTCAACGCCGCCTCCACTACCGCGTCCCCGCCGTCGCCGTTTCACCCTCACTCCTGCGCCGTCCATATCGCATTCGGCTCGAATGGCGCGGCTGCAGGGGCGGCGGAGCGATAGAGGGAAGAACGACTGGCTTTCCTCAAGGGGAGACGGAGTGGTGAGGTTGACCAAGAACTGGGTGTGAGATCGAGTAGAGGGGTAGTGGCATGAAGTGCAGGATAGCGTAAGAAGAAAACAGAGCTATGGCAGCGATGAGTCGAGGGTTCACAACGATGAGATGATTTCGGACGTTAAAGGAATAAAATGAAATGAAGGAAAAAGAAAAAGAATCAAATTTCGTTCTGAAGATTTTAATAGAACAAAGTAGGGAGATGATTAACCCCCAAAGAATCAGAAAGGAAAGTTCCAATCGATGAGTGATGGATCCCAATGAAGAAACTAGTTAAGAGGAACAGTAAAGTATCCATCTGTATGGATAATTTTGTTTGTGAAATTTAGTCAGGAACGGTGGTAGTTATTTAATTTGGTGAAACTGTTGTGGTCTAGGCACTACGCAACAAACAGACGAGTATAATTCGGGAGTTAAAAACCACGACATGGCCAAGAACGAGCGACGATTGGTGCAAGGAACAGGAGGGTAAGGGACGCCAGCAACGGAACAGAAGTGTCGGTGGGGACAGCCGCCGGCAGAGCGAGGAGTGTTCCGGGGCAGAGGGGGGCGTGGTCGGGCACCGCGAGGAAGACCCCTCCGTCGAGACAAATGGGGAGCCGATATTGTCGGCGTCGCGATGCCCGCCTCCATCAGCTGGTGGCGTGAAATTGAAGTCCCCGCTCCAGCCGCCGCCCCGCCTCCGACCCCGCCCCTACTCCCGCGCTCGTCCTCGCCCTCGCCCCCGCCCCGCCCCCCGCGTTCGGCCCGCGCCGCGCGGTGCCGCGTCGCGTCGGAATTTAAATGGCCGCTCCGCCGGTGGCAGGTGGTCTGCGGTGAGCCACGCCCCCTCCGTCTTGCAGGGAAGGCCCCTCGATCTGTTTATTATCGACGGTGCAATTGGTCGCTCAAATTGGCCGCTCGCGGTCTTGATTAGAGATGAGGGTGGCGTACGCGGATAAAACGTTATGTGATTTGGGAGAAGCCTAATTTGGTCGTTTTGAATCCATGTTTTATTGATATACTTGAAATTAGTTGAATAGAAATTACTTTTACCGCTAAGAATGGTATCTAAAATTTGCATAAAATAAATATGACATTGTATGTTTTGTGTTAGTTGGGAGGGTATCAACCCCCCGAGTACTCGTTCGGGATGTAGATACAGCCAAGCAATTTCATTTTCGGTGATGCACACCTACTACTGAGTTAAGAGAGGTGGGAGTATCAGTAGTCTCAGATAACGTATTACTGTTTCATGCCAAACATGTTGTTAGTTTTAAATTGGGTTGAGCTGCAATTGTGGTCCTTGTGAGTAAAATTATTATGGATAATAGAAAGAAATGGCCGTCCTTGCAGTCACCTCGAGCCTCCTAGTAGCGCGCGGCGGGTTACGCCGCGGTCGGGAGTGTAGCGAGGGGCGGCAGTGGCCACCGAGGTCGGCGTTGATCGCCTGGCTGATACGTCACGGCTAGTGACGATAGCAAGTGCCGGCGGTAGTCTGCAGTCACTTTGTAGCGCGCCACAGATGGCGCCTTGACCAGGCGTGTAGCGAGGGCGGCAGTAGCCCCCGAGGTCTGTGCTGATCGCCCGGCGGATACGTCACGACTGGTGACGGTAGCTGGTGTCGGCGGCAGCAGTCTGGAGTCCTCTTATAGTGCGATCACTTGCGTTACAAAATGAGATGCGAGTATTCGCATAGGTTACTTTGAGCAGTTGCGAGTTGGCAACTTGAGCTTCGTAGACTCTAGCTTTGGCAGACCCTAGGTTCTCATACCAGATGAGGCCCATTCTCTATCTCAGTTAAACAGCCGCGTCGGGCGATGCCACAGTCCAGAGGAGAATTCTGAAGGCCGGCTGTAGTGTTAGGTCATGTACGTGGATTCCTTCCATCAATTCCAGATAGATATCCATAGTTCGCCTTCTACATTGGGCCACAAATAATGTGAGATTCTCCCCAAGGTTTTTATATATTTTTATAAGTGGAGTAGAATAAGAATAGTGGATAAACCACTTGGCTTACACGCTTGAAATGGAAAGGGTTAAAAAGGCAGCACAACAAAATACCAGCTAGAAAACAATCTTCCCAAAGTGGTGATGTTGCCCATGTTTATATGGTCTATCTACCATAAACTGAGAAGTCACTGACAGGCGGAGAAAATTGTGTAAGTTGAGGGAAACTTCGTCAAATTATTATTTCTACGCAAGAACATATATTTCATTGCACGAAGAGATATTTTTTACGCAAAAGTACCCGATATTTTGAGTCCTTTTAAGCTTAATAGGATAAAATTGGAGCCTAATACTGTTGACCAAAACCACACAAAATAGTTTTCCAAAAGTTCGCATGCACATTGCTCAAGAACAGTAAACTACTGCAGTGAAAAACTACAATAAATTAAATATTTTTTGAAAAAAAGCACAAATACTGCAATACCATACTCTATTATATATGATTACAACAGTTGTTTTAATACCAAAAATATCGATTGGGGTTTCAAAACGGAACACGTGAATAGTAAATACTTAATGGCGGCCGGCCTCTTCCTTGGAGCCTTGCTGTGGGATACCGTTAGCAGTGCCATCCACAGTAAGCACTGGATATAGGAATTCAATTGGTGGGCCTAGTTTGCGAATACGACCAATAACACAATCCAATGCTGATGTCTTCAGTCATAATCGAAAGTCGCAATGTTTTTTACGAAACTTATTAACAATTGTTTACGTGTTCTTAGATACCTAACAAAACCATTCACGTCTCTCGCATTGATGGAGGCTGGATAGTTTCCTTTCTATTTCCGCGTGCATTCGAAATTAGTAATAAAGATAACATCCGCAAATGACATATCATTATGTGAAGTGTCAGTTGCAATTTTTTATTTTACTCACCAACTTCAAATAATAATAATAATGACTTTATTTATGTGGCGAGACTCGGGCCATCAGGCCTGCTCTTCCGCCTAACCACGTAATACATAGATTTATAGATAAGAATTGAATTCAGAGATACATTTAGTAAATAAAAACCAGTAAATAATAATACTTGGTAATAAATAAAAATATTCCACTTACAGATGCCATGCCCCTGGGCTCACAAACGCGACAAGAATACAACGTCCCAGCATTTGCCTTAAGCGACCGGGGAAAACCAGGGAATACAAAGGAAGCGTGCATGCTCTTCAACATTGAGCAAAAAAATAATATATTTAAGATAATTTTAAAAACAAACAAACATTACTGACTCTGAATAACTCTAAAGGTGTGCCCGAATACAAATTGTGAGAGATATTAATTTAGCAATACGTATCAAATGTTAACAAAAAATCTCAATTACATTCATGAGTCATAAAAAACAATATGAGACTGCACACAACCACCCGGCCAGGACGACGGCTTAGGGCCGATTTTAGATTTCAACATCATGAACTAAGGGAAAAGACGCATTCAGTCAGAGCCATGACAAAGTTAAACAATAATGAATTAAAAGTTACTAGTAGATAACACAAAAAACCTTCTAACCCTATAATAGACTTAATTTAGACTAATTATGCTATTGTTAACTAAATGAAGAACTACCTTAAGAAAACAAAGAAAAGAACAAAACTGTTAAAAAGACCTATAAAGATTACATTTAACTTACAATTTTGAGCTCACTTAAAAACTAACTTACGAAAATACAAGAAATGGAGAACACTATTAAAAAGCGATATAAAATATTACATTTACCTTACAATTTTCAACACATTTAGTACACACTTTCACATCATACAATATCAGCTCAGAAAAAGAGTATTTAAATGTTTTTTGAATGATAGCAGTGTTTTACATTTCCTGGAAGGCTATTCCACTCTCTAGTCGTTGCTACTAAGTAAGATTTATTGTAAAAGTTAGTGTTGCTTTTAGGAATATTGCATAGCAAAGATTTCTCTTCTTGTTTTAAGATAAGAAATTTTATGAGAGAGGTAAGTAGGTACACCCGTATTTAATATTTTGTAGAACAGGCACAAACTATGAAACATGCGTCGGGCTTTCAAGTTTAGTATGTTATTAGCTTTGAAGTATCCCGATATGTGATCATACTTCCTGATATGATATTGAAACCTAACACACGCATTTTTAATTCTTTGAACACGCAACTTCTCTTTTCATAACAATTAAAGTTTACAATTTTCATACTTTGTAATGCACTTTCCGTCAAATAGCTTTACTTCACTGACCTGACGTCGTCATGCAAGCAGGAATATATTTTTGCACTTATTGATCGTGCGTGACTCGAGAATGGTGCGTCCTAGCTCCTTAATCTTAGGTTCCATGGACCTGCGAAACAACATGTATGCATATGAATGGCTTCTAAGGCCCTGCGAAATAACCTCTTGAAAAATGCGCATAAAATTGTTTTAAATTCTTAATAACTTCATTTCTGAATAATTTCAATAAAAGTCAACTATAAATGTTAAACAAATGATTATTTATTTAAATTTCTAAAGCCTTAAAGAACTATTGATAGTGCCTTAAAGCTCTGAATAGGTATTGAGTAATAGATATAAATTTCAAGATCTATCTATATAAATTTTGAGAATATTTCTTTTCGCAGTTACTAAAATGAAAGTAGTAAGATAGAAGAATAATCACACAGAAGACAAGCTCTCAGAAATGCATCTGTGCAGAGTAAAACTACCGTTTTTGAGGCCCACGGTACCTATGAGTTGTGCTGCTTAGACGTTCAACTAAAGAAAATTGACTTTTCTGAAGATTTTATTATATTCAAAGGTTTTAGTTCCTGTGGATACTTCCATTTTGTTGCAAGAGTTTCCATAAACGTGGAAAATATCAAATTCAATTCAAAAGTAAATTGAATATTTCATGTTTTGTGCGGTCCGAGAGTTCGAGTATTTCATTGAAAAAAATGAATTAGTGTTCACCCGTAGAATGAAACTTACGTGATGTAAATCAGTAAATAGTGCATAAAGTGTTTCAGATTATAGTGATTTACTTGTAAAATATGTCTTTTTTATATTATTGTATTTCAAACATTCTGTTGTGGGAAAGAGACGCTACGCGAGATACTTTTTTGATAAGATTATCCAATGTTTCTATTAATAATGCAAGTTTACCAGATGATTGGGAGACAGCTATAGTGGTCCCGATTTTCAAAAATGGTGATAAAACGAAAGTATGTAATTATAGACCAGTATCTCTTACATCAGTAGTACGCAAAATAATGGAGCATTTAGTAGCCGGGTACATTCGCCGCGAATGGGAAAAAGCGAACTGGATTTTTAACGGACAGCATGGGTTTAGAAGTAAATATTCGTGCAAAAGCCAAATTGTTTCTCTTTTTCAAGATCTAGCTGACGAAGGTGACGCGAGTGGGAGGGTGGATGCAATCGTAATCGACTTTACGAAAGCATTCGAAGTTCTACCGCATAATCTGCTTATCAGAAAAAAATATTAACGTCAGGTGTTGATGCTAGAGTTGTGAAGTGGATAAGCGAATTTCTTAGAGGCAGGAAACAAAAAGTTCGAATTGGCACTCAGTTTTCGACTACGGGTATTATTACGTCAGAGGTTCCACAGGGAAGTGTTTTAGAGCCATTACTTTTCTTAGCATACGTCCATGATTTCCATGTTAACATAAATCAAAGGTGCGTTTATTTGCAGACGATTGTTTTATATACCGACAAATGAAAGGTAGCGCTGACGAACAAATATTACAGCAGGATTTAGAACACTCACGTGATTGGGCTGAAAAAAAATGACATGGGAATTAACGGATCGAAAAGCAAAACAATAACGTTCGGACGGGAACGAAATGATGAGGAACCAGACTATCGTTTAGGTGAGATCATCATCCGAAGAGTCTCATCATGCAAGTATTTAGGCACTCATCTAGATAGTAAATTAGGGTGGGAGAAGCATATTATAATGCGAATTCTAAAGAAAAGTTCTGCAAACGCCAAAGAATTAGCATATCTTTCGCTGGTTTGGCCTCTCATGGAATACGGAGTGGCATGATGGGATCCTTACAGAAAGTCGCACCTGAAAAATCTAGATAGAATACAGAGGAAAGTGAATAAGTTTACCTATAGAACTAACGCAATAAAAAAAGTAATGAGAACCTCTTGAAACGAGAAGAACGAGGGCGAGGCTTTGCTCTCTTTATAAATCGTACGTAGGTCAACCAGCTTGGAAGGAAATTCAGGTTAGACTAGAAAAAACAAATTATTTCGGCCGAGGCGATCACACCCACAAAATTTGAACAAGGAAACTAAATTCAGATCTTGGGAAATTTCCTTTTTGTAACAGAACAATTAGAGATTAGAACAGTTTACCTGCAGCAATTTTAAAAGCTTTTCCTCTAAGTGTCCGAAGTTTTAGAAATAAGTTAGAACAAGATGAAAGTAACAGATATTAAATGAGTAAGTGCTGTGAAGTGCGCTGAAGTGCTGTGAAGTGCTGATCAGTGTAATTCAAAGCAAAACAGTGTAGTGTAGTGTAGTGCAGAGAAGTTTAGTGAACGCGATCAATGAATTAAAAAAATATCTAATTTACCCAATATTTATGTAGCTTGTATTAAATTTTAGCATCACTAACATATAATTATTGGATATCATGGCAGTTGAAATACTTGTTAAAATACTTAATATTAGTGATAGTATGATTATTGCATCCTCTGCTTGTACTGTACTCCTTTATTGTTATTGATATTATTATTATTGCTGTTGTTATTATTATTGTAATTATTGTTATTTACCTGCCACCGGGTCATACCGAATTGCAGTTCAAATAAATGTATGTATGTATGTGACGTTGTTCTCTCTAATACGATAATGGCCTCCTTGACAAGTTAAAAAATTTGACAAAGGAAAATATCCAACCAAATTTTGTTCATATTACATCGAGAATAAGCTAACAGAAACTGATCTATAAATGAAGTTATGCACCGTGCATCATAACCCATACTTACTGGAAGAAAGTTAATAAACTGACCTTTCATTTCTTCTTGTCTCATGTTCAGAAACCATGGAATGCTGTAATTTTGAAATAGTAAGAAATAAAAAAAATTACTAAACGAATTTTACGGCAGTGTCACATTAAGTAACATACACATTCTGTTACCGTTTGAAAGAAAACTTTAAGCATTATTCGTAATATAATATTCATTAACAGAATGTAGGATGTTCTAACTCCTTTCCTCAGAATAATGCTGAAATGCGTTCTGTAATTAATTTTATATTTTTAAATATCAATAATTTTTTTTCACTTCATATGTTGCTCCATTTCCTGTTTTTAATTGTATATTAAATACTTTATTTCCTTTGCTTCATTTCTTTATTTACAGTTCCCTGTATTTTATATTGAACGAGTCAAAGGCATTAAAAAACAAAAACTGAATGATATTTGAGTTTGTTTTTTACATGCTGTAATGAGGGTATTATTTTTCAAAATGTAAATAAATTATTGGCAGATAATTGTATCCGCCAAATGGTGCCAAAATTTCAATTCGTTCACAATAAATGATTTTTTTCAAAAGGTGTAATTGGCTAATTGTTGTTCCTACTTAGATGTAAAAGTCACCTACGCTACATGCTACTATGACTACCATGTGCTGCAATATCTAAACCCTGGATGTGTTATTTCTTTATACTCTCCCAAGCTTTCTCCTAATATATCACATACAACGTACCTCCATCTCACTCTTTTTCTGTAAGCCTACACCTTTATGATCACGTAATATTACCCTAACTTCCCTCTGTCTTTCACTCCCCTGCATCAACCTTCACATCCTTTTTTCCTCCTCTTACTCCGCGGTCCCCCTCTAGCCCTGACGACTTTCCAACCCATTCCTTCCACAGCCACCTCTCGCTCACCCCGAATCACCCTTCTCTCACCGTCGATAAACGGCGAGGGCGGCGAGGGCGGCGAGGGCGGCGAGGGCGGCGAGGGCGGCGAGGGCGGCGAGGGCGGCGAGGGCGGCGAGGGCGGCGAGGGCGGCGAGGGCGGCGAGGGCGGCGAGGGCGGCGAGGGCGGCGAGGGCGGCGAGGGCGGCGAGGGCGGCGAGGGCGGCGAGGGCGGCGAGGGCGGCGAGGGCGGCGAGGGCGGCGAGGGCGGCGAGGGCGGCGAGGGCGGCGAGGGCGGCGAGGGCGGCGAGGGCGGCGAGGGCGGCGAGGGCGGCGAGGGCGGCGAGGGCGGCGAGGGCGGCGAGGGCGGCGAGGGCGGCCAGGGCGGCGTCCGCCTTGGGTCGTATTTGTACTGCGCGGTCGTAAAACTCTTTGACTTTACGGCGGCCCTCCTCTGTTATTTATGGGACGATTTCCATTTAGTTGACATCCGCGTATTTATTGCTTTGTCGGAGTCCCCCAACGAGGAATTAATTCACTAAACACACATCATAATCGTCGCAAGGGGGCTGACGTCAGTGGGTTGGCGTTTGCTAGCGCTTCATGGCGCAATGGACGATGGGATAGTGCGCGTTCTACGACCATTTTGTTGTTTTCGTAAGATGGGTCACATAAGTTTGATGGTGAAGGGTTCTGGAAACTAGTGGCCACTCAGTTTCCAGTTAATCGAATACAAAGCGAATCACATTAGTTCAGTGGGTTAGATGGTGTAACTTTTGGCGTACCTGACTGTAGCATTCAAGTTCCAATGGAAACGTGTTTTCTTAAGGGCAATCATTTTCCTTGTACTCCGTCCTTCAAAAGGAGATAAAAACGTATAAGCCGTGTGTCATATATTTCAGTATGTAAAATAACTTGAAAGTACATGACAACTCTATGAAATTGTGCATCCGATTTTTATGCCATCGTTTGTTGACCTACAGGAGCAGGCTGATATATATCCCCCCTCGCATAGTTACATGTATTTAGAATATTAATAGTAGTTGCCAAATTAGATTCTTCAAGTCGTTAATGTTCTGCGGTTAATAGGTTCGAAAATAAAAACACCGGTAGATAGCAGAATAAATAAATATCTCTTAAAATTAGTCATTGTCGAATAAAAGTTAAGAACAGAGACTCTGATTTTCAATATTATCGAATAATAATAATAATATTGTTATAACGACTATAATGGAGATACTCCTATCGGTGGTATATTTTATATTCGGGCCCTGAATAATTACCTCCAATGCCTTACATCATACAACCACTGGACCTTTTAAACATCTAAAAAAAACATAAATTTCTTTGCATGTAACACAACAATAACTTAGTTAACAAAGATGAAACACATTTTTCTAAATTTTGAGCATGAGTTCTTTTAAATTTTCATTTAATAAGATTAGATGTGTTGATGTTCTAGATTTGAAGAACTTGACTCAATTACTAATGCTGTGAATAATAACTTATCCATGAGTCACTGATATTTCAGTTGTGCTTTAAAACATGAAAGAAAATTACGCTAATAACTTCTTTGATAGGAAGTTTCTTCTACGAATACATCTACGAAAAATCAAATGCCATGCAAAAGACTAGAGTTTTCAAGGCCATTGCGATTAGCTTTCGAGAGTCGTCAACACCGACCAAAGAAGGTGATACAGAAACGCGGATCCAGTCACCAGAGCTCTCGCCTTACAAAGGAGGAATGAACGAGTCAATTTCCCAGCGAAGAGTCCATCTTCTCCAGCACTTGGCCCCACGAAGAGGAACCGCCAGTTGGGCGTGGCCTCCACCGCTAGTGACCACTACAGCCGCGGCGGCGCCACCCTCAACCGGACGGCGCGTGGGGGTGGCGGCGACCGCAGGGCGGCGAACGCAAGAGGGACGGGGCGGGGCGGAGCGGGGCAGGAGGAGGCAACCGTCTATGAGGGCGGTGGAGCCGGCTTGTCGCGTTTAACTTGTGCCCCGCGCCTCTCGACACACTCTCAAGGCGCCTGCCTCGCGCCGCCCCCGCCCCGCCCCCGCCGCCCTGTTTGCCGACAAACTTGACCCGACCCTTGACCAAGGGGGCGGTCGCGCCCTCGGCCGCCTCTGCCCCCACCCCCGCCGTCGCCACCGCCCTCGCCGCCTAATTGCTGCACCGTGCCCCGCGCCTCGTCTGCTGCCGCCGCCGCCGCCGCCGCAGCCGTTGCTTGCACACAGTGGTCAAAATTAGGTTTTCTACAGGACAGTGTAGTACAATACGGTTTCAGACATAAGCTGAAAAAAAATTTGAATTTTGAGCTTTGGAACTGACCTACTAGTAGTAGAGAGTGTTTTGGTATTTACGCTGCTTAAGTCAATTCAAGAAGTAAAATGTATTCATTAATTTTTGGTCTTTTGATCATTCGATGATAGCAGCTATGTGATCCGAAATGCATACTTTTGAAATATTTATATTTTGCAAAGAATCTCTGAAATGTTTTAATTGTTTTTGGATAATCGATGTACAGGATAGACTGGAAATTTGTTAAGACTCCTCTCACAATTCCAGCGCAAATCTCGTAATCGGTTACAAGCATCAATTTGTTTCATTATCACATCCATGCAGCTAATGTTATTCACACTCAACTAACTACTTATGATTCAGTTTCGTCATGAATTGGGACACATCAGTGTAACACAAAATTAAAGATTCATATATTCTCCATGCATTCAAGAATACAGAAAATGTTGTTATATCTATCTCTCTACTTATCTATTCCAAAATTCTGTTAGTGACATATTTCTCATTTTCGTATTTTATTTTCCTCAAATGACAAGGCACAGCAATTCTACGTCTGTACTTTCTACCAAGGCTAATCACCAGGTATATACCATTAGAATGAAATTGAAAGGATCTCAATGAGTGATATGCAAATAATTAACACTCAAAATGTAAAAAACTAGTTGATGCAAAAATGTCGTTTTACAAGTGTGTTTTATTCGTTCCATTCTCCGCTAAATATTTCTTACTATAAGCTCGTACTCATTGCTGACTAAGAATTGGTTAAAAAGTAAGGTTTTGGTATTATGAAATTCAAAGTAAACGCGACTTTCCAATCTTTAAAGATTGAGTTTAATCTTGAGATTAATCTTTAGAGATTAATTCTTAGTAATTCCAGGCGCGTCAACTGTTTAAGTCATTAGTCTCGTAGGTGTAGTACATTTTTTTCATTGGGATGTAGCGGTGGTCTTCCCCTGCTGGATGGCGAGATCCGGTGCCGACCTACCATCGAATGCGATTTTGTCTCAACCAGATATCTCACCAGCGGGGTAACTCTCCAGCCGGGACAAGCTCTAAGCTCCCGACGAGTCTCCCAGCATGTGTAGTACTTTAGTGTAAGTGTATGTAAGTAAGGAGTGAGGATAGGACAAGGAAAAGGAAAGGAAGATCGCGCGCGGTACGTGTCCCGTTTGTTAGGGTGCTGCTGCTCCGCCATTCGCCTGGTGTTGACCGGAGAATCTATGGAAAACTACCAATCAGTGCAGCCGGCCGCTATAATTCTTCTCCAGACAGCATCTGAATTCGACGCAGCTCTGTAGCTAGTGTAAAAAATTCTGCCACCGTCGGAACTCGAACCTTGGACCTCTCGATAAAACGCCCCAATCTTCAAATTCAAAGGCCCCAATCTTCTCGATCAAAGCCCCCTCTCAAAAATGTGCATATTTGGTCGGATATGCATAGATTCACTGTTTTGTCGGAAACTTTTGAAATCATGGAGATATTTACAGGGTAAAGTTGGTTCAGTCCATACCTCAAACCTAAAGTTGGCCTAAGAGCAAATGCGACTCACGTTCCTCACTCGGGGGGCACATTAAAATCATAATCGTCTTATCACAATTGTCTTACAATCATTATTGAAACTAATATTTTAACATTAATTCCACAGACTAATAAAGCAATGCAGAAACGGGAAGATGATTCCAGGTCCCAGATGAACCAAGGTCATTGGTATGCTGACCTGTATTTCATCAAGGTCACCGCCGAACGACCGATCAATGAAGCTAGAAATCTTCTAGTCTACCATTATCCGACCCAACTACTTAAGTAAACTGGAACGTAGGATCCACGGTTTCTGAACCAGCAGTGGCAATCTCGCAATATCATACGCTAACACACACGATGGAAGCATTTGTAGTGAGCAAAATCATAACCCCGTAAAAGTTCCAATTACGAACAGTGAGTACCATCGCTTTCCACCTCATTGGACCATTTAATTGCGCACTCGCTCACTGTGCTTCACCGCAGCTGGCATTGTCGCGGCGGCCACCCCGTCCACCCCAAACCGCCTTGCCTCACTCACCGCCCACTCTGACCCAGCCGCTCCCGCCGGCCCACGACCCCTCCATCCGGCCGTACGTACCGCTCCCAATCCCCGACCGCACCCGACACCGTCCCCCCCACAACCCACAGCCTGTGGCACTCCCCATGGCCTCCGTTGTTCCCGCTGTCACCGTCCTCGTCACCCCCTCGCACACCATCTTCTCGCCAACCCCCCGGCCGCCTAGCCCCACAACTCTCCCCCCTTCTCTCCCTCGCTGCACCGGCCGTTCGCCACTCGCCTCACCACTCCCCGACTCTGCCCCGCCCCCCTCGCCTAACCACCCATCACCCCGTCGTCTCACCGCCCCCTCGCACCCTCGTCACACCGCCCCTTCGCCCAACTGCCCTTCGCCCCTCCCCTCCCTCGTCCGACCGCCGTCTCACCGCCCCCTCGCCTCACGGCCCTTTCGCCGCAATGTCCCCTCGCCATCCCCCGCCGACCCACGCCGACGCCCCACCGCCCCCTCGCCATGCCTACCCCTCGTCCGACCCACATCTCACCGCTCCCGCCCCCTCGTCCCGCCACCCCCACGTCCCACCGTGCGCGCCATCACAGCGAGCAACCGCCCGCCGCCCTGCCCGCCGCCCCGCCCGCCGCCCCGCCCGCCGCCCCCGCCGCGCCCTCAGCTGCCTCTTGTCCACACGCGCGCCGACGGGCCTCGCCGCTGAATTTCCTCATTACACGCGCCCTCGACGCGCCGCCCCCGCAGCCCCCGCCGCCCCTCGGCAATGGCAAACAGCTCAGCGGGACGCGCCCTTGCGAGCCAGCCTCCTCACAACTCCCTGCCCCGCCCCGCCCCACCCCTCCCCGCCCCGCCCCTCCCCGCCGCCGCAGGGTCGTCATCGTCTGTATATACTCTATAATTTGAGGGGAGCGGCCGCGGTGGAGGAGGTGAGCCTCAAAGGACGAAATGAGAAAAATCCCTGCGAGGGCTAACTTCGTTTGTTGGTTCAAGGAGCTGTTAGGTAACTAATAAAGCAAATGTAGCGGTTAAAGAAAGCTGGGTCTAAAGAGGCCCTGGAGGACTCCCAAGGGATTGGTGGAGGTAGAGGCTGGCCAACAAGGTTGCTGGGATTATATTTCGGCTATCTTTTCCAAAAGGTTGTGGTCTCGTTGGTGATTGGAAAGAGTTTTGTGAGAACCAAACGATATTGTATTTAAGGTTTACAAATCTTTTTATTAAATTGAATCAAAACATTATTTTCTATTCTAATTAATAAGTGAAGTCATAGAAAAACTGAAAAAAGTTCAATGTATCTCTAAGAATAACTGAGGTAAAAGGTAGAGTAACGTGAAAAATAAACCTCTCGCAACAAGATCTTAATCCACACCAAGGACTTTGAAACATATTCTCTAAGTTATCTGCCTAATAAGCATGATATGCGACAATGAGTATCTTAAATCGTACCGAGGAGGTGGAAGTCTTTTGAGCTATTCCCAGTCCAGATTATGAGACAGGAAGATTCCGAAAAGACAAGTAGATCGAGAAGGAGAACGCGATAACTCGTCTCTGCAAGGACTGTTCCTGGAAGGAGAAAATGAGGAGGAAGGATTCAACACTACCCACTTGAAGTTTGCTAATGACATATGTTTCTGATACAGTTAGCTTCCAGTGTAGTGCTCTATTTCTTGGAATTAAACATCTGAGTAGATCAATCAGACATAGCAGTGACTGATTGATTGTTCATATGTTTTTTGTTCACAGGTAATTTGACGTATCTTTTATTGAGATAATTACTTTTCTATCTCGAATCCTATCGGTTTAATACATTTAACGAATAACCAATGCATAACATAATTGACATAAAACTGGAAACTACTGAACAATTTCAAAATAGAAGAAATAAGACCGAAATAATAGAAGAGGTTGGTCCGGATATGAACATAGACAGTCGATGCCCAGGGTGCAAAATTTGTTCGGCGATTCTTGATTCGAATACATTTAGTTTTCTACGTAATAAAATGTCGTGTGTCTGCTCCTTAATGTTGAGTACATCAAATATCGCAGTAGTCTGGCTTCTTCTTTGTTTCTAAAACGGCAATTAAATATTTCGACATATCCGGACTCTGTGATAATTCTTCCACATAAATAACTGCTCTGCGTCGTGAATACGTTGCGGTAAAAATTCTCGTCAATGTTGATTCACATTTGCCTGAAGACTGTGTAATACCCATTGCTGACGTTGCAATTGTGAAGATCGTTAACTTCAAATGATTCAGAGCGCTTTACAGTATCAGTCTTGAGTGGGGAAGATTTAAACCACCCTATTTTACAATGGGAATCATATTATACATTGAAAAAATGGGTTTTTATTTCTCTCAATCCAATAATCCTATGTTTGTACATAAGTTCTAAATTCGATTCCATAACTTAAGAATGGAATTTTTTGAAAATAAGACAAGAGGACGGTGTGCAGTTTGTAGCCCGTTGTTTTAAGGTACTACTCCGTTTGGAATTGATCGAAGGAATCAGTTTCAACTACCAATATGAAAAGTCAACTATCAAGCATTGTTACTGTTTGATTGTTTGCTAAAAATTTTGCTGTGTACCTATTGTAGAAAATCAGACAACGTCAGAACTCGAAACGGCTAGAAATCTACTCATTCCTTGATGACGGGATTAAATTGATTTATTTCTCTAGACATTCAAATAATTCACTGAGTGCACAAGGTATCCAACTAACGCATGAATTTATTTTTATAATTAATTGAATTATCATATTGGACGTAGAAATATTGATGAATGTGAGAAGTGACGTAATGAATTGATGCATTTTGTACACTTAAAATGATTCTTCGATCTTTTATTAAAATAAAAGTGTTTTAAGAAAAAAGTTATGAATAGAATGTTCTCTAATTCGTTTCAAAGCATTTTCGAGAGGTAGCCTCCAGGAGAAAACATATCTCATAAATCATTTATTTCATGAAAGTATTTCCTCTCGTTGAGTTATGGATTTACTTCCTGGTTTATAAATCTACCTTCACCAGTATACAAGTTCGCGTGCACACGAGTTTCATATTCACATCGGAAACCTTTTTACGAATCCGTGCAACGGGTTACAAAGCGATGGGTTATCTATTTAAAATAAATAGATTAACATTTGACAAATCACATTAAAGATCGCTCCATTTATAAAGGGCTGTACTCAAACCAGCAATGTCCAATTTGACGGTTTATTACCGTTCCGTCAATATGTCCATCATCGTTATAATTGATTTTGGGGGCCGCGATGAGACCGCGTGACGGGCAGAGAGGTGAGCGGGCCGGAGGGGAGGCGCTGCGGGCCAGGAGAATGGGCGGTGACAACGAAGAGGGAGAGGAGGAAGCGTGGAGGTGGGAGGATGGAAGAGATGTGGACGTACGAACAGTCAGGGATCAGCGTCATGCATGCAGTGGAACGAAAGAGCGGGCAGGCGGAGAATAGAACCTATAGGACTCTGGGTGACACAGTTGAGAACGTGGTGACACAGGAGATACTTGGTGTCACGGTTGAGAACGTGGTGACACTTGGTGACACGATTGAGAACGTGGTGACCCAGGAGACATTTGGTGACACGGTTGAGAAAGGGGCAGAGAAAGAGATGAGTCAGTTCGAGGACAGAGTCAGGTATTTTGATGGAAGAATAATCGAGGCGCATTTAAAAATTAAAAGTGGATGGATGGTTAATGAACGTATGAATGAGTTGTACAGGGCAGGCAATGGACGGAGAACAGGGAGGAGGGGGAAGAAGCGGGACGGAGAAAGGTGAAACAGAGAAGAGGCTAGGAAAGGCTAGAGGCATGGGTGGGGTTAAGGCGGGAAAGGGCAGAGACGCGGCGAGGCAGATGAGGGGGCGAGATGGAGGGAATAGGAAAGAAAAGGGCGAGCAAGACACTGAACTGGAAAGAGGGCGGAAGAGGAAGATACGAGGTTGCGTAACTCCAGGGAACAGAGGGGAGAATGAGAGACCCGAGTTCGGGAGGAAACGGCATGGGAAAAAGGAGGCGAGAAAATGGCGGGGGAAGATGAGAGAGTGGCAATGAAGGGGCGGGTAGTTTGGGAAGGGGAAGTGGTGGATGGGGAGAAAGCGGGGCTGGGAGTGAGAGCAAGCCAAGCAAAGGAGGGGGAGGGCGATAGGTCACGACGCGGGCGGAGAGAAGGGCGTGGAAGTGCGTGGAACGGTAGTGTCGGCGGGCGCAGGCGAGGCGGCGGTGCGTGGTGGCGCTGGCGGGCGGGGTGGGGTTGGGTGAGCGCGTGCCGCCGAGGGACCGTCGCGTCGCGCAGTTGTCAACGTGTTTTGCCCCTGACACTCCCTTGTGTGCGCGCTGCACTCGTGTATTCGGTGCGTCCATCATTATATTAATTATAATTTAAGTATTGTTGTGAAGCATCGGTTGGGGGGAAAAATTTGATTTTTGGGTTTCTTAGGGCCCAGAGCGGGTGAAGGGGTGGGGGAATAAATCACATCATTCTCTTTTATGCTCGTTTGGGGACATTTAGTTATACCCCGGTTTTACGATAAAATAATTGACTTGGTATATGTGATAAAATTCAATTTAAATAATCATACAAAATGATTAGATTTGCTATTTCAATATTTTGTTGAGACAAAAATCAACAAAATATATTTAATGTAAAGAAAGTAGGGCAATTGTGTTAAAAAATATAACTTTTTATATTTCACCGTAACTTGTTTCTGTAAAAGATTTTAACTCCTGAAGTGTGTATATACTCCTTTTCTGTGATTTATAGCTCGAGTTCCTGCAGCGGTTCGAAGCGATCTTTATGATAAATTCTTCCTGAAGCAAAATAAATACTGTGGGAGATTCGGGATACAACGGATTTATTTGTTTCCGTTTTCTTTGGGGCTGCGGGAAACAAGTACATTTTTTTTGCAGTGTGCAGGTTAGCTCATAACGGACTGTATTTATTGGAAACAAAGTAACATGGACCGCAGTTAGTGGTCAGGAACATGCCGACTCATGGTTTAGTATCCTACAAATAACCGTTTATCGTTGTTTGTAAACATCTTTCTACAACCGACTTCGACGTTTATATCAAAATGGCAATTAACATCAAATTAGGATTTGACTTCTTTTTATTTTTTCTGCAACTCTATTTTCAACGTTTTAAGCGTTTGTAAAATGAAATCTGTCCTTCAAAATTAGATAGTTAAATAAATTCATTTACATTATGTTTTCAAAATATGAGAAATTTAGCGCAATTTCCAATGTATTCGGAAAAATAAAAAAAAGATATAATTGTTCAGTCACGTTATCCATTAATACTTTTGGATATACAATAGCCATTAATTAAACTAAATTTAAAGAGAAGAAAAAGGCGTGCAAATGGGAACACGGACGGATGATCCGGACAGGCGGATGGGTGGACGGGCACATAGCGGGTACGGGGCAGACTTGGTGACGAATTGTCGGACGAATGGGCAGGCAGGTGGACGGGCAGATGGATGGCTGCACGACCTGTCCGGCGGAGGACGGGCTGACTGGCGGGGGGCGGACGGTTAAAAACACTTTTCCTTATCAGGTGACCTCACACCATGAAAATGTGGAGATTGATTTTTTCCCGTTATAATAAATTTTATTGTTGAAAACGAGCGTTCCGCTTCGATACGTCGGGGTGGTTAGTCCTGCCATCAAACAGAGTCTTCATTGAAATCATGGGATCGCGAACGGCAACATGCTGCTCAAACATTAAGATGGTGATGTCTCATTCATCCAATTACCATACGCTATCAAAGCTAGTGGAAATTCCGTGGCCAGGAATGAATACTTTACTCTCGACGGACCAGACAATGTTTGTTAGTGAATGGTTGTCATTTCAGCATTACACAAACCCGAAAAACACAAAAAGGAAAGTGCAAATGTTGAACCGCATGCCTACGTGCACTATCGCCCTCAAACTTAAACAGAGCAGTTTCCGTAGCAGCCCTGCGAGCTGTTTAGGTGGAGGAGACATGGATTGAGCGCATGTCACCAAAATCCCGCTTATCACCGTCACATTACTCGCACTTTGCCGCAACCGCGTCCGCGCCTTCAGCAGAGCAAGCAGGCAGAGCGGCAGCGAGCGGCGCGGCAGCTTAAACCGTCGCACGGCGTTAAGACGGGGACTACCGGATATATAAGAGCCGCAGGCGCGGGCGTGCGCGTAGAGCAGAGAGTGCACACGAGCAGGTGGAGGTGGACCGTACTCACTTCTCCCCGCCATCCCCAGTCTGCCCGTCCTTCTGCCCCCCGCCTGCTCGTCCAGCCGCCCGACCACTCGTCCGTACGTATTTCTGTTCGCCCATCTATCCGTCCGTTCATCCGTCCGCCCATCCGTCCGTCCGCCCGCCCATCCGTCCGTCCGTCCCGCTCCATCCGTCCGTCCGCCCGCCCATCCGTCCGTCCGCCCGCCCATCGCCCATCCGTCCGTCCGCCCGCCCATCCGTCGTCCGTCCGCCCATCCGTCCGTCCGCTTTCGCCCATCCGTCCCATCCCATCCGCCCATCCGTCCGCCCGCCCATCCGTCCGTCCACCCATCCGTCCCAGCCGCCCATCCGTCCGTCGAACCATCCGTCCACCCGACCATCCGTCCTTCCACCCATCTGTCCGTCCAGCCGCCCATATGCTTGACCGCACGCCTCTTTTTCTTCTTTTCGATTTTAGTTCAACGAACTGTTATTGACCTACATCTAAAAATATTAATGGATTTGAATATAACTGAACAATACGTCTTTTGTCACATTTCATACGAAATTGTGCTAAAACTTCAGGTTTTGGTAATAAATCTAAATGAATTTATCGCAACCTACTCCACACCGTCCTCGCCTGTGCTTCACGCGCCCGGCAACGCCCTCGCCGCCGCCACCGCCAACCCCGCTTCGCTGACTCTCCCCCAGGAACCCGCGGGCGCTTGCGTGGAAGGTAGGAGTGGCGTTACGGAGATTGATTAATTGATTGATGTTTCAGAGACCGACAACTGCTGGGGTCATTAATCTCATTACTGTAGTGATTTTTTTTCGACGAATTCCACCGCCGCTGGATAATGATATACAGCGTCGGCTTCCCACCAAGTATCTCCCTCAAGCGGGGTATTGCCCCCTGCCGAGACAAGCTCCAAGCTTCCGACTAGTCTCCCGACATATGTGTGGCTTTATTGCACATAAGATGAAATGTGCGGGCTGAAGATAGAGGAAGGAAAGATCGCGCGCCGTTCGTGGCCTGTAGAGTACTGCTCCCGAATTAGCCTAGTATTGTAAAATGATCTGACTGCCCCAGGACGCCGCGTCGTAAAATGAAGGCCGCTGTTGACGTTGATCTTGTCGTGATCCACGACCTGACAGCCAAGATCATTTACATGGGCTCCGGAACCTACGACTACTTAGCCCTAGTATTGATCGGAGAAACCACGGAACACTACCGATCAGAGCACCCTGGGATCTCCCGGTCAGAGTCGCTGCGGGGTCAGCGGATATGCTGGTTCTTATCTAAACTCAGCCGATGGGTAGGGTTCTCTGAGCGGGCGGGAGCGCCGATGCGAGCGCGGGCGAAGTGAATGGCGGTGTGGGCGGGAGGTGTGGATTGGCGGAGGCAGCGGCGGTGCGGAGGGAGGTGAGCGAGGGGTAGCCGGAGGTTTGAGCGTAGGATTTGAGAGCGAGCGCAGTGGCGTGGGGGAGGGCGGCGCTAGGGCGGGGCTGATGCAAGGACCGAAAGAAGTAGCTCAGTGCATCAACTAATGTCACTACAGTCCTCTGACCATGAAATCCTACGTGCCAGTCCTGACTGTGGCATATGTGGCGTACTGGTAATTAATAACACAGACGACTGATTTTAACACTCACAGTAACACACACATGATTTTCGACACTAGCTTGCCTCCAGGTCGAATTCAGTCACCGACTGGAGGAGAATTCTAGCGGTCGGTTGCTCTGTTCGGTAGTTTTCCATGCTTTCTCTGGTCTACACCAGGCGAATGCCGGAGAAGTGCCCTAACAAACGAGTCTCGGACCGCGCGCAATCTTTCCTTCCTCTTCCTTGTCATATCTTCACTCCTTACTTACGCACACTTACACTAACAGAGACCGACATGCACAACCATGCATGCCGTGAGAACAGTGGTTGGGAGCTTAGCACTTGCCCGACTGAGGGGTTGCCCGCTGGTGGGAGACACCTGGTTGGGGAAAATACCGCTATCCGACGGTAGGCCCTACATTTACAGGACAAATTACATTCGCCGTTGACGAGCCCAGAATCATTAACAATCAATCAATCAAACCATTCGGGGCAAGGATCAGGGAGGGTGAGGTGGATGTGAACACGGGCGTAGGAGAGTGGTAAAGGTGTTGGTGCGGAAGCAAATGAGGGCGTGGGTGGTAGCGGGTACGGGCATAGTTGGGAGGGGAGTTGGCGCGGCTAATTGAGCAAATGAATAGCGGCTAATTGGGATGAAATATGCTGGGAGTTGCCACCGGCATGTGTGGGTGTGGATGGGAACCTGGCTTCCACGCACGATCACGTGCCACTTCACACCGCCTCTGGCTTTGCAGCGTTGCGTGGGGTCGAACCCGAACTCCACAGATTTCAAGTTGCTTTCCTGCGGGAAGCGTCTTCGAATAATCTATAGGCTTGCGGTGAAGGTAAGAAGCGATCGTTGTAAAAGGGGAAATTTGAAATGAGGAGTTTTCGATGGTAAATGTAACAGGGTAAGGACAACAATGTACTGCACTATGCATAAGTGAATTCGCCTTCCAGTGCAGTGTCAAAAGATTCTGACCCAACATTCTGATCAAAGATATCAGAAGGCCGGCTGCTCTGATCGGTAGTTTTCCGTGGTTTCTCCGATCAACACCAGGCTAATGCCGGAGCAGTACCCTACCAAACGGGCCACGGACCGGCGCGATCTTTCTTTCCACTTCCTTGCCCTATCCTCTCCCCTTACACACACACACACACACACACACACACTAACATGCACTACACTACCACATATTCCGGGAGACCGGTCGGGAGCTTAGAGCTTGTCCCGGCTGGGGCGGTGCCCCGCTGGTGGGAGAGTCCTGGTTAGGGGGAAACCCCACTAGCCGACGGTAGGTCGGCGCCGGATCTCGCAATCCAGCAGGGGAAGATCACCGCAATCTCCCGAGAGAAAAACATGCACTACACTTACGGGACTAATGACCAAAGCTGTTGACGCGCCCGGAAACACGAAAAAATCCAATCAAATCCAATAAATGCAACTCCTTGCTGTTGAGACTCCGCCAAGCGTCTCGGTAGCTGCGTGGTCGCTGGCGTAGCCTAGCGGTGCGGCGCGAAACGACAGTTCTCTCCCGATGACGTATGCCCGCACGGTGTAATGGGAAAACTTCGGGGCTGAGAACTCGTCGTTGGTAGTGCGACCCGCTGTGTGCCGAGGGCAAGCGTGAAGGAGAGAGGGAAAAAATAAAAAAGATAAAAATTATGTCAAAGAGAAGTATGGAAAAAAGAAGGAAAAATAGAAGGCGGCGATCTCAGAAACTTCGAAAAGTTCAAACTCCAATATCTGTAACCCTCCTTCAACTTCTGGCAGAGATATGGGGGATAGTGAAAGATATGGAGGTCTGGCGTCTTAAAGCATTAACGTAAATAGAACGTGTGAGATGTGTTCTGTAGCAGCTGTGATATTTCCGAATTTGAGGAAGATGTGAAAATATGCTGTGACGAATTTTATAATATTCTAGATGGAACATACAGAATGTATTGCACAAAAATATTTTTGACACTAATGTATTTCTATCTAGTAAAATTGTCTGCCATATAAAAATAATTATCAATTTCGGAGTTCTTTATGTGTGATTCACTTGTTACCAATATTTTCTGATATCACATTATCGTCAATGTCAAGTATTTTATATCAACTTTGTATTTATACACGATAAGAATAACTTTAGTTTTTACTTTCTCGTTTCTACTACGTGGTAAGAGAAAGTAATGTGGGAAAAGTGCCAGTTTTTCAAATATAGCGAAGGTCAATTAATAATGTGAATGAACAAACACTATGCTCTTTAGTTCAAATCCCTACTCCAGAAAACATTGTTTTGCGTTTTGCTTCACCCTTTTTCTAGCTGCAATCTATCGGCCCCTGAAAGAATTACCCGAGCCCCTTGCTGTACCTGACGGTCCTTTGGGAATATTTCCAGTAAAGAGCACCTCCTACCATAAGCGTATCTCGATCTAGTTGCTTTAAATACAGTCCATATTATTTCTTGGTCGTATCTTGGAACTTGTATCATTCTATTTTTTACACATTATTTCACACTATGTTTTACACATTTGAATGAAGTCATTTTTGTTTAACTCAGGAAACAGAATAGCGGTGTGTGTGTGTGTGTGTGTGTGTGTGTGTGTGTGTGTGTGTGTGTGTGTGTGTGTATCAAAACGTTCGTTTCAGGGGAGGGTGAGATAAGTACTAAAATCTAATACAATGGAGGGCAGTAATAAAAAAATTAAAATTTTTAATATTCTGTTTCTGAATGGGTTCTTACAGATTTTTTGAAGTACTTAGATTTTATCATAACTCATGAGACACACGTCTGAAATCAAATCACTTTTAATTGGCAAATACATGTTTTCATAGACCGTTATACCTCGCAATAACTTTTTTATATTTTTGTTCGTAACGACGACTCTGCAAATTGACCATAGAGTAGATTCGAAGACTAAGTTCTAACACGATATGATCTATACCCATCATCAATTACCAAAGAAAATCAAAGTTTGGAAATCATCCCTGTCACTGAATTTTCAATAAGTGCGTACGTTCATATACATTGCTTTTCAGACCTTTCCTTTTATTCACTCGAAGTAGATTCTGTTATTACAAAACTAGTGACACACGCCTCAGGTCAAAGCAAGTAAGGGTCGCGGAGACCAAAGACGTATTCTTGCGCTTCAGGACACATTATTCCTCTGCTCGTTCGGAGGACGTTTATTCCTCTTTCATCTGAGTCGGGCCCGTTTTCAATTTGTGTGCCGGCAAACACTGGAGTTCTTTTATCTCACGTTTGTTTAATATTTGTGCTGCGCCTGATCTCGTCTCGTTTCTTCATTTTTGACTCAGTTTCTTCATTTCGACCTTCACTCTTTTTATTCCCCAGGGCTCAGATTGTCAAGAAACTCTCTTCAGATTTAACTACTGAATTTTATCTTAAAATCGTCATTAATTGCTATTTAGTTGTGTTATATTCTTTCCCCGAAACAATTTTACCGAAGTAGAAACGAGACCGTTAGCGATACAATTGTTGGCAAAAATAATACAAACTAAATTTCTACAGGGAAGTATGAATCTTCAGTAAATAAATTCCTTCCCTTAACCAAATAACGCTCAGCCTCCTGATTTGAAGAAGCATATTTCTGCTCAACTCAAATGTGCTTCCTTTTCACAAATTACTTTATTTTATATCCAAAAACATGTATTATAAATGAAAATAAATAGATATGTATTATAAATGTCAGTAAGTTATTAAATTTCTGAAAGCTTGGTTGAATTAGCTGAGTTTGCTAAAGCATTGATAACTAGGTTAAATTCAATCTCTGTCGGGAGCAGAATCCTATCAGATAGCTTCTTTGATCGGTATTTTTTTGTGGTTTCTCTGATCAATACCAGACTCTAACAAAAAGGTCTCTAACCGAGAGCGATCTTCTTATCCTCATCCCTCCCTTCTCTACTGGCCATAGTGACACTCTTACACGCTCTACACTACGACACATTAAAGAGACTGATTGGAAGCTTCGTTCGTATCCCTGCTGGGGAGGGGGGGATCTTTACATTCAACCAATTACAATCCCACTTTACATTCATGGCACTAATGACCAAATTGTCGACACGCTCGGTAACACTCACGGTAAAACATTGTACGCTCCTGGTCATGGTGTATTGATGTGTTGGTATCGTCTTCTAATTCGTTCCTACATAGCTCCGGAATGCCTGGTAATAAATCGAAAAGTGTGAGTAAACGATGGTTGGCCCGCATCAAAGCTGGCAAAACGTTTGCAGCTAAGACGTTTACAATGCGAAGAACAAGCAGAAAAATTGATTCTTTGAGCTCCATTCATTACTCCTCAGCAACTTTTCACTTGCTACGCAATTTTGTAATTTAAAGTGTAAATTCCTAACGGAAAATGCTCTCCTTTATTGAGGAGTGCGTTGAAGATAGTTGGAATAGGAATTTGAAAATGTTTAATGTTACGTTTCATACGTACTAATTTCACGTCTAGCTACCAATATGAATTGTATTTCTATCTTCTCGATAAATAAAATAACCCAACATGTGAAATATTTGATCTTTTTAAGATGTGCCTTGATCACGTTTTTGAGAATTTAGACGTGAAAATGCTACTAAGTAGCAATAAATAATCCCGAAGACCCTTAAGACCGAATGCTTATAGGTTTAAGTTGATTTTACTGAGGAAACTCAAATCGTTTCCAAAGGTTATTTTACATTCTATATAATAACAATATCGCATGGGTGCAATCAGATTTCGATAAATTCACCTGTTTCCTCTGAAACAGGCAACGTGAACTTGAGGACAACAAATGGACATGCAAAAGCGAATGCGAGTGAGACTGAAACGATATCATAAATTAACACAGTTGGCTCCTAAGAATAAGTTTACCTCACATTGAGGGAATAAGAAGAGGAAGTTCGGAGGGATAACGGCTAACGTATCGGATTGTTACGCCGACGTTCGCGGGTTCAAATTCACTCGAAGCCATGACTATTTAAGGGAAAGAAAGTCCTCCGTACGCCTTTATTCAGAGGGAAAGTAAAGCAGACTGTCCCACGTAGTAGATTTTGTGCAAGAAAAAGATCCTCAAGTCTAAAAGAAGCCTCTTAGGAAACTTCTAGCAGCATGTTTTGTCACCCGAGTGATATCTTCTTTCGCTGCTAGATGAAGAAAGGAGCGAATCGAAATTTGAGTGCCCAGACGGGCGAGCTGACCTGATAGCCTGAGCCTCGTCACATAAAATAAGGTATCATAGAATAGAGTAAGCAAAATAAGGCATCATAATATGTTGGTAGGGGGCGTTCAAGTTGCAATATTCGTCAGCAACCAACACACAGTTCGTGTCCTCGCTCCACCGCTGCTCGAAAGTGTAAGATGGCCTGTCTCTTAGCGATGCGGGCGGTCTCTTAGCGTGCTGCACTGCACCACTGAGTGGGTTGCTGAACGAACGCTCAGCCGCCGATCTGATAGGGCGCGGTTTCTGTCCCGAGGCGGCTTCGCCCTGCCCTCCCCTGCCCCCCCCCCCGCCCCCCCAACGTCTTCGCACCACTTTTCCATTTCGCTCCACATCCTGCGGGCGCCTTCTCCCAGGATAGACCTCGCCCTGGAAGATTGTGGATCTCGGGTGCAGTTCTGGGTTAGGCTTCTCTGGATTCCGGTTCCTGATTAAATTCTCTGGTCTCTTCTGGCTCTACTAGCATCCCAGCATCAGAAGATGCTGAATTCAGAACTTCATTTAGGAGTTTATTTCTTTTCTTGATAGTAGGCTCTTTCATCAGATAATAAAAAGAATTTCACGTGCAAATTATTTCTCGGATTATCACAATATGAAATGTGGAAATAATGGAAAATTTATGAATTTCAAGGACAAATAGATCATTTTACACACCACTACATTTCTATCTTATATACTTGCCAATGTCGCTCAATTTCACTTGTTTTAGACATGACACATTCAGCTAGGTTGAAAAAATGGTCGATAATATCTAATCCTACCACCAAGATTTTATAGGAACATTTTCTTACTGCATTTGGAGCTGTCTGATTGACATTACCAGGTCGTTACATGTTGAAAATGTGAAGTAATCAAAGCTAAGATAAAAACATTTAGTTAAACTATGAAAGTAAAAGCTAAAAATGTGGCACCACAAGGGTTATATTTATATAAAAATGTGGCACCACAAGGTATTTACGTAGTATCGAGTAATAATGCGACAAAAGAGGCGAATGTTTTATAGAAAAACATTTTTGAGGTCCCTAATTCCGTGAAAGTGCATCATGCTTGTTCCTGTTTGGAGTAAATATCTTTCTCTTACACGTCATTTAATTAGAATACACGTTCTGCAGGTCCTTAATACCGAAAGATTGATTTATTGCAAATTATGTTTGTATGTTCGTCTCTCCATGGGTCCGTCTATCCGTGGATTTGTCTATCCTTCGGTCCTACGATCCGCCTTACCCGGTAAGCACTACCGCCTAAACCAGTCAGATGCTTTTCTCGAAAATTGGTATTCCCCTAATTTGGCCGAACACGAGGTCCTTCGAATTTAAAGTGAATGTTTTAATATTTATTTGTACTTTACATAAAATCCCAAAATGTTGTCAAATGTTCATTTTTTTCGTTTGGCTCCCCAGATAGAGCAACGTAAGCTTATAAAAATGGCGCAGGGTCCATTTTCGTTGATTTATCGGAAAATTGCAAAAGTTCAAATTTTTTTCTGGCGTCTTCCTGCAACTACAACATTAATGATATTATTTCCTTAATTAAATCAGTTTTAAAAGAATATCTTTAAATATGGCCATTAGGTTGTGCCGTTAGCCGCGAGCTCCGGGGGTTGCGGGTTCGAATCCCACCTGGGTGTGGGTGTTGGCTTTGGTGTTGTGACCTGATCTTAACCGATTTACATATCACCTTCAATACTCCATTTCTTCCAAGACCTCTCCCTGCTTGAATGTTGTGAATGCGACTGCCTGCGTTTAGGAGGATAAAAGCTCCACAATGGGCGTAAGGACAACATGAGCGCCAGCTTGCTGCCTCCATACCTCCTACATGTCATAGGGTTCAAGCATCGCTACGGGCTTATGAGCCACAAGCACCAGGGTATGCGCAATGGGCTTACAAGTCACTGAGGAGGTAGAGAGTGAAGGTGAGAGGCCAGCGACTCTAGAGTGTAAGAAGGCAGGTGTATTTACTGAGCGCATAGGGTGACAGCTGATAACCGTAAGGTCAATGGACATAAAACCACGATGATGATATAACCGGGAACTCGTCCCAATTTAATTTTAAACATCGTGTAAGTTGCACTAGATGAGTAGTGGACAGTTTTTGTGCGATTAACATGAATTACATTGCTTTCAACAGGTAAAAGTCGAATTAAGAAAGGCAAAGGACTTAAAAGTCGATCAACTGTAATATCCTCTTACGTATATTATCAAATAGTGAATATTGTGATAGTTCTTACGAACATCAAGTACTAATATCATATTCTGAATCATTTGCTGCTTCTTTTGAAATAAGAAATTCAAGAAATTCAAGTGGTTTCAGCAGTATTTAATGGACATTTCAAGTTGCCCTACGGGGCAGCTTATAACTGATTCACTACATCTGATAAACAATCCAAACTATATGGAAACTCCCAACTTATGTAATATTCCGGAAATTCCAAATAATAATGAGTTAGTTATGATGTCTCAATCAAGAATTAATGCATTAGAACAAGAAATAATGTACCTCAAACAACACGCTCAAGATTTACAACAAAGACTTAATTATCAACAAGAACTTCTAAATCAAGCAGTTACAGTGAATACTACAAGTGAGTTCTTTAAATCTTCTTCTTCTTCTTCTTCCAGTGCTTCATGACCCCCTGAAAATATAACATTTAGTGATCAAAATAATTCTAAACGCAAACGTTTAACTGACTCTGCGGGTGATTCTTCTGCATCTTATTCTGTCCCTACTTCCAATCCATATCAAGATCTTCCAGAGGAAGTAGATGATTTTAATTTTACATCTCAAGATATGAATCAATGTAAACAGAACAAAACTTCCATACCTCTAATTAATATAGCCAAAACTTCTAAAATATTAAGTAATTTTGGTGCATTTATTTCAGAAATTAAACAAATAGCACAATTAGATTTCACTACCAAAGTTAAAAGTGACTATATTTCCATTTTATTTAACTTCATAGAGGACTTTAGCAAGTATAGACTTTTTTGCAATACAAATAAAATTTGCTATTTTTCTTATCGAGATCCGGTGCAACAAACCTTATCAGCTATGTTGTATGATATTCCTATTTCCTACACTAATGAAGAAATTAAAACTGAATTATCCAAAACATACTGTTACATCTGTTTATAGATTATTTAATAAAAATCGCCAAACTTTAGAGATCTGTGCTCTTGAACTTACAGACAATGATCTTAATAGGGATATCATAAAACTGGATAAATTATTTAATAGCATTGTCAAAATTAAATTTCGTTCTAAATCAAATTTTCCAATACAATGTAAAAATTGTCAAAACTTTAATCATACTCAGGCCAACTGTACTCTAGAACCTCGTTGTGTACGTTGTACTGAGAATCATCATTATTCAAAATGTAAAAAAAACAAAAAAAAATCTACTCCTCAATGTGCAAACTGTTTTGAGAAACACACAGCTAACTTTCGAGGATGTATTTTCTTTAAGAAACATTCTTTAAATTCTAACGCAAATTCAGTATTAAATTCGAATCAAAACTTACCTTTATCTTCTCCATTACGTAATCAAAATTATTCAAAAAATAAACCCCATATCACCGTTAAATCTCCTATGAATTCGTCCTCTGTAACTTCCTCTCCTGCTATAGATTTGAACAATTTTTCTTCCCTTCCTTCTATATCTACAAAATCCCAACAATATCTTAATAATACTTTTAATTCTTCTCCTTTTAATAGTTCAGATTTTAATTCCTACATTCCCGTTATAACAAATCAAATATTAAACTCTTTACTTCCACAAATACATCGATTAATTCAAGATGTTATTCAACGAATATTCAATAATGGATCACATTGAAGTAAAAATTTTAAATTGGAATGTGAATGGTCTTGTACGTCAGCTAGCTGAATTTAAACACTTTTTATACAGTCAAAACATAGACATTGCTTGTGTTACAGAAACACATTTAACTCATTCAAAAAAAATGTGCTATACCAAATTATACAATATATAGAGAAGACAGAACTTCTATCACTACTGGAGGAGGTGTAGAAATTTTCATACGTAGAAATATCAAACGTTTACAAATATATGTTCCTAACTCTTCTGAATTAGAATTAGTAGCTCTCACTGTTTTCTTTTCTACAGGTCCTGTAAATATAATAGCGGCATATAAACCACCCAGCAAAAATTATTTAAAATAACTCTAGAATTATTATTAAATAACAATTCTAAAACACCTTTACTCGGTGATTTAAACGCCAAACACCAAGCTTGGGGATGTAATAGTACTTCTCCACAAGGTCAAATATTATATAATCTACTCGCTCTAAATAATTGGTCAGTTCATGCTCCTTCACAGCCAACTTATTATTCACATAATACCAAAATTACTCCTGATATTCTTGATATTGTAATATCTCAAAATATAAGTTTCCCGATAATGCAATATTGTATACCTGCTTTAAATTCGGACCACAATCCAGTTTTAATAACATTTCATAAAATTTCCACTTCATATCAATATAATAATTCTCTCATTAAAGGAAGGATTAATTGGAATATATTTAATTCTTATATGCAATGCTTTACAAAATATCCTTCCTCTTTACTTACTTCTCACATTGATAATGAAATTTTGATTATTATAAATAATGTTAAAAAGGCTTTAGAATTATCAACAACTCATTCTCATCCTTCCAAAAAATTATCTTTTAATATTTTACCTAAAGAAATATCAAATTTAATAACTGTTAAACACATTACTCGTCGTAAATGGCAACTTACTCGTGATCCCATAATCAAGAAATCATTAAATTTATTAATTCATACTGTGCGAAAGAAATTAGAAGAACATCGATATTCTAAATTCAATAATTATGTGTCCCAACAGCCGAATTCCTCATCACTTTGGTCTGCTATTATAATTATAACAAAAGAGAAACATCAAATTACTTCTTTAAAAGATTCAAATAAAATTGCTACTACAGATTCTGAAAAGACGGAACTATTTGCACAACAATTTTGTAGGTCATTTACCGATAATCCGATTATCAATTATTCCTTTCATCGAAATATATTAAAAAATCTTGAAGATCCATTTTATACAGTTCCCGAACGTATCAAATTTATTTCTATTTCAGAAATTAAATTTATTATAACAAAATTTAAAAATAATAAATCTCCAGGTTTCGACAGACTTTCTAATATAGTGTTCAAACATTTTCCAAATTCCACTATCAGTTCATTAACAGAAATATACAATGCTTGTCTTAGAATAAATTACTATCCTTGTCTCCCTATTTTTGCAACCGTTTCTTTTTTTAAATTTAAAAAATGATGAGAGGAAATTAACCGAATTTAAATCTACCAATGTAACTGCTAGATGTTTGATTAAATATCTCGGTGTAAATGTTATGTTTTCAAATTTTCAAAAAATAATATAATTTGACGATTATTATGTCAATAAATAATAAAACGAGTTTTGACGTTCTTCTTGTGACGTGGACGTTTAGACGGAGGCAATATTTTTTCAACTCTTACAGATGGTCTCAAGAGAGCTATTAAATGATGTTGTGGCAAAAAGAATAAGGTTCAAGGAGAAGTGACTGAAATCGTTAAAGTGACCGTTTGATTGCCCAGTATCGATTCGTGTTAGAGCAGTCGTGTCCGCTGTATTTTATGGCCCATTCATTTTGAAGAGTATGTCGTATAAGTCAATGCATCTTTCCATAAAAGAGAATAAAACGTCAGTATGACATGCCTTTGAAAGGGTCGAAAATCCTTTTTTGCCATTTTCAACAAAGAGGAGTCTGAAAATATGCATTAATGCGTAAGGGATTCAAATCTACAATAATATTTTTACAATACATAACATTTAACTCGGTAAATCTTAATGTCTCTCACAAATAAAAAAATATGAAGGATCCTCACAGATGACACCTTCAGCTCCAAATATAAGATTAACACAGCCCAAAGCGGAAAATAAATAATTTAAATGATGTGTTGGCACAAGCACAGCGATCTTTCATCGCCCATCGCTTAATCTAGTAACAATATATTGTAAAATAAAATGAAAGAAAATTGTATTATTTTATGAAAATTTGAACCAATTACGAAAAAAATAGATATCTTAAACACCGTGGTTTATGTAAAATTGATCTTTTCCTTCATTCGTAAGGATTGAATATGAAGAAAGCCCGGGCAACGCTGGGTATTTTGCTAGTATTCTATAAAGATGTTTACATTCCTTATTTCCTCAGAGATAGAGAAAGAGCACTACATTATTTGAACATTTTGTTCAGGAAATAAAATAATTATTGGATTTTTTAAAACGGATTTTTGTTCAGAATATAAAATAATTAACAATTTATAATATTATGTCTTTACATTGAGTATCTTCCGTAATATACATGACATAAGCTTCGGCTCACCACATGTTTTCTGAAGCAGTTCGGGAACAATCTGCATCTGCAAGAAACTGTAAACACAATGATGCGCGTGGATCAGGATTAGCGACTCTTGCCATTCCCTGCTCCTCCGAGGTACCCACGGTAACGATTGTTAATTGAACAAACACAGAGCACGAGTTGATTCCTTGAGCTACTGAATTTGTCGCATTTTTCAATGTATTGAATTATTTTATGAGCCATTAGGGGAAGACATTTGAGATACATTTTGTGAGACACAAGGAGAAGTTGCCGGACGTTACCTTGGTATTTATTTACGCTCTACCACAATCACTCAATTCTTCTCGACCTTGATCGATCCCATCCAGTCTTGGAACGGCAGTATTTAGCAACAACGTCCCGCATAACGGTTTTAGTAACACACGCTTAAGGATTAACGAAACTATGCGTAAACTTTAGGGATCGCAAACCATCTCGATCATATTCCCAGCTGTTTAAAAACGTTCGTGCAAAATTTGCGAGTAATCGCTTCCGTGGTTCAAACATTTATCCATTTTTATATATGAAGATTTTATGCCCCCGCCAGCGTCGCGACGTGGCTTCACCGGCGCTGAAGTCGCGCGGGGCACGGGCGTGACGTATGTGCCGCGCCTCCCATAAATCCCCACCCGCCGCTCCGCCTGGGCCTCCGCGCCCACGTCACAGCCGTCGCTGTGCCACGTCGCGCCGAGCCACCCCCACTCCACTCCCACGCCGTGGCAGTGACGTCGCCGGCGCAGGCGACAACTGCAACTAAAACGGTAGGAGCAGGCAGGCAGTGTTGCCAGGTTAGGGGTCCACCCCCCTAAATTTAGGGTTACTTTTGGTTTTTCATGGATATTTTGGGGGGCAAATTTATTTGTGGGCTTTTGTTGGGGGGGTTCGTTAAGTTTAAAAGAAAGTTTTTTGAAATGTATATTGTATAACATAAAATAACAAAAAACAAAAAATAGTTTACTAAAATTATTGCAGGTGTATTTATTAAAATATCGCTAAGCGTAATAAAAACCTTATCACCGTGTAAGATAGTTCGAATGAATTCCCTTGTTTAAAATTGGGCGATTATTTGTCACGACCAAAGATTGGTACAAGAGGGCAACACATTTTATGAAAAGCTACGTATCACAGTAATAAACGATGATTTCGGCTGAAGGAAAAGTTTTACAAAAAAGGTGTCATATTTTTTTCGTCATTACAATGAGTGAGACAAAGATATCTTTTAAGTTTCTTTACTCGTACACAGAGAGAAACTCTTTAAAAGAAAATGTATACAATGTCTGAATGTATGTACATTTTTGTGTAAATATTTGTTGTACATATATTTAAATATTACAAATATAAGTGTTTAATTAAAATATAATTACCATCATATACAATTAATAATATTTTTCATATTGGTTGAATTTCCATACCTCCTCATATTTTAAACACAAAATAATTTGTTTAATATGGTGTTTTTTTAACGTTTTGGTGGATTTTGCAGCGCTATCTAGTGGGAAATGCTTAATTCCACCTGACAACACTGCAGGCAGGTCGCTGGACAGAGAACGGTAGGTAGGAGCCGCGGGGTACACTCTACGTTTGTGATTGCAGTCCGATGTAACAGCTAGTGTACAGAATATCTCACTTTTAAGCGTAGGCGAGGGAGGAGGATTATACCATTATGTCGTACCTTTCCTTGCGCAGGTGATCTGTTTTGATTTCCCTTGTTCTTCCACTGTATGAAAGATGAATGAAGATTGATGACTGTGGATGGGATGTTGTTCATATAGGATACGTGAAAGGGATGCTATTCAAAGGAGATTTGTGGAGTGGACGTTGTGCAGACGAAGTGCGTGAATTATGTCATGCACCCACTCCGCCATCGACGGAAAGCACCACAGAAGATTCCACGAGAAATCTTCCGCCAGACACCGCCGCTCCTACAGCCAGCCGCTGTTATCTGTTTACTAAATAATTCCACTGTAGAAACCTTCCGTAGATTACTAATGAGTTGTTGTGATTCAATATTCTTTCCATTGAAGGAACCTTCCAATATACAATGTAAACTTTAAACACATTATCTCTATTATATCGAAGGAACCTTCCAGATACATGTTGTAAACACATCCAAATGTAAACCATTATCTGTAAAACACCCTATATATACGCAAGGTTGAGAAGGGAAAGGAGCGCATAAGCTCACTAGACGTCTTACTGTTAACATCTTTCGGCCAAGACCTGGCCTGTACAGAGCTTTGAGTCAGAATTAAAAGACGTTATATTTCTTTGTGTTTTTTATTGAAGATCATCAGTCAATCCTTCCTGTGGTAGTGAACCTGAGGAAGCTACGTTGCAGAATCAACATTATTCGCAACACTAGCAAATTTAACTCGTGGAGAGACGAGATAGACGAGATACGTGGATCACACGAGGAAAACATCCTCATTTTACTCTGGATCCGAACACGCGGTCTTCCACTCTTCGTAATTGAACCCATCATTAAGCCTCTAGGACGCCTATACCATCAGAAAGGAGATCTTATCATTTAGTTCACAAAACATCTTCTTCCAAAGCACGTCAGCCCGATGTGAACCAAGGCTGCCTTCACGATCTGCCTCCATTCCTCTCTTCTTTCGGCCTTCTCCCACCATCCAGTGACTTTCATTGTTTTCAGGTCATCCACAACATCCTGGATCCAACTTTTCTGGGCCTGCCACGTTTTCGTACGCACAGAATGTTATAGTTCATAAAACATAATCTCTTCAATTCATTGTCATCCCAAATATCTCGCTTATCGCGGCCTCTCGTACGCGTTCTCCCTGGCTTGGCTTCCGGCGCAGCTACCACCGCCACCTGAAAGGTTAATTAGCATTGTACGGTTCCTCACCGCAGCGCAACCCGCCGCTCCAAGAGCAGGTGTCCGCCACGCCCGTTCCTCCCGCTGGCCCGCCCTCGCCTCTGTCCCCGCCCCGCGCGCAAACCCTCCGGCCCCGCTGCTTCTTCCCGTTTCCATTTGCTTGCAGCAAAATTAATGGGCGGTCCAGGCCCAGAAGCTGGCTGCAAATGAAATAAATAGCAGCGCGCCCGCATCACGATTTATGGCGGCGCGTCCCCAAGTGCCGGCGGGGGTGGCGGGGGGTGGAGGGCGGCAGGGGCGGCGGGGGAACGGAGGGCGGGAGGAGTAGGGAGACGGGGCGGGGGGCGAGGGCGTCAGGGTGACAGGGCGGCGGGGCGGCGGGGGGCGGCGGGGGCGGCGGGCGGCGGGGGGCGGCGGGGGGCGGGGGCGGGGGGCGGCGGGGGGCGGCGGCGGAGGCGGCGGAGGCGGCGGAGAGGCGGCGGAGGCGGCGGAGGCGGCGGAGGCGGGGAGGCGGCGGAGGCGGCGGAGGCGGGGAGGCGGCGGAGGGCGGCGGGGCGGCGGGGCGGCAGGGTGATAGGGCGGCGGGGGCGGCGGGGGCGGCGGGGGCGGGCGGTGGAAGAAGCTGCGGCAGAAGGCGGCAACGGTAACAATTGTAACGGAGAAGTTGGAGGCAAGTGGTAATGGGTGAGAAGTCGGCTGCGGTATCAACAAAGCGACTTCCCAGGTGCGAGTCAAGTTCCAACCGGTAAAATGGTGGCAGCAAGATAGATTTTATCAGCAGAGGTAGATTACAAAATGGAAAAGAAAATAGCCGGAAGGGAGTTCAAATATCACCAGTTAGAACATGATGTCAACGGTGGCGTTAGTGATGGTGAATGTAGTAAAGTAATGTTGTAAAACGCAGTACAGATAGCAGACTTGGAGACTAGAAAATATTCAATGATTCTGTGATAGTTGACTGAATCTACGAGCAAAAGATGGAAAGAGGAGAGAGAAAGAGAGAGAAAGAGAGAGAGAGAGAAAAAATTCACGCAAAGATAAGGTTTGTGGTGTCTTTGGCAGGAAGCGACGATTTGTCAGCTGCAACGGCTTCGAAGGAAATGTACAGCTGGGCCATTAACACAGAATTAGGGACAGAACTAGTTGAAGGGTAGCAGGAATAATGGTGAAAATCAATTGAGTGTGCGCTGACTAGATTCTACTATATGCGACGGCGAAGAAATATTTGCTTGGTTTCTGGCAATAGTGGTTAAGAAGAAAATTTTGACTTTCGAAGAAACCAGTAAGTATATAGTGAGTAGAAAAACAAACAGGCAGGAAGAGGAGTGAGAGTCACTTGGTGAAAGCTTTAAACAGAAAATGAAATTAAAATTGATACATAACAATTATCGAAGAGTCTCCATGCTTGACGTACGAGTGAAAATGGAAGAAAAATGAGTAGGTAGTTATAGCAGAATTATACAGAAATATGAAAGGTTGAATTATAAATGTCCATGAAGGCTTAAAGGGTGGCAAAAATGAAATCAATATACTTCTTGAGAGATGCAATTTTATTTAATAATTAGATTTTCCGGAGAGGAAATAACTTTCTACAAAAGGTTCAATAACAAGTATTTTATGATATTATTAACTAAAATTTGCTATATTTTTCTATTTTTTCTTAATTGTTTTACATATATATTATTATATTTAAATAATGTGGTTTTCTTCCAAATCCTCGAAGGCCCATTGTAATACGATTATCGAAAAAACGCGGATATTTGCAGTTTATTCGTTTCATAGGCATATACAACTTCTTAATTCATACAATCAATCAATTCATTTGAAAACGTAATACATCATACGTTATTATAATCACTGACTTCTTGATAAATTGACACATGTTACAAAGATTGCTGGTCTTTGTGTTTATATACTCTCACTTATCTTTGTACTAATAACATTCAATCTCTGAACCAAAAAAAAAGCTATCTTTGCTTCGCTAATTATAACTTCACACTCACAATCACTTGCTCGCGTTAGGTCGAGACCATCTTGAAGAAGGTCTTTACACACTCAAGCTATGGAGTAAACAAATGACGACACATGCGGATTCATTGATTAATTTTAATATTTTATAAATGTTTGTGATTATATTGTAAAATCTATTAATATTAGCGTGCAACACTCAATTTAAAGCAAAACTCATGAAATTTGGTTGAGTAGAAAATCCGCAGTTCTTTTTAAATGAAAACCTTTAGTGTTTTAATTACAAAGATTTCCGTTTTTACTGAGATTTCAATGTCTTGCTGTTCTCTCTAAACTCTTCTGTTTACACGTTAGGTATGTTTACTCGTGAGGTATTTTCATGAATAGACTAGTTCTATGGTGGCATCGTATGTTTCTAGTGAACATTGCCCTTCATAAGTTGCTTACGTCATCGAAGATGAGTTTCGTATTCATTATTCGTTCTATTCATAATAGTACCCTCGCTGCTTAGCTTATTGGTCAGCGTGTTCGCTTTCCTTGACGCGACCCGGGTTCAATTTTCAATCCGGGCAAGAATATGTGCGTTTTCCTTGCAATGTTCCAGGATATGTTGCTGATGATCTGGCAATGTGAAAACTCACTTCTCAGGATGAGAAGACCAGAATACAGCGTGCGGATGTCGTTGATTGATTTTTTCGTGTTTCCGGGCGCGTCAACTGCTTCAGTCATTAGTCCAGTTAGTGTAGTGCATGTTTTCTCTCTCGGGAGATGGTGGTGATCTTCCCCCGCTGGATGGCGAGATCCGGCGCCGACCTACCGTCGGATAGTGGGGCTTCCCCCTAACCAGGACTCTCCTACCAGTGGGGCACCGCCCCAGCCGGGACAAGCTCCAAGCTTCCGACCGGTCTCCCGGAGTATGTGGTTGTGTATTGCATGTTAGTGTGTGTGTGTAAGGGGAGAGGATAGGACAAGGAAGAGGAAGGATAGATCGCGCGCGGTCCGTGGCCCGTTTGTTAGGGTATTGCTCCGGCATTCGCCTGGTGTTGATAGGAGAAACCACGGAAAACTACCGATCAGAGCAGCCGGCCGCTAGAATTCTCCTCCAGACAGCGACTGAATTCGAAGTAGCTGAAAAGCTAGTGTCGAAAATCCTGCCGCCGTGGGGAGTGGGAACCTAGGACCTCCCGGTCAGAGGCGCTGCAGTGACATCAGTTGATGCACCGAGCTACCGCTCCCGGTGTGAGAATGTCGTCGTGCTAACCACACGTACCCCGTTATTCCTAGTCCGCGATGCCGGGTCGCTGCCGGTAGACCATGGCCCGTACGCGAGCTGTCACGCCAAGTACCGACAGACACTAACGAACGTAACGCTCAGTATTCTCTTCCTCTAAGCAAACCCTTCTCTCCCTCCGTATTCGGCGGCGCCGCGGCCGGCCCTTGAGGGCGAGGGTGAACTTTACGCCTTCTCAAGCGTCCGCCTGCTGGAGAGCGCTGGAGGGCGCCGAAGGACGCCGAAGGGCGCTCCGAGGGCGAGGTGGAGGGTGCGGTGGCCCGTTCGCGTCTGGGTTTCTTTAAAGAGAGCTCTGCGTGTCCACGGCAAGTCGCTTGCCCACAAGTGGGGCAGAGTTGAAGAATGGTGGCCTTCCTACTTTGCGCGTTGCTTTAGAAAATTGTTTGACGTGACAAGCCTTTAACAGTAGAATGCCCAGCAGCGTCATTTCGAGTCCTAGCGCTGTTTAACTGCTAGTAATTTATTTGTTTCTCTAGATAGAAGTTCGTGATATTACGATTTTTTATCGGTTTGATTTATTTATGAGTTAAAAATTTAAAATAACATTTCGTGAGAAGTAATAAAACTTACCCAAAAGGACAAAATGTGTCATGTCAATTCCTTTACAACAGACATTTAATGTAATTCAACTATGAAAACTTTTCATTGGCTCCTAGTATTTGGAAAACTATGCGTTAATTTTCGGTTTTCATTTTTCTTGTTTTCAGATCTTGTACGAATATAGACATATTGATATTTCATCATATTTTTCCTCTCTGACAGTTGAGCAAGTCAGTATTTCGCAAATCATCTTTTGCGGACATAATTGTTTACTAAATATTTTGTCAGATAAAGAAAAAATAGAGTTCAGAAGAGACATTTCGTGTGTCGGAGACAGTTATGACGTCATATGATGATGTCGCACTGCGTTTCAGTCAGACACTCTGCTTGTAAAGCCACTATTTTCATGTTTTCGGATTTTATAAACGATTGAAGATAAATGAAAATAAATGAGCTTCTTTCGTCAGAATAATTTGTTTTCTTCATATATGAAACATTTACCAATGTAATCATAGGCAAGAATGAAGCCGGTAAACAGTCATTATTTAAAATATTAATGGCTGCAAAATCGGACCAATAGAGCATTCAATTGTGACTTGCAGTAGATCACCAAGACTGTGTACGATTCCGTTTCCACCGATTAAAACTCTGTCTTATCCCTTGTTGTCGTTCTTGGTATGTTGAAGAAGGCTTACAATGTTTGAAGTATGCTCTTACTTTCCCGCACACTACATACGTAGTATAGAGAAAGTTGCATAGTGTTGCAGCGAAAAACATCCAGTTTTGGCAGAAAAAATATGCATTGTAGGTCCCTGACACCAAAAAAGTGGACAGTTCTTGAATGTGTAAGCTTCCGCAGCCAGAGTCACGATCTTCTTGGTTATCCGGTTAACGCAGCGTCCTAGGTAGAGATGCCAATATTTCGGCCGTCATGCTGCAACAACAAGGCGGTCAAAACTTTGACATTCTTAGGACGCGTCGTCACCCGGTTAGCCTAGTCGATATGGACAATTCGTGTTTTGCAATGTTTTGTAAGAAACATACTTATAGTAGGAACGGTGGAAGACCATTTCAGGTGTTCATCAACGATCAACCTGTTGAACAGGTTTGGACATCAGATTTGGCCATAAAAACGAGAACTGAAATACCTGAATCCACATTTAACAAAATGAGGAATTGTCTAATAGCAGAGACTTGAGTTTTATCCTCAGATAGAGAGTGGAAAAATGTTATGTGGCAAAATTTCCCTTATATGGCGCTGAAACATGGACACTGAAAACAAAATCAATTAATAGATTGCAGGCAATTCGAGATGTGGATGATCAGGAGAATGTTGAGAATTCCCTAGACTGACAGAGTGCGTAATGACCACATACTAGAAAGAAATGCTACATGCCGAGATATATTAAAAATGATTAAATTTAGAAAATCACTGTATCTTAGTTATTAACTTGGATACCCGAAATATGAATTCTTGCAACCGATAATTATTGGGAAATTCGGGATAGACGGGGAGTTGGCAGGAAGACGTCTTGGTTGGCAAACAATTGCAAATGGACCGATATTTTTAGTGCATCTGAGTTTTTCCATCTGGCAAAAGACAGGAAAAAGTTTGAAGAAGTGGTCGCCAACCTTCAATTAAGGATAAGGCACTGCGAGAAGAAGAAGCAGTATACATAAAATGATTCACGATTTTCATAAACTAAGAACCAACAAAAAAACTCAATCGCAAAGATCAAGTGACACTTTATCGAATTATGTCTGAACACACTAAGCTAGCTCTCTCACATTTGTAAAATAACACAGCTCCCTTAAAATGTAAATCATGCAACGAACAACTCAATTGTCCGTATCCTTGAGTCATGTACAAAATATAACCATGAACGCCAATCAATCCTATAAACTGACAATCTTGAAACTATTTTATACTCCAGTGTTTTTCAGATAAAAATAATAAAATTATGTAAACTGTTAAATGTGTATAATGATTTATACATCTGACTGTCAATTGTAAATTACTGTTTAATATTTGTGTAAATTGTATGTTCACTATGTAATTTAAATTCTGTATTGATTATAGTATTTCATGTACAGTTGCAGTCGCTAATAACCTTGTCGTTAATGCGAATGTAAATAAAAGAAAAAAAGAATGCTTTGTGAATCCGTACGGCGACCCTCCGCCCCTGCAGTGGCTGCGAGGCGCCCCCTGCCGCCACCTCCAGCGCGGCATGCGGCCGTCGAACGCGTTGATAAATCGCGAGGGGGCGGCCGCGAAAGAAGCGGCACGACGCGGCACGGAATCCGCGCGGCTCCTCGCGTGCGCAGTTCATCATTGCGACCTCCTCCTCCTTCTCCTCCACCACTCCCAGCCACCCACACCCTCGCCCTCGCCCGGCCCTTCGGAGCGCGGCAGAGCTGCTTGCTACGCCTACGAAGGGAAGGGGGTACCTTTCACCCTAACACAGCCTTGTCAAACTACGCCCGCACGAGCTACTTGCCGGCGCTCCAGAAAACATGGGTAACTTCCCCTGACTCCGTTCTTATTTCCCCTCCAAATTCAGAAAGGAGTGTACACTTCTGCTGTACACTGTACACGCGCAAGCGCAAGCGAGGAATGTGAGTGCAAAGCGAGCTCGAAGTGGGAGAATGGCAGATTCATAGGAAAATAGGCCTACCTGATGCTTTCTATCAAACAACCGAAATTATGTTTTTTAATATATAATATATATTAATTAAAATTTTTTTTCATAGTGTCTTTTAAATTTTCCAAAGAGCAGAAATATATTTGAATGGCTAATTCTTTTCTTGTTTTCGTTTTAGGTTGTTTTATTAAATCAATTAGTAATTTGTGTATGTAGCAAAAATTTTAAATAAATTAACTATTGAATGTAAATTAATAATTGTTGCCTTTGAGTGATCTCTTTTAATTGTCAAGATTCTTTATTAAATCTCCTAGCCAGAACGTAGGAAGTTAATGCTATTATTGCACTCTGACGCAGTGCTTACGAACTCTAGTGATCTTATTCGCCAATTTGACAGCCCACGACTAGCAAGCAGTACTGTGGTATAAAAATGATCCTGTGCAGTAACAATGGGAGAGATTTCAGAATCCACCATTTACATTTTGGTTTTATTGATGCATTCCCCGAGTTTGCTAAATTGATTCATTGATATAACTAATACAGTGAACTCATTAACACGAATTCTAAGGGACCGAAATAATTAGAGTTCGTGTTATACAAATTCGTGTAATCCGAGTATCATAAATGTCCATATTACCGTCATCCATTGCCGGGACCGAAGTTGTTTGTGTTGCGGCGAAATTCATGATAAGCGAGTTCGTGCTAACGAGGGTTTATTAACGAGGGTTAATTAAGCGAGCTCGTGCTAAAGAGGGTAATAGCATATTAGAAAAATAATATATGTGCATTAATTTAGAAAGAGATCATTTTATTTCAGACTTTGCAAACGAAAAATATGGACTTTCTCGCCACATTATTCACATTTCATAAGAAAACTTATTACATTTTTTGTCAAATAAAAATCGATATACGTGTATCTGCATAACGTAGCTAATTATTCATTATATCATATTAAGAATGAAAATACTACATATATTACAATATAATCTAAATTTATAGTTTCCGATTTTTTACTCAGAACCAAAATTGCTGTTATATCTTGAATTCTAAGAAATACTTGCGATTAATTGCATCGTATTTTAAACAAAAATCACATCGTAAACCATATCAACGATTTTCAGCTTCGAAAAGCGTTGAAAATATAAAATAACATTCATAGATGGGTCTCTAAGGCCTCACCTCATTGTTGATGCTGTAATAAACCGCCTATATATGCTCCGTATTTTGAATTCAATACAACTGACATTTTCTTGCCGGTGTCATTGAATTCTTGTACAATTCAAACAATTGCGTACCAATGCTATACCGGTACTCGCAGGACACCAATGGGGTCTAAGAACCACAAAATTTAAGGAAAATTTGTTTATATTTAATTACTGGTACATGTATTTTGAAAATATCTTTACATACGCTAGTTACATTGTTTTTTAAACTTTTATTTACTGCCTGTTTAATTGTTGTATAATTTTTAGAATACATAGTTTAAAAATTATAATGGAAAAGAGTAGAAGATTGTAAATATTTGCAATTCAAGGGTTGTGTTTAAAATTTGCAAAAAGAAACTTATGGACGATGAAAAATATCTTTGGGGAATCTTGAACGAATAGTTACATTACTGATGAAATATTTTCTGCCTTTGAGATGTGACACGATAATACATATTTCGAACATTTTTGGCACTTGTGATGCTTCTGGCGGAAACAAATCCAAGACCAGTTTGCAGACTAGTTAAACATTTATCATGTTGCTCCTAATGAACAACTGTTCTCAACAACGGCAGATAATACAAGTAATGTGCATCTACGTGTAAAGAACTATAGTCTTCGTCTACATGTAAAGAACGCGTAGACAACGGTAATCTATCTTTTCTGTGAGGCAGGGGTGAATCTACGAGGCCCGTGTTCCAACCCCAAAGTCAAATTTTATTTATAATTACACTCAATTTATCATAAGCAATTATACAAATTGATTGGATAACATCCAAATCATTCCACTACCATTACGAATAAGTTATTTTTAATATTTAAAACATTTTTTAAATTTCAAGTTAACATTGTTTTGCTTCAAAAATATTTATGAGACAAGTGACAATCGTGACTGGAATTTCCTTCCTCCCCTGTGAAATACTTATTATGTCCGCCTCCCTGGCGGGAGGGGGTGGGTGGAGAAGTTGGCGACATGGTCAGTAATCTGCACACTATTTATGCTTACTGGGTTGGCGACACTGCACTTGGAGGGAAAGAGTCGGATGCTGAGTAATCTGATGAACAAGTTGAAACAAGTCGCTGCTGATTTCGTGATATGGTTACGGAGATTTCATTTGTTCATTAGGAATGATATATTTTGACTTACTGGATTGAAAATAAAATGTTAATATTAAATTTCAACATGCATCTACTATTCCTACTTATTATAAACTTCTTTAGGTTATTTGATGTAAATAAATAAATAGCCTACACAGATTACTTTGTCTACGTAGTCTACATGTAAATATAGTCATGTAGGTTACATGAAGATTACTTGTAGAAAACAGGCGTAGACGTAAAATTGTGGGATATGGAACTACTCTGGATAATAACCAACGTAAAAGTTGCAACATGATTATGGGCATGCAAGGCTGTAAGATAATGCCAGAGTTTTCACGAAGCAATAACGCATACTGAAATAACGCATACTGAAATGCCTAAACGCTGAAATAGAAACTCCTTGACTAGTCAATGATCGAGCAAAATATTTACCGTAGGGCCAAAATTATAGCTGAGGATTATAATTAACAAATATGAGAACCATTTTATTAATATTTAAACTAACTGCGGTTTATTATTTCACAAATGAAGTTACCATTCACTTGTGAACTCCGGATGTGATTAGAAATATTGTCACACGTTAGAGTCTCGAGCTACCTTTCTTAACAGAGCGAGAAACATAAGCATCAGGGAAACTTTGGCATGCAATTATTTTCAGTTAATACGAGTAAGTTCTTTCACAGTATAAATACCTGCTAGTGGCGTGACACTTGATTATGGTTGAATCTAAACCCATTGTGCAGCAAGAAAAACTAACAGAGTGTTAGATATACACACTAACTGAGTGTCAGATACACTTATAAACTCAAAATGATGTATTTACAATCAAGATACACACATGAAGAAGTACAACCGGTGCTCCGTGATTGTATAATAATACAACGTGCTTCTTCGTAAGATTGCGTTCCATGTCGGCGAGTCGGTGAACATATGCTAAGATGTGGCGGCCGCAGATGGCGGAGAGGTTCTCTGAAAGGCAAACCGTGCATCTGAGCCGTGCATCATATTCATCAGGTGATGGTATCAAAAGCTCACTACAAACAATGCACATACAATACATGTAATACATTACTTTACAACAATTTGCCAGATGACATTAAACGATTAAATTCAATAGAAAAATTTAAATTCTCACGTAAAATCGTTTCTGCTGCATAACTGTTTCTATACATGTAGAGACTGTACTGAGCATCAAAAGGATTGTAACATTCATTTTAATAGTGATATTTTAATGTCTTATTTACCATTTGGACTGTATAATTCTAAACAACCTGTAAGAAGTATTGTATCACATGTTCTGGGTCAATGACCCCCATTTCGATCAGGTGTTTTGTCCAATTTCTCTGATCCATTCAGCAAATGGTCTCTTGTTTTGCTTCTGAACATAAATGTACCTTCACTATCTGTGCAAGTCTTTCAGAATTCGGTGGGAATGTTAATATTCAAGTTATCGTTCTCTATGTTGTCGCGGCAGGAAGTATTCTTCCTTGACGAAGGACATGATGAGGGATAAGAGCCCAAATTTATTGCTGATTTACCATTGAAAAAAATACTTGATTACATCAGAGTGAATATTTTGTTAACAATTCTTGCAAAAACCACTTATTTTCTTTCAGTATTCAAAATTAAAGTACGAGGAGCATTCAATAATTAAAGAGACAAATTTACCTGGTGAAATAAATTATTTATTTTTACATAACAGGATTTTTCCTACTTTTATTATAACCTTTACTAACATTTCTGCACTTGTCCCAACAGGTAACCAGATTTTTGACACGGGCTGCACAGACCTTTTTATTTTGGTGTTTGTACCAATTTCTCACAATTGTTTTGACATCTTCGTTATCCTAGCACTTTTTCCCAAGCAATGCCTCCTTCACTGAACAAAATAAACGGAAATCAGATGTTGCTTAATCGGGGCTGTAAGAGGTATGGGGCAATACCTCCCAATCCATTTTTCATTCGGCCTAATTCCCATGGTTTCATAGCTTTGTAGTACAGTGTGAAGTCGTGCGTTGTCTTGCTGGAGAATCACACCTCTCCTCTGAGATCCACGACGTTTCTCTTTCATGATTGGCTTCACTTTGTTCAAAAGCATATCTGAGTAGTATCAGTTGCTTATTAACGCTGTTCATCGAAATAACCACAAACGAACGCACATATAGCTTCCCCAAACACCGTTCACATTACTTTTCCTGATGATGCAGCCAGAACGTGTTTGTCAGTCACTAAGACTCGACCACTTTTGAACTGTTCTACCCACTTGTAAAAATTCCCGCTGTTCATAAAACTTTCACCATACACTTTAGTTATTATAGACTATATATTAGCTGTTTCTTCACATTCAGCATGTAAAAGACGAATCATAGAACGTAGTTCAACCAATGTGGGATTTCCAAGTCGACTCGCTATCATTGAGTTTAATTTTGAGGTAATGAACACAACAATGCTGATCACCCACATGGTCAGAGATCCTCCCAAAGATACCTACTTAAAGTCTTAAAATTAGCAAACTTGTCCTACCAACTGTTATTTCTCCAGACCAATTTGTCTCTTTAATTATTGAATGACCTACATAGTATATAGCTTAGGGTAGGAATCACGGAATTTTGAAAAACAGAATTCACTTCTCCCCATAGCACGTCACACACAGTTTTTAACTGTTTTTGACGTAAAATAAAAATAAAAAGAGCGAAGGCAAACCTTTGACTCTCAGGACACTGGCGAACGCTACGAGGGCAAGCGTCGAGGGCCGTGAAGCACAACCCCGCAGATGCAGAATATTCGGCTACTTACACTACCGGCAGCATATAAGCGACTTTGTCAGTTCAAGGCGCTGTTGCCACACATTACAACGCACATGGCACCACCTACATCACAGATAAATCTCAAAACAATAACACTTATTGACAGGCAATGACACGTCTTGATATCATGTTCATAATTTTCACCAAAGCCGAACCTTATCGCCTTCGCGACTTCGTGTGAGTCAGATGAACGACAACGCCGAACCCTGGCTGTACGTAAGCAAATCTTTGCGAGCTGATTGATTGTGAGCAGATCACATGACGTACCACAGCACGTGGCAAGAGACCTGTTAGAGTCGCCTATACGCGGCTAGTACTGTACATATGTGAGATGTCGACTTATTACCGGAGACCAGGCAAAATCAGGTGATGGTGAAATCCATCATCAGGTGAACCAGGGAGAATGATGCGACGGCGAAGACGGTGTAATCTGATATCGTTGCCTGGCATAGATTAACTGGTTCGGTCGCGCGGCCTCAATGACATGCCGAACCGGGAGCCGAAGTAGATAATAAGCGCTGAGCTGGTGTCACTCCTCAGTTATGCAATTACGTGACGCACTGAGAGGTGCAGGCGATAGATGCATTGATGCGTATTCAACGGCTGCGCTTCTGGACGCTGCCGATACTGGAAACGTAGCTTAGACTCCAAGATCTCCGCCACCGAAATAAGAAACTTCAATTAAATTAAATTAAATTAAATTGTTTTGAGTTCTTTTTCTGATATTATAAATGTGTTTGTAGCGGTAAGGGTACATTTGATTAAATTTAATATAAAACTTAATATCGATCTAAAATTGATAATGTATAGTTGAATCATATAAACCTTAAAATTATGTATCCGAGGACAATAGTTGTATCTATAGAATAAAAAAATTGTTTTCAGAGCAAAAAAAGCATTTATGAAGAATAAGTCGAAATAAGTTTAAATTTGGATTTCAACCAGCGTAAAACTCCCAATTAATATTAATAAACTATTAATACATCGTAGATTCTAAATAAAATAGTGTAAGCATCGCACTTTTCTAACCAAATTGTATGCCCCTATTTAAAATTCCGTCCACCGAAAATGTGCGAGAAAAACATTTATAACATTATCGTTTTAGGATCTGAAAGATCCATTGACATTTTCCTTCCCTTTCCGACATTCGATTGCCCGACCCTGGAGGCAGCCGAGCTCAGCGGGAGGGGGTGGCCTCTCCGATAGCAGATCAGGTCGTTAGTCACCTCGACGCCCTGGCACATGCCGCGCACGCTCTCCGCTTCCGCGTGTGAAAGGGCGACTGAGATGAGACGCCCCGAAACCCAGCGAACTCTTCGTTATCAGATGCCAGGTAATGTTAAGGACTAGTAGTACCATTTGTACTCCTGATAAGGGAAATGGAATGTAGAAATGATCAATCAGAATGAAATATTTCTGTGATATTACTATGACATCCAATATATGTTTTGCGGATTATTTCTGTCTTTAGTGAGGGTAAAATTTAAATGAAATGTTAACTAGTTGTAAAGAAGAGCATTTCAAAAATCATAGAATAAATCTTACTCGAAGATAATTCATTTCTGTATTTACTTGCCTGAGTGATGAGAACAAAAAGTGTCAGTAAACCCAACAAAGACATAATTAACAAAGTAACGAGGAGAATCGAATTAAAATATTTAGTTTTATCTATTTATTTGGCAATTTAATGCGTACTAAATATGAATGGATAATTATATTTAGCGCAGATCCATTGTTGTGAATAATGAAAATATTCTATCACATTGGGAGGTGCATGGATGACTCTTAAAAAGAAATTCATTGATTCTGTCTATAGACAATCGTGCCTCGCATTTTTTCTTTTCATCGGATCGTTAATGATTGCCTCCTCTCAACTTTTTACGCTGTTTGAGACCGTGAAAATCTGCTGGGGTAAGTCTGACAAATGAAGTGGCAACAGTTGAACGGGGAGTATGGGATCCGGCATTATTCAAAAGCAGGAATACCCTTTAACTCAAAAATATTCGTCGTCTATTTGTCATTTGGGGGCAAATGTTTTTTTATGAGTTCTCTTTACATTTCACTGATCATTATTCCTCCGATCTTATTCCAAAATAAACATTATTTTACTCGGAAAGAGAGATGGTATATTTCGCTGATATTTCGGTTTTGGGGCGACCGCGTCGTAAGTTGCCTGACAATCTGTATTTCCGTTGAGTTTAACATGCATCGGTTGAGTTTAACACAGACAGCATTTCCACTGACTCAGCTATGACGGTAATCGGGAAACCTTAATTTCCGACGGTGGTGGATGTGGTGGATGAAGGTGTAGCTTTCTAATTCATATCTTCTCTGTTTCTATAGCTGTGTGACGAAAGAAAAAAATCTCAGGCAGGCCAAGTAAGCTAGGTTCGATGATGAGAGTAAGTCATGCCCGTGACGTCTCCCTTACCTCCAGTAGTAGGTAATGAATAAAGAACACAGCCCACGTCTGGGAACAACGCTAGCAGGCAAAAGTCGGATTAATCCAACCCTAAGATTACAAAAACATATCTAATAATAATAATAATAATAATAATAATAATAATAATAATAATAATAGCAAAAAATTAAATTGTGGTTGTATTGATTTCGAGGTATTCCGCAATTCTTACCAAGACTGCCACGTATCTCGAGTGTGTATGGGCCCCTTGACGATGGCGGTGCACCACGAATTACCACTCACTCCATAAAGCGGCGTGAGAGCGCAGGCTGGTCGCGGCGACCGCTACGCAGCTGCGTCCGGCTGCGGTCTCACCGCCCCGCTCCCTCCGGCCCTCCCTCCCAACCCTACGCGAGACACACGCATCCCCTCCTCTCCGCCGCCGAGTTTTTTTAATAAAACGCTGCTGCGGTACACGTGTTGTAAGCCACCTACCTTCCCGCACCTCACGTGGGCCCGCGCTCGTATATTGACATATCACGCCCGGAAACGAGTATAAAACTCCCAGGAGTCGAGCCAACCGTGCACCTTGAGCGTCGTAAATGAGAGACGTAAAACTCGGCGAGCGGAATGAAGCAAAACAAAGGAAAATAATATAAACGCGGCCGCCTACCGGCGTCTGGGTGGACGGAGTGGGGGCGAATTAAAGAGAGGGGATGTGTAGGCGCAGGTCTTTTGTTAGTACGAAAAGTGCGTATGGTAAACGTCGTTTGTTATCGTCGCTGATTGATGTAGAAGAAGTCAAGTATTTTCGTAGTAAGGTTTCCTCGTAATGAGCAATGACGATCGAATTTTCAGAAAATGCAATCACCAACAAGTCGTCACAGCCACGGTATACGTGTTGGAGGTGAAAAGAATAGGATTTGCAGGTGTAGATCTTTCGTTTACTTTGACGTTGAGTGTGGCAGATGTGGAGCACGCATTTGTCATTTATCTTTCATGAAGACTCCTGTGTTTTCATTTTTATCTTGGTACTCTTTTTTTAGTATTTATTTCCTGTTCAATGTTTGAGGACGTTGAACATATTGTAGAGAACTTTTTGAAGATTCAGAATACATATAATAATTATAAAATTATGATTTCGTGTTCATAATATATGGAATAAAACTACGCTTAATATGTATTTAGTAATTCTGACGTTCGTCTTTCCAAGAATCAGTAACAAAACCAAATTACGTGCGTGCCGTTTGTTCCCTTATTTACATCCAGATCGACACCAGCCTTTTATGAGTTTTGAGGTAGATTGTTACGAAGAACTAAAGGAAGGAATTTCTAGGCATTCGTGTTCTGTTTTTGCACCAGGTTTTCCGTGTGCGATAAATTGTTGGCTGCTTTGCCAACATTTTGGTGGTTATAGCAAGCCTTTCTTTAGAGTGGCAGTATTATGATTCAACAGACTCTGACAATAAAACCTCGAACTTTAAGGGATTAAGTTGTAAATGGAATGATATGTTGGAAGTGGTGGACGTTGTTTGTAAATGTGGATGATGTCCTTGACGATGTCAAGTACATTGTCATGCTAATGAGTATTGATGACAGTCATCTCAACCATCAAATTTCAACTTTCATAAAAAAAGTGTAATGATTGCCAACAAAATCGTCACGGTCTAGTCATGCGGGCAGATGTGATTTGAAGTTTGCGGCCAAATAACGAGACAAGTTCCACCGACAACTTATAGAGAAGAGACAATTAAAAAATCTTAATATCATCCTGTATCCACTTGATCCCCTTCCCGACAATTGTGTATGTGACTCGTTGTTCCACTTTTCTAACAAAAGGGATTTAACCTGCGAGCGATGGTGCGGGCGGTATAAATGTCAGATTTGAAAATAAACCCGCACTGCGCGTTGATTTTCGTACTCAATATGGTGGGAAGCCAGGTATTCTCTAGTTATCTATTGAGACACAAGATAGCGGTAACGTCGTCTCCAAGACTTACTCATATTTGCGCCAAATTCACGCAAAAGTGACCAACGCCATCAGTCTTTGCTCTAGGCGGCGTAAACACCGCCTCGCGATCGCGCCTTTTTCAGTTTTTTTCCACGTTTGGGAGGAATATGTAAGAACATTTTTCGCATATTTTTGTAATAAAAAAGTCATAATAACCCTCTTATGCTAATTATTGTGTAAATTAAGTGAATTAGTTATTTATTACGTGTGATGAGTTGGTGATTTCAGTGAATTTTAGTAATCTAGATCCCGAATACTTAATATTGTCGTTTTATTATAACATATTTAGCGTCCTACACATTCCCTCTCCCCCTCGTTATCATTTTCGTCTTACTTATTACGTTTTTACCTCACAACTCATTATATTTTAATTTAGATTTTGATTACACCGTTATTAAATTGTATATAATTGTCATCAATGTTTTGTGAAGTCACATTGGAAGATTCATTTTGCAGATTATCTCAAGAAATTTCTTTTCAGTAGAATAATTAAAATTAAAATAATTCAACCGGGCGCGGCGGCTCAGTGCATCAACAGATGTCACTGCAGTGCCTCTGACCGGGGGAGGTCTTAGGTTCGAGTCCTGACGGAGCGCACTGGTTGAATCGGGTCAAAAACCCGGCTATAATGCAAAATGCACGTTCGGAATTCAGACTTGGCATATCTCGTTCGGAAAACATTGGAGCACACTACTTCAGCTCCAGAACGTTATTTCAATCATTTTTTTCGTCTTCACGGTATCGTTAAGTTACCGTTTCCCGAAACACTCGAATTCATTGATGCTAGTCGACAATATTTCTGAAATTAAAAACAAAAAGGGTTAACATTATTTTTTTTAAATTCTTTTCGTATTACTGAACAGACTACTCTTCTGACTATACGTTAGGTATAGTTTTAAGAAAAAAATGTCTAATAATTTTATATATAATACGTCTGAACTCTAACTTCTGGAGCAAAACAATGTTAGTCACGTATATTATGGATTATATTTTTTGCCCTACGTATTCCTAACCCAATCAATTTTTTTTATTTATCAAGTAGAATGCCCTAATCAGAATATCACACATTTAGCTGCACATACTTGCACTTTTTTGTTTTATAGCCACTTTACTGGAATGCTAGTACATAGATTTTACACTAGATATCACAAAAGTGTCATCGACGCCACAGAGAATTATTTTCTCTGTGTGTTTTCGATTTCTCCTTCTTATAATTAGTTTTAATAAGACAATTACTGATATAAATTTTTGGGATGATAACAATATTAACCCGCGACCGCGAGAACTATTGAATCCATATTTCTACACATATCTTTATTTTTATGAGTCAGTTGGCCATATCCAAACCGCCATTTTGAATTTTGAAATTTAATTATGATATTCGAAGTCAGTGATCTCCAGAATCCCATGTATATTTTTTATGCATTTTTGTTTTTAAATAAGTAGATCCGCCATTTTGTAGCCACTATTTTGAATTTTGATATTTATTTATGATATTCAAATAAGCGACCTCAAAGAAGAAATAAAACCCACAAAGCGACCTCAAAACCAATTGATACTCATTTTTACGCAAATCCACTCGCATTTGCAATTATGACCAGGTTTTAGGCCCGATTGAACCAGTGTGCGGCGGTAGGATTTTCGGCTTTGCAGCTAGGTCGAATTCAGTCGCTGTCTGGAGGAGAATTCTAGCGGCCAGCTGCTCTGATCGGTAGTTTTCCGTGGTTTCTCTGATCAACACCAGGCGAATGCCGAGCAATACTCTTACAAAAGGGCCATGGACCGCGCGCTATCTTTCCCTCCTCTCTCTTGTCCTATCCTCACACCTTATACACACACTTACACTAACATGCACTACACTACCACTCATGCCGGGAGACCGGGCGGGGACTTAGAACTTGTCCCGGCTGGGGTGGTGCCTCGCTGGTGGGAGATACCTGGTTGAGGAAAACCCCGGTAGTCGACGGTAGGTCGGCGCCGAATCTCGCCATCCAGTTGGGAAGATTACCGCCACCTTCCGATGAAAAACATGCACTACACTCACGGGACTAATGACCTCATTAGTTGACACGCCCGGAATCACTAATCAATCAATCAATAAAATAATTAAAATCTGCTATTATTTCCAGTTGATGTCATTATTAAATTCCCCATGACTCACAATAAAAAGGACCTGTAATATTAAGAAAAGAGAAAGATGTTCGTCAGCGGCAAAAATATCACCCCCCCCCCAGACTCGCACCCACGACACTAAATCGCGCGAGCGCCGGAAGGTTAATGAAAACTGAGAAATTATTCTTTTACAAAATGTATAACAAAAGGAACTCAATAACCTTACAAAAATATTTAAAAAAAAATATGTATTGAGGCAAACACGTCGGAAGTTTGAGAAAAAACTAAAGTTTTGTTCCAGTGGACAGAAAACACTGCTCGTTCAACTAAATCGAATATCACGTATTATCGAGATACTTTTTGTTGAAACATACTCCGAGACATAACAGTACAAACACACTCTGAGACAAGAAACCTAAATACCCATGTGCATCTAACAATACCTGCTTTGCTCGAGTCGGTGCTTACCTCGTTGTATTACGGCACTCATCTATGAAGGGGCTACGTGATTCGTGGATCACTTTTCATCGTGAACCTACTGAATGTTTCTGATAAACCAGTTGATTTTCTGAAATATTTGCCTTTGTGTTCGACTTCCTAAAGACAATCGTTATCATTTCAGATGAAATTTTCAGTGTACGTATCTTCTGAGTTTACAACAATCAGTTGATCTAATGTTGTTAATGGTTGCTAAAATATTAGGCCGGAAATTTTTCATATTTGCAATTTTCGAAACATCAGAATTTTCAACGAACATGAGACCTACACCATTCTCTTAAACGTTCCTTACACTATCTAAAAACAAAATTTAATCAAAAACGATGGAGTCATTTTACAAAAAACAACTAGTTTTGTTACCTTAGTCATGTGGTAACCAGTAACTCATTCCTTTTGAACGCTTTATCTCTCTTCTAATATGCATTTAAACAAGTGTCTTCGTAACTTCGTGACTTTGTACACGAGCCGTACACACATGTACGACCGCGTCGCGGAACCGATGTAGGAGCGTTGCCGTCGCGAGGCGAGGAGTCAGACGAAGAACAATGGCGCAGGTCGCGGAGCTCGGGGGCGTCGTGGCCTCTTTCAGCCGTCGCCGTGACATACGGGGCGGGGAGCCAGGAGCGTGCAAGCACTACTGCATGCGCCGACCGCAAAGATCCTCGACCTCAAAGTTCACGACCCTGCAGGGCGAGGATTACAAGACACAAGTATGCGGAGAATTGCTGTTGGTGTGTTTTACGAGGAAATATAATTTTTTGTCAGTTTCGAGTACAAATATTTTTGTCTGGTCGTGCAGAGAGACGGCGTGGATGGAAGGTATTTTCTCACCAGTCTCTCTCATGCAAGAACTTTTTAATCCGGCAGCGCAAGTAAGGGGATCTGAGAGATTCGGGGAGCCTTTACTTTAATGTTGTGATTGCAGTTTTGCCGCCCATGACCACTGCTTACAGATACCATTTTCTTCCAGAGACATGAGTCACACTTCTTCTAAGAAAGTGAATATTGTTATCCTTTCTAGCTATCCTTTCTACATTACGAAACGTTGCACGGGTCTCAGAGACCACCTGCGTGCACTCGTGCACTGATTTTCGTTCAGTGCTTTACGCTGTTTAACAAAATATTAGTGCCAAATTTTGCAAAAAGATTGGAGTATTCCCAAACAGTTTGTAAATCATTCAATGAAGGAATGTGAAATATATCAAACACAATGACAATAATGTTTCAGCCTATTTAATTTTTTCATTATTGATAATTTGCATTCAAACCACTAAATACAGTAATCAATATTTAAAAATAGATGTCATTATTGAAAATAATACCCATCTTTTTTCTGGTACACTCCTTTGATCGAAATTATTAGGGAAAATTGAATTAAGGGAAATGCAAAAAGAAGGGTCTGTGAGACCAGGTGCGTGCACTGACGTTACTGAAAGAGGCGCGTGGGATGCCGAGTGAAAATATAGGTAAGGGATATTTATTCCAAAAATACTATTTATTTGCAAACAGAATAAGAATATTTAAAAGAATATTTAAAAATAAATCATATTTTTATGGCCCCTGGTGGCTTGCAATATCAAAAATGCTCCTGAACATATTTACAAAATGGTTTTCAAAATGTAGCGCACATATTGTTTAAGAACAGTAAATAAAATACTCTTGTAGAGCTCTACAATAAATTAAATAATTTAGAAAACAGTTTTCAAGAATACTGTTGTAATGTAGTATAGTGTACATACAGGACAAAATTTCTTTACGCACCAAGAATTTATTTCGGACATTTGTGAAACTTTTACACGTAAAATTCCACACCATCATCAAACGGAGGAGAAAATTCATCAACCATAATGTTGTCAGTAAGGAATGTATTGGGTTAAACAGAAGGAAACTCAGTGTCCATTGAAGTTTTGTGTGATGCAGCGAGAATGCCTACAAGTAGATCTATGGAACGTTGGTTGCTTACTTCCTTGCGTGACTGACGTGCTCGGGCTGTGCTCCAATATTTTACTAATTTTGACTACTTTCTTACATCTTTCAGGTACCTTTTGTTTTGAAATTGTTTTCTTTACTTGTTTACTTGTTACAGAAACGTTGAAAGAGGTTTATATTGTCCGAAGCAGTGGAAAAGAAGTTAATAGTTATTGGTTTAAAAGACAGCGTAACGGACAAACGTGCATTTAAACGAGTTCAAAGACTTCTAATACATATTTGCTGTACAAATAAATTTAGATTTGCGTAAAGGGTTAAACAACTAGTGAAAGTGTTGTGATAATTGTGAAAAACATCAAAATTCAAAGTTTCGTCTATAACAGTAACGGAAAATCTTGAACCTTGTGTTTTCAAATTCACGAATATCAAAGTGGTGAATTTTGTGGCCTTTAAAGAGGTAAAGTATAGTAATCTAATTGTATTTATTAGTTTGCTGCTTAGATATATTAACGTAAACACACTCAACTCTACTCGCAATTAACCAATAACATTTAAATACTAATTAGAATCACATTACTTTTATTTTTTAAATAAATACAAAACTTAAATTAAATAATTTAATACACGTAAATTAAAAAGATATTTTAGAAAACATTTTTACACATAATCTGATTTCTCATCTATTTATTTATTCTCATATTTGTCACGCATTTTGATACGCATTCGTGACATGGCTACTATTCGCTACACACTTTCTACTCTGTACATTCTCAAAGCCGACCTTCTGAAAACCTTCACACACGTAAACAATAATTTAGATGAACATATCTGAAGGCTCGAAGAGGTCGTTCAAAACTCAGACGGTTGGACAACAATAGGCAACACCGCAGAAACTTTCAACCGTCCATCCGTGAAAGCAAAAACACAATCATCACAACCAATCATGACTCAAAACAGATTTGCTGTGTTAGATTATGACAGTGATTTTCCTTGCCTTCCCTATCCTCACAACCCCCTCCCATCATCGACACCTCCACCCACAAACCGACGCAAACAGGCTAGCAAGCGCAAAGACACGTAGAGTTGCGCAACGTGGCCCACAAGTAAACGAGGACATTCCCACTGAGCCCACCAAAAAGGTACTAATTTTAGCAGATAGCCATGGGTGACAAATCTCCTCCCTGCTCAGTGGAAAACTCCCATCCAATTACTCTGTCATGTGTGTGTTTAATCCTAACGGGAGGTTTGCCGACGTGATCAGTGAATTGGACACCCACACAAAAACTCTCACCAGACGGGATACAGTCATCATCATAGGAGGGCAGAATGACATCAATTTTGGTGGTCACTTTAGCTGAGCAACATGTTGACAAACTACAATGTGCCGCCCAAAACACGAACATTGTAATCTCGACTCTGCCCTTCTGGTACAACAAACCAACACTGTGCAAAGAAATTAGACACGGAAACAACCAATTAAAACTGCAGCTGACAGGCACACATGTTAAATTATTTGAGCTTAACTTTCTCCCAGAAAAATACTTCACCAGGCATGATCTTCATTTGAACCTTGTTGGAAAACATACACTCGGTAGCGAACTTGCAAAACACATCCTTACACCTCAGCAGTATCCTACCCAAGACTCATCCCCACCTACATCTCCTAGTTCTCTTCCATCCGGAACCCCTTTGGACCCAATTACCTTATCCCCTGAACCTAATCCTTGTACTACCTCTCCCATTATTTATTCGCCTACATCTGTAACCCCTCCTTCCTCACCTCCTAACACTGCTGGGACACGATACTTCCTTCGACCACGCACTCGAGGTAAAAATGACATAAATAAATAGCAACTACAGTCAGATGCAGCAGAAAAACATCCGTGTAGGTACATGCAAAAGATTCAAATAATGCATCATAATGTGCAATCTCTTTCAAATAAAATTGAATTTATCGAGGCAGCATTACAGTGTGATCTCAGTCAAATAGATGTTCTTTGCTTTACAGAACATTCGTTATCTCATAATGATCTAAACACACTCCAAATTCCTAGATTTTACCTTGGAGGATCTTATTGTAGAGCGAGGGAATCAAATAAAGGCCCTGCTTACGGAGATTCGTGTATTTATGTAAGAAATAATATTGATTCTACCTTCTTGTCAGAATTCAATTTATATGCAGTTGAAAAAGTTTTTGAAATAACAGTCGTACATCTTACTACGCTCAAAATTATATTACTTAGCATCTACAGACCTCCAACAAAGCGAGCTTTAGATTATTTCAATTTCTTAGAAAATCTAGAGATAACTCTGAACAAAATTAGTAATCTCTCTTTTAAATCCATTGTTGTATGTGGAGATTTCAATATTGATTTTCTGAGCGAATCCCACGAAAAAGAGCAGTTTCTCAATTTAATTCATTCTTTTAATTTAGATATTACAGTGAACGTACCTACACGGAATATTCTTAAATCACAAACAGCAATAGATCAAATTATAATTAACAAAACCACAACTAGATATGAAATAATAACGAAAAATCTAGGTTACAGTGACCACGATGCACAAATTCTTACAACTACTAATAACATGAATACTGACCTAATAAATAAAATACGCATGTGCAGAGCATTTACTAAAGTTAACATAAAATTATTTACGGACAACTTGCTGAAAGAATCATGGGAGGCAGTTTATAACGCTATTGACACAAATGAAAACTATAATTTATTTTTCTCAAAGCTTTCATTTCTCTTTAACGCGTGCTTTCCTATTAAAAAGAGAAAATTAAACACTTCACGAAAAAGTAATACTTGGATCACACAAGGAATTAGAACATCATGTAAAAATAAACGTACGCTCTACTTTATTTCTAAACATCATAACGTATCACCCGATTTCCACGACTACTTCTGAGAATATAAAAGAATTTTAAGGAAAACAATAGTTCAGGCAAAAATAATGAAAAATAATGAGGATATTTTGAACGCTAGAAACAAAACTAAAGCAATGTGGAACATCGTAAAAAATACGACCACGTCATCACGACATTTCGTAGAAAATGTTTTTTAAAGGATAATGAAAGAGAAACAAGTAATCCAGAAAAAGTTGCGAATCTCTTCAACCAACACTTTTCTAGAATTGCGGTTGATCTCACGAAGGGACTAACCCACAAAATTCAGCATCATATGCTTCCAAAAAAATTCCGGCACGATGTTTATTTACGAAACTTCTTCTAACAAAATCCTCAGAATAATTAGTAAACTAAAAAATAAATATTCATCAGCTTTAGATGAATTTCCGGATTGTTTATTAAAAACGTGTGCACCTGCCATTATACACCCATTAACTCACATTTTCAATGCTTCCTTGTGCACAGGAATATTTCCAGATACTTTCAAAACAGCAAAAATTAAGCCACTTTTTAAAAAAGGGAACAAAAATGAAATTCAAAATTACCGGCCAATTTCTCTTTTGTCAGTTTTCTCAAAAATATTAGAGAGACTTTTCTATACGCGAATGGAAACTTCTCTCAGGAAAAACAAAGCGTTTTCAGACTCACAACACGGTTTCAGGAAATCAAAATCTACGGAAACTGCCATTTTTTCTTTCCTTAAAGATGTTGCTTCATCAATGGACCAAAATGAAGAACCCATTGGGATATTTTTAGATCTTTCGAAAGCTTTTGACGTTATTAACCATAACATCTTGCTCTCAAAATTACCTTCTTATGGAATTTGTGGTTTTGCCCTAGATTGGATAACCTCGTACCTTAAACATCGATCTCAAAGAGCAGAAATACCGAACTGGCACGATAGAACATTATTTACTTATCTCTCCAATTCTTTGCCAATCGAACATGGGGTCCCACAAGGTTCGATCTTAGGTCCTATCCTCTTTCTGTTGTACGTAAATGAAATGCCCTCATCTATTAAAAATGGAAGAACAGTTCTGTTTGCCGATGACATGAACGTTCTTTGCAAAAAAGAAACAATAAATAGTACAATTTCAGAAGTTTCAAATTGGTTTTGTAATAACAAATTAATAGTTAACGAAGGAAAAACTGTCTCAATGCAATTTTGCGTTTCAAATCGGCAATCGTATGCTCCATTAAAAATGAACAATATGCAATTAGCTGATGTTAAGGTAACAAAATTTCTAGGTCTCTCAATTCAATCAAACCTCAAATAGAATGTACATATAACAGAATTAAACACTAAATTAAGCTAATTATGTTATGCATTCAGAATTCTTTCTAATTCTGTCAGCCTTCATGCAGCTCGTTGCGTGTATTTTGCAAATGTACATTCCCGCCTGAGATATGGCATAATATTCTGGGGAAGCTCATGCTTTAGTTCCCAGACATTTAGATTGCAAAAGAAAATTATCCGAATAATGAAAAAAATCCCATCCACGTGATCCGTGCAAGCCTCTTTTCATCGAGCTTGAAATCTTACCATTGCCTTGCCTATTTATTTATGAGTCTGTAGTATTTGTCAAAACTGACTTACTTAACGGTGGGAACTTATTTTCATGTAATACTGATATTTATTGTTACAACACTCGACGTAGAAATCATGTTCATCAAGTGTCAGTATCAACAGCTCACTACAAGGAATGCACATACAATACATGTACGTTACTTTACAACGCATTGCCAGATGAAATTAAACAATTAAAATTGGTACACAAATTTAAGTTAAAAGTAAAATCTTTTTTGCTGCAAAACTGTTTCTATACAATTAGAGACTATACTGATCGTCAAAAAGAAACATAATGTTTACTTTAACAAAAACAAGATATAGTGTAATAAATTAGTTTACATTTGCATGGTATAATTTAAAAAAAATACTCAATATGCCTGTAACAAATAATGTACTTCCGGGTCAAAGACCCCCATCTCGATCGGGCTTTTGTCCAGTTTCCCTGATCCATTGAGCAAATGCTGAGATGGCCCCTTGTTTTGCTTCTGGACGTAAATGTAGCTTCACTATGCGCACGTTTTGTTGAACTTTCCTTTTGCTTGTAGTGGTAGTAGAGCTTAGGGTCAGTTTGTATTTTGTTAACAACACAGAAAAATCAAATCTGTTCGTTCCTTTACCGTTAAAAATAAGTTTTCTATAATTCGGCAACGAAAATATCTAGAAGAGTTTTTAACGACCATAAATTAAGACTTGAAAAGCAGGTTAACGGGGCTTGGTCAGAAAAATGTACACTAGTTGTTTGCCAACGTTTCGGAAACTTTTATTTCCATCCTCAGGGCTAATGTAAAAGAAAATGAAAAACAACACTGTTCATGAATAATGTTACCAAAAAACACACGTATGAGAAACAATTTTTAGCTAAGTTACAAAATATTTGCAAATTTCTTTTATATCATAAACATTACATACCTTACAAGAACAACTCAACCCATTCACTGCATCATCCTCCATCTCCGGCACCTCCCATGCAATGAGGGACACAGCATCACCCTCACCACACCAACACACAGCATGACTGAGACTAGCACGTTGTTGGGTGGTGAGAGGAGAATAAATATCATGCCTGAGTGAGGTACATGCCAGCTTCCGGTGCGAGTTTACAATTAATTTAAATTAGAAAATGTGCTATTTTATACTTCAAAAATTTTTTTTATATTAAAGTGATATATAAAAATTACAGATTGTTATTTCTACTTTCTAGTAAGATAATTATCACAATATTATTATTATTACTTTATATTGTGAACAACACCACAACATAAGAACCGGATATGAATATACATAATACCACCTTAAAAACTACAAACGATACAGGCAATTGGATCAATTGCCTGTATCGTTTGTACAGGCAATTGGATCAATCAAATATTTTGTAACTTAGCTAAAAATTGTTTCTCATACGTGTGTTTTTTGGTAACATTATTCATGAACAGTGTTGTTTTTCATTTTCTTTTACATTAGCCCTGAGGATGGAAATAAAAGTTTCCGAAACGTTGGCAAACAACTAGTGTACATTTTTCTGACCAAGCCCCGTTAACCTGCTTTTCAAGAAAATATCTAGTTTTTGAAATGTTAATCTCTCGCTTTTTTAAATTTGTTATTATTATTATTATTTTCATCTTTCAACTATTAGAAGTTAAATTGTTGGGAAGGGATTCTGAAATTCAAGAAAGCGAGCGCATATGATTTTCTCCCTCGTACGTCACATACAGTTTTTGACTGTTTTTGACAAAATAAATAAAAAATAAAAGTCTCTTAAGTGGTGGTAGTTTTGTGCGTGAAAAGTGGTAAATTTGAGAATGGTAATATATGACATATTTCTTCTTAGTTTTGCTAGGCATTTCTTTACTATACTTTACATTTGGATGAATAATTTTCGCGATACCATCCAAGAAAAATATTTGTACCGCAAAAATCTCTCGATGTTTTTGAGTGGAATCAAAAGTTGTAAAATTCTATACTGGACATTCGATAGAATTAACGTGTCATTGCTGTAGCATCCGACGATATCGCTCTTCGCACATAATTCTTACTCCAGTCGCATTTAAGCCGCTTGCTTCTATTGGAAAATTTAGTGAGATGCATAGCATTCCAAAACTTTTCTCCTCGTAGCTTTATTTTTCAAAAATTAATTAGATTTTTAAAAAGTGTACGACATCATGCTTCAAGTCATGGCATGTTCCACATGTTTCAAGTAGCATAAATGTTTTAAAGATGATCGACAGTCTATTGAAAATGATGAGCGTTCTGGACGTCCTTCCACGTCAACTGACGACCTACACGTAAACAAAATCAATACCCTGGTGCAAGCAAATCGACGTCTGACTGTCAGGGAGCTTGCTGAAGAGTGTGGAATATCAATTGGATCTTGTCACAAGGTTTGGACTGAGATATTGAAGATGCACCGCATGGCTGCAAAATTTGTGGCATGCCTGATGACGGAGGAACACGAACCCCATCGTGTCCAGCTTTGTCAGGAACTGCTTGATCGTTCAGAAGATAAAAAACTTCTCTCAGAGATCATAAACGGTGATGAATCATGAGTTTATGGTTATAATATTGAAACAAAGGTCCAATCGTCTCAGTAAATGGGTGAAACGTCCTCCAGACCCAAAAAATCTCGCCGAGTTCGCTCCAAGGTCAAGGTGATGCTGCCAGTTTTATTTGCAAAGGGTGTTGTTCTCCATGAGTATATCCCAGAAGGCTTCACAGTGAACCAAAATTATTATATAGAAGTTCTGAAACGACTGAGGGACGCCATCCGTTGCAGAAGGCCAGGAATGTGGTGGAGTGGCGACTGGTTTCTTCCATCATGACAACGCTCCAACCCATTCAGCCCTCAGAACTCGTGAGCTTTTGGCCAAACGCTCCATCAATGTTCTTATGTCTCCCTCCATACTCACCTGACCTTGTTCCTTGCAACTTTTTCTTGTTTCCAAACTCAAAAAACCTTGAAAGGAAGAAGATTTGAGACAATCCCCGATATTATGGCCAATGTGATGAAGGACCTTCAAAAAAAAGCGTACCAAGGCTATTTCATCAAGTGGAAACACCGTTGGGATACGTGTATGTGGCGGGGAGGAGAGTACTTAGAAGGGGAGTCAGCCATATAACTTGTAAGTAAAGTACATTTTGTTTTATGACGTCAGTCCGCGTATTTTTTGAACAACCCGCGTATTAACAATAGAAAGTGTTATTATATTTGAGAATGCTAGATGTCATGTTTTGCCACCATGCCTTAATTTCATCATACATTTCCATAGAGTTTTAAAACGCCCAGCGTCATCCTCTGTGAAGGCTGAAGAGTGTGGAATATCAATTGGATCTTGTCACAAGGTTTGGACTGAGATATTGAAGATGCACCGCATGGCTGCAAAATTTGTGGCATGCCTGATGACGGAGGAACACGAACCCCATCGTGTCCAGCTTTGTCAGGAACTGCTTGATCGTTCAGAAGATAAAAAACTTCTCTCAGAGATCATAAACGGTGATGAATCATGAGTTTATGGTTATAATATTGAAACAAAGGTCCAATCGTCTCAGTAAATGGGTGAAACGTCCTCCAGACCCAAAAAATCTCGCCGAGTTCGCTCCAAGGTCAAGGTGATGCTGCCAGTTTTATTTGCAAAGGGTGTTGTTCTCCATGAGTATATCCCAGAAGGCTTCACAGTGAACCAAAATTATTATATAGAAGTTCTGAAACGACTGAGGGACGCCATCCGTTGCAGAAGGCCAGGAATGTGGTGGAGTGGCGACTGGTTTCTTCCATCATGACAACGCTCCAACCCATTCAGCCCTCAGAACTCGTGAGCTTTTGGCCAAACGCTCCATCAATGTTCTTATGTCTCCCTCCATACTCACCTGACCTTGTTCCTTGCAACTTTTTCTTGTTTCCAAACTCAAAAAACCTTGAAAGGAAGAAGATTTGAGACAATCCCCGATATTATGGCCAATGTGATGAAGGACCTTCAAAAAAAAGCGTACCAAGGCTATTTCATCAAGTGGAAACACCGTTGGGATACGTGTATGTGGCGGGGAGGAGAGTACTTAGAAGGGGAGTCAGCCATATAACTTGTAAGTAAAGTACATTTTGTTTTATGACGTCAGTCCGCGTATTTTTTGAACAACCCGCGTATTAACAATAGAAAGTGTTATTATATTTGAGAATGCTAGATGTCATGTTTTGCCACCATGCCTTAATTTCATCATACATTTCCATAGAGTTTTAAAACGCCCAGCGTCATCCTCTGTGAAGGAAACTCCCAACCAAACATCCTTAGAAATTCATTCCGTCCCAGAATCATAAATGAATCCAATTTCATTCCACACATTCGTCAGACCTTGTCCTATGTCGCAGAAGAGACGCTTCGACAGAGGAATTCCCTGAGCAGCGGCATTTCGATCGCCCTCGTGTAATTCGTGGAGGAGTAAATAAGGCGGAGCAGAGCCGCTGCGTAACGCAGGCAGCCGGTGAGCCGGAGGCTTCCCGCACCGTCATGTTTTCCGGGCCTTCCCCTGCTCCGGGGCGGGGGCGGGGCGGGCGAGTCGGTCGGGCTTAGCCGGGCGATGCGTGGGGGCGTAACTTCCTGTTGTCTGACGCACCCCGCCCGTCTCGCGGGTGTCGTATGTCGTGACAAATCGCTCTCCGAAGTGCGTGTTCCGAGGCTCTTCTGGACTGTTTTTTTTACGTCGCGCGCGTCTGGAAACGCGCGTCGTGTGCGGGAAATCTTGTATTCCCGCGTGTGGGATGCGGTGTGGAGGTGGTGAAATGATTCTTTGTAACTTGGGTAACGCTAGCAACCGCTGGATTTATGTTAGGATTCAAAGGGGAATTTATTGCATGACAGAGAAGGGTACAGGCTGATAAAGCTTCAGATTTTGGTGGTTGAGGGACAGATAGCATTCAGATCGTGACGCATGTTTCAACTAAATAAATTTTGTAGTTTAGTATTTTTATGATTAACTTAATTCAGTTTTCTAAATGCATTCCCTGTCTATTTTTAACGGAATCCCTAAACTGGTCAATAAAATAATGCCCACCTGGTTAGCCAAAATCAACAGTCGCATACTGAAACTTGGAAAACACCAAAGGTGGTGTCAACGTTAGTCCCCAAAATAAATTGCATTGTAACTGTTATATTTATATACATTTAAGAACTAATAATACATATTTTAGTAATAAACTACAATAATTTTCTACATAATTGTTTTAATATATCTTTCAGTCTTACAGGTAAGGCGAAGGAATATATTTTGAACCTCTTCTGTATTTGGGTTCCTTTCCGCTGGAACACAGATAATGTCGTCTCTTTTTTTCGAAGAACTAAGCGAACATTTACTTTTTTGCTCCAATTGCAAAACCATTTCTTAGCTTCACAGGAACTAAAATTAGTTTTTAACGTGATTGTAGAGTGCTTGACTGTAATGGAACATCGGAGTTTCCACGAAGTAATCCTCATGCCGGTGATTTCAGTTTGTTTGTAAACAACCGATTATCAGAAAGACGATAATGATGTTTAAGGATTCACAAATGTTATCAATAAAAATGCTACAAAAAACGACGCTGCGGAGCGTCGCTGACTTCACCCCTATTGGTATGCATGTCAGCATCATTCTCTCATATACTTGTAGGGTTTTTGGAATGAGTACCAATCATTCAAAATCAACAAAAGAATTGTCCAAACTTGCGGAAAATGATACGTTGACAAGGAAGACTGAATATGATATCGTAGCCTTCCGCGGCCATAGTCATGATCTAGGCTGCCCGGGTGACGCCGCGTCGAAGGCTGGGGTGCCGACGTTTCGACCAACATATCGTGGTCCTCTTCTAGGCAGTACAGCCCTGAAGAGGACCGCGATATATCGGTCGAAACGTCGGCACCCCAGCCTTCGACGCGGCGTCACCCGGACAGCCCAGATCAAGATTGAATATCTTGTTATTGTAACGGGAAGACAGATGTCTAAATACTTTGTAATTTTATCATTTAATCAGGGACGGTAATCTTTATAAACAGTACGTACCTAGTTCGCCATTTCAATCAATGACTATAAGTTGGGCTTTAATAGTGCTTATTTACTTTTCTTATGAAATCGACTATTTATCCAAAAGCTAAAAAAATGAAATAATTGTATTATAACATTGAAATAAAATACCATTGTTTTAACAAAGCTATTGTGCATAATTTTATCGTCTTGGGTGGCCATTTTTGCTCTTTCGATCTTGTCGACCGTGCAATTGCAATTTCCAGCCAATACTATTTTTCTAATTTATTTGCCTATGTTCTTTTATTAGTGAGAGTCCATGTGTTCTATATTCAGCTTCACTTTCTTGCTTAATTTCCAGACATATTTTATTTTTTTTTTAATTTGTTCTCCTGTTGGTTACTACGTATATGAGGAGTAATACTATGGTTATGTTTTTAGTTGCTTGCTATTAACTAACATACTATTTTTAAATCAAATACATGGTAGAGGACACAAAATAAATATGTCTATTAAGTTTCACTTTCGAAACATTTTTGCATGAATTCGTGGAGGGGGAATTTTTTTTAACGAGGATGATGTGCATTAGATTTGCGTGGTTGTGAGAATTGAATGTGTAGATTTGAGGTATGGAGAAATAAAAATTGGAGGAAAGATAATTTATATGGTTGGCTATGGGCTTGATGTTCAATTCTTTGTGGAAATTGTTGTTAGTGTTAGTCCTAAGTTCTAGTGTCGGAAAACTTGTAATTTCTTCTATAAAACTACTAATTTGGGAAACTTGTAATTTTGACTTTAGTTTTAGCTACATTAATCCTGATAAGGCACGCGTGTGAACGGAGAGGTCTTGTGGTTTTATAAATTATTATTGCAGTGTTATATGGTAGTGCAGAATTTCTATAATGTTTGGTTTTAATTGTAATTTTAGTTTTGCTTTATTAATTGATCTCTCATAATCTACAATTTTACGTTAAATCGTTGTGTTCTGCGCCAATCATTCTCTTCATGCTTCTCACTTATTGCTCTCGGATTTCTCTTCATTTACATGTCTTTTAAATTACATTATCGTTTATGTTGATATTCACGCATGTAACAATATTTAGTCACTAACTGATAATATTTATGGCATTAACTCATTAGTCGTAATGATTATATATTTAATATTAATTTTAATTCCCAATAAACGATTTTCCTTTGTACTGTCAGGGATATAAATTCTTCTGAAGATTGTGTCCCTTTATTTTAGAAGGGGTTGTCTTCAGAGCGATGATGTAGCGTTATAGACTTCTATTACTACTTATTTAGTAAAGACAGTGTACTATTTCAGTTATTGTTTTCGGAGACTGAGAATATGCTGAACTATTCAATGTAAAGTTACGCGAGTAAACGCCTGATTTAAGATAGAATTCAATAAAAATGTAATTATATCGGCAACAGTATATAATTTATTTGTAACAAAAGTGCGTTCGGTTTCATTACAGACCATTAACAGCAAGTTCCTTAGAACTCCATGGCCCGCTGTTAAGCTATCTGTATGCCTAGTATGCAGGGCACATCGGAAGTAGTGTTTCAATTACATGGCAATATTGCTCCGCCCCTTCCGAGCTGCAACCCGCTCGCCTAATCTGCCTCACCGAGAACTGCATGGAATGCTGAATATTCGTTTCAGTCCAATTCACAGAATATGATGTAGTGTAAAATTGTGTTTGTTTTTATTCACGAAATACTAGAATATTATTCTTCTTACGCTATAGGACTCGGTCCTCATTTTTAAAAATTGTAAATTAATGTATTATTAATGTCATGAAATCGTGCTAATTAAATTACATTCATTGAAACATATGAAAAGATCGAGAACAAATAAAAATTGGAATTACCGCATTCTCTTGCATCTACGCACTAGCTTAAAGTGACAGAAGGTAGTGAGGAATTGGACTGAGTGTACAGCCAGGCAAGGAGAAGGAGGCGGCAGCTCTGCTACGGAGGCAAGGCAATTTCGGGGGAAAGCACGAGTGTGGCCCTGCTCTCGCGCCCTTTCCTCTTTCCGCCTCGTCCCCCCTCTGCGACGTCTGATGCAGTCCCGTCTCCCCTCCCCATCTCCCCGCATTCAGCGGAGTTACCACCGATGACTTCGACCCCGCCTTCGCCCCCCGCCTCCGCCCCTTCCTCCCCCCGCCTTCGCCCCCGCCTCCGCCCCTTCCTCCCCCCGCCTTCGCCCCCGCCTCCACCCCCGCCTCCGCCCCCCGTCTCCGCCCCCCGCCTCCGCCCCCACCTCCGTCCCTGCCTTCGCCGCTAACTCCGATCCTGTCTCCGCCCCGGCCACCGTCTTCGCCCCCTTCACCGCCACCGTCGTCTTTCCCTCCGCTTTCTCTCCGCCCCGCCCCGGACTCCTCCCCCTCCGCCCCCGCACACATCTCCACCACCGCCCGGTATCGGCCGCCTCCGCCCCCGACCCGTCTCGGCCGCCGCCGCCGCTCTTTTCTCCGCTCCCGTCTCCGCCACCGTCTCCACCCCCAGCCCCGCCCCCGTCTCCAGCCCCGTCTCCCCCCCTCTCCGCCCCCGTCTCCGCCCCCGTCTCCGCACCCGTCTCCGCCCCGTCTTCGCCCCCGCCTTGGACCCCGTCTCCGCCCCCGCCTCCGCCCACGTCTCTGCCCCCGGCCCCGGCAACTCCTGGGCTTCAGCCTCGCCCCCGCCCCCGCCGGAGGGCATTCCGCTGGATTGTCGGGGCTCAGGGTTGGCGGGCCGGCGGTTCGCCAGGCCCCCGTCTCCGCACCCGTCTCCGCCCCGTCTTCGCCCCCGCCTTGGACCCCGTCTCCGCCCCCGCCTCCGCCCACGTCTCTGCCCCCGGCCCCGGCAACTCCTGGGCTTCAGCCTCGCCCCCGCCCCCGCCGGAGGGCATTCCGCTGGATTGTCGGGGCTCAGGGTTGGCGGGCCGGCGGTTCGCCAGGTAGACCGTCGCGTCGCGACGCGACACGAAGCGGTACGGTGCGGTGCGGCGACGGTGGCGGCCCCGCCGCAGGGGCGGCCGCAGCCCTAACTACCGCAGGTAATGGGTCATCCACGTCGCGCCCGCCGTTCGCCTGCCGCCCATAAAGCGCGACCAATCAGCTTAACGGAAGCGAAGAGCGCGGTCGGCCTGCGGTGGCTGCCGCCCTTGCGCGCCCTCGTGGGCGGGAGGGGATGAAGGGTTGGGTGGGGATGGAGGGGAGAGGAGAGTGATCGGAATACAGCAGCCATTCTAAAGTTTTTTCATGGCTTTCCTCACTTACACGCAATCCTTGAAAAAGTAAGAGTATTATTCTATTTCAATAAAATGGCCCCTACTACCACACACACTTCTTAATGTTAATCTGCTGCTCATTCTACTATTGCTCCATCATCACCTACCCATCGAAACTACTTACTACGGGCGTGACCTAAAATGTAACCAACTGTGATCTTTTACAAATACAGTTTTCCTATTGCTTCTAAAATGTATTCACATATTTTCCTTTTATTATGTCGTGCCTGGCAACGTTGTGTTTGACCTAGAGAAAATCTAAACACTAACATATCTTAATAAGGTTTTGACACATTGTGATAGATAACATGTAGAATGGTTCTGGGTTACGTTGGACTATCAATACAATGTTCAAAATAAGTATATCGTTTCATGTTTAAAATGGCCAAATGTCATGAAATAACGATTTCGTTAACATGAAAAATGGTATTAACGAAGATTCAATAATTTTTATAATTCTCTGCTCTTCTTTCTTTGGCATCGTATTTTCTTATGTGTTGGAGGATTAATATTTGCATTTGTTTCCTACTCCTTGTTTTTCACGGCCCTCAATATATCGCATATTTTTCTTGATATATTTAATATTCTCTCTCTCTCTCTCTCTCTCTCTCTCTCTCTCTCTCTCTCTCTCTCTCTCTCTCTCTCTCTCTCTCTCTCTCTCTCTCTCTCAAACACACACTTGCACAATTATATTAGTAAACCATCATGGGACTACCACATTGAGCCTTTATCAATTGGTCATTTTCAAAATATTGTGATCTCATTCATACATGTGAGAATTGTTTTCGTCAACTTGAAAAATCCTTTATCTCTTTTGTATTTGATTAATAAAACCAAAGATTTTCTTATCCAATATACGATAATTGTTCCACATAAGTACAATGTAGGGAAGCAGATAAAAACAGCATTTATTAAAAATTCACGTGTATTATTTTTCACAGATATGAGGAAAAATAAATTTAAATAAATTATAATACTGTCAATAATTAACTGAGAATTTTCTCGATTACACCAACACAAAAGACATACGGCAGAATGTTAAATAAATATCTACGCATATGTCTCTGTTAATATGTTCCCACTTTAGTTGAATCGGTGCATAATTCGCAAGACTTAAGCATCGCCACGTGAAACATACAGGATATGCTGCCAGTTATCGTCCGAAAGTACCTGGGGATATGTTAACATTTTCTTCATTACTCGTCTTTGTTAGCAACTCCGCTGCATCATAACAAATGTGCACCACAACTGCAACCGCCTATAACACCGAGCGCATTACATGTTATGGCATGCGCGTCGTCGTAAACAAACCCTAGGTCTAGAAGCTTGATGTTGCTTATGTAACCACTTTTTACTTTCAAATTATTCTTTACGTTGACACAAATAAAACTAGCGTGCCCGTCTAAGGACTCTCGCATGTTAGACCACATCCTATTTTTTCCAAAGGGTACGGTGAAACTGAAACATGGGATCATGTGGTCCGTTTTCATCGTAGTTCCCTCCACAATTAGGTATCCGTAGACCGCGGCAAAACGTTAAATGAATGGCCGCACTACAAGCATAAGAAACAATCTTCATCGATATCAAGCAACTATTAATAGTACTTCAAGTTGTTGCTGCGAGAGCGAATCTTGAATTAATAATTAAGCAAATAAACCTCGTCAATCTACGCAAGTAACGGTGTACACAGAAAGCGTAAATATAAGATGGAGTAATTTAAGCCTCCTACGCATGACGTCACAAAGACGATCACCAGCACCAAGGGAGCATGGACGAATATCCATAAATAAGTGGTATTGGTAGTATTGATAAGTGGCGGACCAGCAAAAATTGTAATAAAACGACGAAGAATATCTCATATGAAGAACGTGTTTTTGGGGCCTTCGGCCTCAAAATTTTAACTTTTAAGGCCCTAAATGGCTTCATGCAGGAGTTATTTATCAATATAACTGCCAGAGTGTTGCGGGTTGCATTTGACATGTATATTTAGATGCGTTTTTAAACAAATCCTTCATATTTTTAATGTCAAAGGGCAATTAGTCACGTATTCGTGAAATTATCTTTGTTTAGAGACCCTGTTTATAAAGGTTAGTGTGTGAGAGCTGCAAAAGGTATGTGTGCTACTGAAATAATATAGCAAACGATATTCTTGCGTGCTGATATTGTCCACAGAGAAGTTAATACGTAATAAGAAAGCTAGGGAAAACATTTTTGTTACGATTACTTACTCCCCCTTGCGTATATTCACACTGAATATCTCCTGCCAGCAGATGTATCCCCTTCAAACATTTTTCTCCAGTTGTATCTTTCGGCTTCTTCACAGCTTTGATGTAATACAATTACAATGTGAGGTGACTACTAGGGTTCTATATCTCATCTAGGTAAAGTGTGCGATTTGCAATGTGCAATGGATGCAAGATTTTCGATATAGCTACATGTAGTGCATAAAGTGGTAGATGTTTTTATTGATTGATCTCCTAAAAAGGTATTCTGCCATGTGTTTCAGTCTTCGTTATTAGCTCAACAACAATAACAATAGTTATTAATCCTATTATTACCAACGGGGGCTTAGATGGCTACCGATTAACGTTTGTTTTTTTATAGTTCCCATTTTTTCAGGAAGTTAAAGAATCATTGATATAGTTTATTAGGTGCTTTTTGTTCAAAATGTTATACAATTTACGAAAAGCGTTTGTTACAATTCGAGTTGTACATGTATATGTATGCACATGTATATTGTATGCACATGTATATTATTTATTAGTTATATCAATTTATTAATTTATCAAAGTTCTCAAAAATATCAATAAAATTAAAATTTAATCGCTGGGCTCCGAAGGCCGCCTCTGAGGTAATGCATGGCATGTTATGCCTTGGTATTGCTAGGGTGAAACATTATATTAAATTAAATTGGACTAAGCAATGCACTTTAGATTTTCAGTGATAATAAACAACCGGTAACTGAATATTTTTTTCTGGAAACATGAAAGAAATCTTCGTAAGATAAAGGATGGCAACATTATTCCAGTGTGACAATATGTCGTCCCTAACTCGGCCACCTTCTCTATTTAACGTTTTTATTTACATATGGTAAATTTTATTAGTAAATAAATAAAACAATACAAAGGGAATGAAATAATTTTAATGATATAAATACAATTTATTTTTGAACCATTTAAAGGTTGCCAGAAGAAGGAGGACCTCTTCTCGAAATGTCGTGTACCAATTCTCCAAATCGTTACTTTAAAAAAGTGGGAATCATGAATTGATAATATTTATCGAAATAAACTGTTTATATTGTAAAAAAACAGGGATCCTCTCGAAATTTTCGGGGGCAGCACAATCTCCCCTGCACTCCTGTAGACAGATGCACGTAAAAGATCCTGAAGTCCAGCCACCTCATACTTTCCAATTCATTTCACGCCAAAAGAGAAGCGACTTGACTCTACCAAACTAGTAGTTAACGTAACAACTTTCTTTGAATCACCGCCGCCTATCGTATAGGTCCTATACAACACGTTTCACTTCCTTAAAAGCTTAAGCAGGTTGTCAAAAAAATTCTACCCTTAACCAGCCGCGTCGTCTCACAAACGGCCGGCCTCTGTGAGTCATCGCCAGCGTCGCCAGCATCGCCACGTCACCACGGAGACGCCTTGCTCCCCCTATTTCCCCTCCTTGCGCAATATGGCCGCCCCGCCCTAAGCGCCGTTAGGCCCCGAAGCCTCAACACCCCGTCGCGCTGTAAACTTCCCTTTGTACGCCGCTCCCACCTGTCGTAACCCCGCGCCACCTTCCGGCCGTAATTTGTGGCGCCGACTTATGAAGACGGACAAGGCGCCAAGCAGCCCCTTCACGCCCACCTAAGCCGCCTTGTTACTTACCTGCATTCGCAATACTATTACTGCGGTTGCCCATGAATGAGGTTTTATTAGATCTAAAACAAGTTAGATGAACATTTTATATTGCGTATATCTTTTCCGGTACGAAAAAGAACGTGAGCAAATATGTTGACCGGACAGGGCTATAAAACGTATAATAAGCTTTTTTATTGCTGCGGAAAAACCGACATAAACCACAGAAAGCCACGGCGCGCGACCGAGCGCGCGCGGGACGAGGCGGGGCGCGGCGGGGCGAGGCGGGGCAGGGTGCGGGTGCGAGTGGCGCGGGCGGGGAGTGGCGGGGAGGGAGGGGCCAGCGGAGGATACCACCTCCTACTTGTTTATAGAGCCAGGCGGGCGCGGCCAACAGGCCTCTTCGCTTTCAATTTATTGCGTCCTGTGGTCTTACGACGGCGAGGACGGCGCTGCGACGGTGGGCGGGGCGGGGCGGGGCGGTGAGGGGTGGAGGGGCGGGGCGACGCGGGCGACGAGGGCGTGGCTGTGGGCGAGACGCGGGGTCAATACGGTGCTACGGCGTCGCGGGGCCCACGCCCTTAGCGACTTCTCCCTGCCCCGCCCCCCTCCGTCGCGCCGAGAGCAGGCCCTGACGTCGCCCACGACGCCTTTATCCCGCCACTAATTTAAGGACGTTTCGAGAGCAGATGGAGCGGCCTCTGACAGCGTTCGGGGAAGAAGGAAAGAAGTCGTAATGTAGTATACTGGAATTTTGGGTCATTTCAGTATAAAAGTGAAGTATCGCCTCTGTAGAGAGGATCATCATCAATATAATAATAGCAGCAACAAAGAAATGGGAAATCAAGAAAGGTATTCCTAATTAAATTTAATGACTTCAAACATACGAGTATGGTTGTTCATGACGAGCACTTTTCAAAGAAGGATAACATTCTTGAGGACTAAGAATTAAAATTTATTCCTATTATTGTATACCAAATTCATCATTTAACAATAAACAATTAGGCTTAGTGAATCAGCTAATAACTTGTAACAACTAAATTAATTGTTCATCCCGGATCCACCCTTTCCATATGATTCATTACCCATGATTTCGAGAAACTGTCAACGAATGGATGTGTCAAAATCTAAACTCGACTGCAGTACCATCGTCAATAAAGTAAAGAATTGTTTAAAAGTGTTTTAAATGGTTGCAGCTTTTTTCTATTAGCCAATATGAAAGATTCCGCTAGCGTGAATGAAGATAACTGTGATTTTTCATGTTAATAAATGATCTATTAATGAAAAATGATCTATGTAAGTGAATAAGTAGACAATTAGGCTTATTTTGTTACAGACTGAGATTTTATGATTTTACATAATATTTGTAAATACATATGCTGTAGTATACGTAACTCATTATCAGCAAAAAAGTTAACTTAGCTAATTCACACGGACCAATTACATATTTATCACAATAAATAAAATTTCCTATACAATTTATATTCTCAATATTACTGAAAAGCGGAAGAGTAACATTTGGGTAAATTGATGTCATGTAATTACATTATTTAATTACTGAAAGTGTGGTTAGTGAGAATCTTTGAACGACAACTCAAAGAAGCCTGGGGAATGTTTAACGTACGTCATAATAGACAGAGCTACTAGTATGGCGGGGCGATAGTTGTACGACTAGAAAAAGCGAGTGCTGCACTTTTACAAGTGCAACTATCGATGTAACTGCGCGGCGAGCGGCTCTAAACGGAGCGCGCGCAGCCGTCCGTCTCGCGGCGATGGCTCCCGCGAGCTGCGCTAGACGGGCCATAAAGGGGCTCCACATTTAAATGTGGCCCCCACGGGCCATTCGCCGGCCTTCCATCTAACGGCGTCTGTTGCGGCCGCAGGGACCTTGCCATTGCAGCCCTCATGGAGGACTCGCAGCCTGGCTTGGGAAAACCACGTGTGTCATGTCAGGAAAAAGTAATAGCGAAGAAGAATAAGGTAGATGAAACATAATAATTATTTATGATACGAGTGGTACCAGTGGCATTTAATTTTGCAAGTAGGAAGTGTTTTGACAGCTGCTAAGCCGAGTGGCACAATCCTAGGACTAAAATAAAATCACTTTTACCACGTGACTCGTACACTATTTTAGGCAGTCTCACTTTCATTTTATTTTAATTCAAATATAGAAATCACTTAATTGGGTACTTTGTTACATTAATATACGTAGTGATTGATGCGGTCAGACAAAAGTATTTTGTTTTCTTTGTTGCATTTAGGGATTTATGAACGCATTTGAGCATCGTCTTACGTTTAGTACTAGTGGTAAAACTTGAACTTTCAGCTCCTTTTGCATGCTGAAAAAAATAACTTCTTTTACTAGTGTCTGTATAAAATAGTTATTTACGAAATAAGAATCGGAAGGCATCTAATAGCAAAACAGATTAAAAACTACCAAATGAGGCAATTAGGTTATTGTACTAAGATGTTTTGATACGAATAACAAACAACATTTATTCTCTTTGTAACTGTTCCACTCACTAATAATTTCTGTTTAACTACGAATATGTGTCCTTCAAAACGTGGAATAATGATTTAGTAAGTGGTAATAGAAGGCCGTGGAATAGTTCTAATACTTTTTACATTACAAAAATATTCATTGTCGTTAATAGTGGGCCCTGGATTATTGCAAGTTTATACTTTAATAAATACTAGCTAATGTACCCGGCGTTGCTCGGGCAATTCTTACAGTAAATTATTATACAGGAAAAGGAATTCAATCTTTTCATGCCCTGCGGTGGGACCTACCTCTACCTCTTCCATTGAATTCCTTCTCCGCCCTACTCCTTGCCATGCTCTACCCGGCCACGCTACGATAGCTGTCTTATCTTGACCCCCATTTGGAAATTTCCGGATTACCTCGCTCAATTTTCCACAAATAATTACATTTTTCTTATTTGAAGATCCAGCTTCTAAACATTCACTTTATAACTAAAAGCAATAAACAAATCTAAACTACAAAATAAAATACTTGTACTCACATACATAATTTTTGTGGAGTTTTATATAATATTCCAACACTATCAATAAATTGTCACGTTGTAAAACTTATCCAATTTTTACATTTTTTCCCCTATTGTATTCATAAAGAAAGTTTTGAAATTGATCTGTCAACTCGTGACCTTGAAGGGACTTACTGTTTTAAGCTGAGCATAACATGCGGAAGCTCATGCACGGGTACGATAGTAAGTCGATCCGGAGTAATAGTTATAGATGTCATAAAGTAATTAATGAATCATATTCATAAAAATAAATGAAAATACTTGTATCTGGTCTGAAACATAATTACCACTTTTTATAATTCTGAAGGCGACAAAAATGCATATGTTTAATGTCCTATGTGCTAGTAAAATGTAGTATAAAACTTTTTTGTTGAGGTAAATCAATTCATCATACGACTGATACATTAGAAAACTAATGATCCACCAACATTACATTATGTGTAAATTATAAATTGACAATACACTGAGACACATAACAAAAAATAATAGCATCATTATCTTATCTCAAGTGATAGAGATTATGAATCCTGAAATATGAATAATAGAAACCAAGGACTTCCAGATATTATTTGCTTAGACAAAATGTTTTTAGAAAAAATATTTTTTTTTAGAAAAATATGAATAAACTCATTCACTGTGAGTAATTGATATCCAAAACAACTTAAGAGATTAGTTTTAATAAGTAAATTATCATTCCTAAATTACATACCACTGCACAGAAATCTATCACATATTGAAGAAAAACTTTTACTGGTTTTACAAAAACATAAATTACTTTCTATTTTTCCAATTTGTACAGGAGATTAATTTTTTTCTATTATTTATTGAAAAATATATATGAATTCATTCATTAGGAGCAAGTGACATGCAAAACAACTGCATAGATTAGTCTTAATATTGTAATGATCATTGCTTAATTACCAACCACTGCACTGAACTTCTTCACATACAGAAGGAAAAAGTACAACTGCAATTAATATGACAAACAACTGTACACATTAGTCGTAATATGTAAATGATCATTACTAAATTACACATCCATGTTCAAAGTTCATTCGCATATTGAAGAAAAAATTTTACTGGATGTACTGAAAACATACACATATTTTCCATTTTACCATTTTGAACCTAAGAACTGTGTAAATAGTAAAATTTAGTCCTAATGAAAAGCTGCCCTGCTACTTAGAGAATTATTCACATTTCTCCCCTTCTTGCAGTATTATTTTCAATGGGGGGAGTGAGTACTTCAGCAAGTCGATCTTCCCTCTGAGTAGCCGATTCCAAATTTTAGTGGAATGACCATCTCTTGGCATTTGTAATCTGTTTTGACAGATGTGACACTCGTTTCGTCAAACAATTAAGTTGTCACAAATTTATATAAAAGAAGACATTGTTTAGATTGTCTTCGATATCTATATATTGTACATTGTACATTACTGTACATTATTGTACTTTTTATTCTCTCAACCTACGTCAATTAATAAACACTTTCAAACTCGCAATGATTTCTTGCCACTTTGTATGTAACACGGACAAGGAGCAATGCATGAACATTGGCATTCTTTACCACTTCAGTTACGGCTTTCTTTCAGTTGTTCACATAGGGTCATTACATAACCTTATTCAAACTCCAATGAATTTCGTAATAATACTGGGCATTGATGAAATCAGTAGTAGATCTCAGACGTCATCCTCTGGTGGCGCACAGCTAAACTATTCTCATTGATGTACTCTTGAATCTGTGATGCAAAGCTAGGCGAAAAATGTCCAGAAAAGTAATTATTTTGAAAATATATTACTGTTAATGTTGGTAAATCATAGCCTATAGTACTCCAGGACTTTAAGGGATGCTAGTACAAAAGTTTCATCGGCATTGGTTCAGTAGATTCAGATATTACCGCGCTGCAAGACAACTCACTTGTCTTTATATATTAGTATAGATTATTACGAAACTGCTGTCAGTTGTCTCTTTCGTAAACATCAGATAATCAAAGAGGACAAAATAATATTAGAGATAAGTATAGCCAGCAAAATGAAAAAAGAACAAGATATCATCATCATCATCATCATCATCACCATCATCATCATCATCATCATCATCATCAAGGACTAGGCTAAATGGCCTGTTCCGCCGCCAAGAAGATCGTCTCTCCATCTTCTTCTAGGTCTACCTGGATCTCGAGTTCTTTCGCGTGCATAGTGGAGGAGCTTATTAGGTAGTCTCTGAAGAGTCATCCGTTGTATAAGATAGAACCATTACTTTTTCCGCACTTGGATTCTCATATTGAGGTTGAATATTTTTAGTTCGTTTCTGATGTCTTGCTTCTTATGTGGTCTAGAAGCGTAAATCCTGCAACAGATCTTAGAAATCGCATTTCAGCAGCCTCAATATTCCTTCTGTCTAAGTGATTCATGCTCCAATTTTCGAAACCATATTCAAGTACACGAACCGCCATCACCTTGTAAAATTTCATTTGTGTGTCCTTTCTTACTTTGTTTTTCTTTGAATTGTTCCACACATTGCCTGAAATTTATTGAGTTTTTTTCTGGATGTCATTCTTGTCGCAATAGGAGATGTTATGACCGAGGTAGTTAAATTCTGACACTAGTTCTAGAATATCGTTTTCTACAACTATTTTGCACCTCAAATGATGTTTACCCACAAAAGCCATTACTTTAGATTTCTGAGTAGATATCCGCAACTCGTAATTCTGTAGTATATTTTTGCAAGGTATAGATGTCATTCTGCAATCTATCCTCCGAGTTTTCCAAAATAATCTGTTCGTCAGCAAAAAAAAAAAAAAGATTATTAAGTCTGTTCCAGAAACTCTAATTCTTTCAGTTGGTAAAGCTCTCTGCCATTCCTTTATGGTATAGTCAATACATAAACTAAAAAGTGCAGAGGACAGTAGGCATCCTTGTTTTACTCCTCCATTAAGAACAAGATATAGAAGTATAAAAATTTAAATAATAAAAGTAATAATAATAACAACTAAAAGAATATGTTGTAAAAGAAAATTGAATGAAACAAGTCAGACAATATTTTATAAACTAGTAATGGAACAACATCATGCTCTAGTGTTGTGTGTAATATTATAATACTACTATCCATGCAAAACTTTCGGACATATGCAATCAATGGCGTAAATTTTCGCGGCGAGCGACAGGTTACAGATGTCCTTTGATAACCCGCAAAAGTAAATGTCAGGGCTGGGACTCGTGATCAAAATTTTCTGTGTCCAAAATATGTTACACCAGCCGCTCATAGAACAATGCAGGAATGATAAATACATGTATTAATTTTTCTACATTCGAAAGTTTTAATGCAATTCGCCCTTATGTTACAGTGCTCAGCGATTTGGGCTTTAACCTTTTAATTAAAAAAATTGTGGGTTTTGACAAGATTTTCTTTACGTTTATGAAAAACTGTCTGGATTTCAATAAAAATTTCGCCGAAAATACTTATTTTTCTGAAAGAGCAGATCTTTACACATTCAATTTATTCCGTACTTTGGTAATCAATAGACTTAAAATCAAATTATACAGAATTTATTTTTTAATAAGAAGTCTATCTTCAATAATATAGATGTAGGACATGTTTAAAAACAGAATATTTGTACTTTTCAAAACTTCAGAGATTTTAATGAAAATCGGATCGATATCATATTTGTTAGCTCATTTTCCTGTATTTGAACGACCTTGAGTTGACCAAATACATCAGGAAAAATCCATTTTGGGGATCATTATGTGCTATTCATATTCACGGATAGACGGATGGACGTTGATGGAAGATAAAGAAACTTTTTAGGTATAAGCATACTGAGAATTCCCTTAGAGAATCTCGAAATCGACTTTTTGCAGCATTACATAACTTTATCTGTTCTACGTACTCGATAAAGTAAAATTAACTCTATCGGATGAATAATCGAATAAAAAAAGATCGAAAGTTGAGTGTGTAAGAAAAGAAGAATAACAGAAATTGAAAGGGGATCAGCAGTGCACAATTGTAAGTAAAAAAGAAAGTGAGAACAGGTGAATGAAGATGTGAAATGATGAATTCATAATGAAAGACAAAAGATTGAAATTGACATTATTACGTAACAGAAATTTGAAGCAGATAATCAACATACAGTTGGAATCAAAAAAAGGGAAATCATAACAGGTGAATGAATATGAAGCAGAAAGGAATGAAGCAACTGAAAGGGAGTAAACTGAAAAAAATGTAGAAGGAAGTGTACATAAAACAAAGCGGGAAACTATAAATAGAAGAGAAAGAATGAATGAATTAGGTGAAGGATGGCGAAAAGGGCGAATATAAAATTTAAAAACAGGATGGATATAGGGGATAGATGGATATTGAATGTAGAGGTGCAGAAACAATGTGAATAAGCCGAGGAAAAGAACAGAAAGAGGAATACGATGTAAGAAGAAGAAATATGAAATTTAAAAAACAGGATGAGAATAAAGAAGAGCAAAAATAAATGCTGATAAAATAACAAGGCGGAATCACTGATACTTGAGGCATGGGAGACAGGCGAGATGTTTCCCACGGATTGACGAGTAACGGCCGGGCTGGCTAGCGGTGAGCAGATTCTCAGGGCACAGACAGGACAGGGCAGGGGAGGACGCAGCATCGGCTGCGGGCGTGTCCGTGCCGCAAGGGCGAGCGCCAGGAGAGAGCGCTACTGGCGCGGACCTCTCCCACTGTCCTCCTCTTCCTCTCCCCTCCCCGCTCCGCCCCCTGGTTCCGCGCGACGCGACGCAGGCACGGGAAGAAAACGCTGCTGACTTCCTCGGACGTGCGTCGTATAAAACGCTGCGGTCGGCCCGCGCGCGCCTAATCGCGTTAGGCCCCGCCCCGCCCCCGGCCTCGGCCCCGCCCCATCGCCTCCGCGCCGTCCCCTGGGGGCGGTGGCGAGGGCGGGAGTAGTGGTGTTAGCGGTGGCGGTGACGGAGGAAGAGTCGGTGGTGGCGTTGGAGACGTTGGTAGAGGTAGTGATGACGCAAACGGGTGCGGCGGCGACGGCCGAGATGGCGGGGGGCGGCGGGGGCGGCGGCGGGGGCGGCGGGGGCGGCGGGGGCGGCGGGGGCGGCGGGGGCGGCGGGGGCGGCGGGGGCGGCGGGGGCGGCGGGGGCGGCGGGGGCGGCGGGGGCGGCGGGGGGCGAGCGCCAGTGGCGACGTGCCTGCGACCTGCGCACCCTCTAGTTCCCTTGCGCTGACCCTCTTGCCTTGGCTTAGGGCGACGCGCGTTTGTCTTGGGGCGTCGGGTCGACGATGGGAAAACTCACTACGTCAAAGCTACAGGAAGATGGGGAAGAAATATGGAATATACATGATCTTCAGGTGTCTCTAATAGTTTCATAAGGTAAAGTAATCTAGTAGATACTCAATGTGCAGATTAATTTTGATCGAATTGAAGTCACAGGTTACAATGATCGCGAGGCAAATATTACAAAATTCGACAAGATGGGAATTTACACCAAAAGGAGAAGTTTCACACTGAATGGGAAGTTACGCAATTCTTATAGTTAGTCGTAAGTAACATTGTCACAAAATCTCGAGGAAAAGCAGTTTGCAAAGGGCCGATATTTGCTCTCCATATCTCTTACTGAATTTGAAAAAGTAGAGTCTGGAAATTATAAATTTGTTGCTAGTGCTGTGGCAAAAAATTATCCTTTTTGGTTGCTGTCTGAACTGTGAGACAGAACATTTCAACTGGTCCTATGATTTAAAGATGTATTATATTATCTTTAAATCATAGATGTGAAATCATGTGTGAAATACATGCATGACCTGTTAGAAACAAGTATTATATTTTGTTTCCAACAGATCAGGCATGCATTTCACACATGATTACAGGATTATGATGGTGGATGATTACGTACATTATAAATAGTACAAATGTTATATAAAATTGCCCAAAATAGACCCACGGCATGACAAGTACTAAGTCTCAATGTTATGTTCTAAATGACGAATACGTAGGCACACTTCTTTGTGCTCGAATAGGGTACAGTGTTGGGAAAAGACTGTGAACATTTACTGGAAGATAATGTTTTTTTGTGTTATAATTACTATTTAGTCAAGCTTCATATATATTTTTGTTTCTTTTATAAGGCGGATGAGTCTTTTGGTGATAACAAGTGTGTATATCTGTAGCTCTCTGTTCGTCCAGAATGAGAATAGTAGATAGAAAAGTTTGAAGTAGAATAATAAGAAAACAATTTCGATTATTAAACATGTATGAGATGTTCAAGGTTTATTGACGGCACTGACACCCTTGACGCGTAAATTATTGAAAAATGAAGGAATTATATTGTATACATTTTCTTTCAGTTTTATATTAAAATTGAAATTAATCCTGTGGATTACTTGATTATTTTGATCAGATTAAATTATCATGACTGTAAGAACTATCAAAAATATAGGGAATGAATACGATATTAATTACTTAAAGAACTACAAATACGTTAAAGTGTAGGAATTTAATGTAATTTAATGCAAAATACAAATTTGAAACATGGTCCATTGAATTAAATGTACTTGCCTGTATTGCCATGTGTAGGTGATTCCAGCGACTATCTCTTTTGGGTGCATAGGAATCTCCAGTAAGACAAATTTTCAAATATTAGGAGTGTGGTCTGGATGGCGCTGGCAAACCGTCGTTTAGGAAAATGTCGTTACTAGTGAGACTCGGGGGCGTAGGCATGGAATCTGCACAACACGCGGTTTACCACCTCGCCTCGTGCTAAAAGTGGCTCTGGAATTGGCCTGCGATTTAGGACTATATGTGGGTAAGAAAAATCTTTTAAAAACGTATATTGTTGGTAAATTTATTATTTTTTCCTTTTTATGTGCATATAATCTTTTTAAAAAATTAAATTAATTCATACCGTTTCAAAAATACTTTTTTGCAGGTTTCGACAGCATCTTTGCTATAGTAAAACTTGTGTTGTTAGCCTCGTGTTATGCCAAGGTAATCCAAGGAAATACAATGCTATCCAAACTATTGCCACCAGTCGGAAAATTGGCATCACTAATGTAAAGCATTATTTTTATCATAATTGCGCATATTATATTTGCCCAGAAATGTGAAACTTCATTTCAAAACTCTTGACCAGCAACATACTGATAGTACTATTTGAAGAATAAAATGCTATTAAATTTTCTTATTAATTTGATAGGTAACTCAGGCATATTTTAGTAATTATTGCCTGAATACATTGCAAGTTTCTCATATACCAAATCTCATTCTTGGAAGCAGGTGCGCCGGAGCCTTGCCTCCTCGCTGGAAATTCCTAGAAAAGCGTAGTGGCTCTGCAAGGTCTCCCTTGCAAACCCAAACAATTCCTCGCAGTGGCGTGAAAGCCGTCCAATTAACTCGCTCTGTGGAATTTATCTCGGCCTGACCTGAAGGTTGCCGGGAGCAGGGGATGCGGAGGGGGCAGGGGGGATCGGGGACAGCGAGGGCGACGCTGCGAATCTGGAGAGGTTCCGGGAGGACAACGCAAGGGTCCACCGCATGGTGTTATCTGCTGGGACGATTGTGTTTGTGTGTGCCCGAATGTCTGGCTTCAGTGGACTGGAGATGTCGTTTTCCAATTTCCAGGGATCCGTGATCCCTCTGAGATACGAATAAATTCAATACCACTGAGTGCCAGGGTGGGTGAAAATCATATCGTTATTTAGAGAATTTATTTATTTTACGTCAAAAAACAGTTAAATCTGCGTATGACGTGATATGTGGAAAAGTGAATTGTGTGCACATTTTCAAAATTCTGTGATCCCTACACTAAGTCATATACTACTTAAATTTTGAAAGAAAAAAATAACTGCATAACTAAAACAAATTACGAATAAAATAAAGAAGTAATATATAAAACCTCAAAAAGATTTTATGTATATATTCAAAAATAGTTAATCGAAGATTACTGAAAGAAATTTCTTGTAACACATTTGATTATCCATATTTAAAATATAAACTGTATTACAATAAACATTGTTTAATAGTTCCACTGCCGATCAAACGTGGATTTTTTGTCAGCCTCTGGTCGATTCATTTTCTCAGACGACCACTTATCTGATCATGTAAAAAATATAACTATCTAAATTTTGCTATGCACGACCTAGACCTCAAACGCTTTCATTTTCTCCAGACGGGACTGCGCAAAAGCAAACGTATTCTTGGACCTTACGCCTATGGCATCTTTTCCATTTTCTGCTTGGACTTCAGTTCGTTTAATGAGCTTGGGCAGTGCAGGAAACCAGGAAACTTTTAACAAAAAACACAGTTTCTCCAGACGTAATGTATTTTATTTACTTTGTTATTACAGTGATGTGTTTGGCAATGACATACTATTTACAGAACGTGTCTTTAAGTTGTTTAGTGTGCCAATTAGCGAAGATTTCATTAACATTCTCCGGATAACATTGAATATCCATAAACGCAAAAAGTTCGAACACACATATCACCTTCTATTAATTATATCATAAAAACGTTATATATAGACTTTACCTATTTCTTATATTCTTATCTACATTATCAATATAATATTTTATTTTGCCAGTGGTGTCTTATCTGCTGTTGTTACTGTACACCTTTAGGGATATTGAAAGTTATGGGAGAGGCACGACGTGCCGAGGAGCGGGGCGAGGTGGACGGTGGCGTGACGGGACGGGAAGAGGCGGGCCTGCACAGAGCGAAGCATAGTGGGGCGACGAGAGGCAGGAGGGATGAGACGGGGTGGAGTTGGGCGTAGCGTGTCCGACCGAAGCTGTGCAAAGCATTGGAAGCGCTGAGGGACGTGATGGGACGGAACGGGCTTGGGCAGAGCGTGTCCGATCAGAGCCATGCGAAGGAGTGGCAGCGGGGAGGGACGTATTGGGGCGGGGTGGGATAGGGTGGGATGGGTAGGGTGGGGTTGGGCGAAACGTGTCCGAGCGGAGCCGTACGAAGCTGAGGCAGCAGGGAGGGACGTGGTGGTGCGGAGCGGGGCGGGGCGGGGTGGAGTTCGGCGAAACGTGTCCAAACGGAGCCGTGCAAGCAGTGTGAGCCCTGAGGGAGACACCATGCAGCACGGGCCGGGACGGGGCATGGCGGGAAGGGTTGGGCACAGCGTGTTCGAACTGTGCCGTGTGATGTAGTGGCAGTGCGGGGGGACGTGGTGGGGCGGGACGTGGTGGTGCGGGACGTGGTGGTGCGGGACGTGGTGGTGCGGGACGTGGTGGGGCGGGACGTGGTGGGGCGAGACGTGGTGGGGAGAGACGTGGTGGGGCGGGACGTGGTGGGGCGGGACGTGGTGGGGCGGGACGTGGTGGGGCGGGACGTGGAGCATGGAAGGGTGAGCAGTGAGGGAGGGGGCGGGGCGGGATGTGGCGCAGCGTGTCCGAACACAGCCGTACGAAGCAGTGTTAGCGCGGATGGACGTGGCGGGATGGGGCGGGGCGGGGAGGCCGAAACGATCTCCCGCGAGAGCGCGCACGCCCCGTCAGACGCACCGCTTGCCGCGCAGCGCCGCGCCGCGCCGCCGCTGCCCGCCGCAATAACAAAAGAAGAATCGGCGGCGGCGGTGGCGGCGCGCGCGGGCAGCCGCGTGGACGTGAGGGCCGTGGTTAATGAGCGCCGGCAGCGCCACTGCACCGCGGCGGCTGCGGGGGAAATTAATTCTAAAGGCAGGAAGCCCCGGCCACCGCGAGAAGGCGCTGCTCCAGCCCCGGCGCCCCGCCCCCGCCTCACCTCTCCCCGCTCTGCCACGCTTCCGTTCGCCTTGCCCCGAGTCGCAAGTGGTGTCCAAGATCGTCCCGAGTGCGCAGAAGAACCCCGCAGGAATAAAAACTATTGATGCTAAAACAGCACTTTCGCGCTCGTAGTTTCACGCAAAATTACGCAAAAAATACTAAAATTTTCGAAAATTTGTACGTAACCTTATTTCAAAATCTATCATCAAGGAGCAGATTTCATTAAGATAAAAATCCGTATATTCATAATTGTAGTTGTGGGAAGACGCCGAAATAATTTTAATCTATTTTCAAAATATCGGGGTTTTCAACGCACAGAAACCTGCACCATTTTCATAAATGTCCTTCACACTATCCAACAACAAAATTTAATATAAAACAATGCAGATAATTTTTTGAACATTTTGAAAATATCTCAGGGTCATCATGTAAGGTACCCAAAAAATTAAAATATCGATTTCAAATTCAAATAGCCACGACATCATCCAGATTGATTGGGGGATATCAATTATGGAGAAAATCGGCTGAACGGTTTTACAGCTAGCATAGTTCACAGATGGACAGACGGACGGACGGACGGACGGGCAGACGTTTTGCCGTCATTCAATTTTTCAGTATTAAGGACCTAGGAAGCATGGATTCTGGCTTCACTACGTGTTAGAGGACTTTTTTCTAATTTAGCAACTGAATTTATCCACTTTTTTGTTACCAGAGCCTTATAATAAAAAAAAATTCTGCCAAAAATTCGCCGTTTTTTCGCGCAGCATTACATAACTTTCTCTTTACTGCGTCAGTAATAGCAAGAAAGCAAAAATGGTAGGAATCTGGCTTTGCTTGGATATGTATTTTTTATTTAATAATTTCCTTTTATCATTGTTTTCCCTCTTTCAATGTTATTAGCACTTGCTGTATATCGAATATTATTCAGTGCTCCTAGTCGTTACTGAATTGTGATTACGTTCGTATTTCAGAATCCGACAAGTTGGAGATACCTTGCAGATATGATTAAAATCCCTGGCAGATGGTGGCAGAGTTTGTGATTCAAGATGAATCATGATCTGGTATTGAATAAAAAATAATTGAATAATTCGATTTGACCTATGGAAAGCCATTTTAGTATTCCTAATTTGTGTAATACAACAAAAAATTTGTGTACATTAGTTTTCATTCATGTATTTCGTTTATATAGTATTGAAGTAAGATAAAACATTTGGATAAAATACACAGAAAAATATGCATTTAGAAAAAATACATTGTTTTATCATTCTATTGTTTATCTCATTGGCAAAAATATCAAATCTTAAATTATTGAGCAAGCGTATGACGTGTCGTTGACTGATCATAACATAAACTTCACGCGTTACAACAGGTTTGCAATGAACATAACATCTCTTACTATCAAACAGGAATCTGGAAGAAGATGCAATCATATTCAATTCTAAGAAATTTGATTCGCAACTTTCGAAGGAGACGCCGTTTTAAATGGGGAAGGAGACGCTGAGGCTAAGGAGAGGCTTAAATCTTTGTGGATCGTAATTAGGCACACAGTTTTTAAAAATAATCGAGTTTTATAATAAGATTACTCTTTTTTCTCTAAATATCGTTCATTGACATAACAACTCGAAGTAAAGTTAGACAGAAAACCTCTGTCGCTGGTTCAAACTGATGGATTAAAAGCCACATGCGACCAGAACTAGATATTACATTTGACACCCCTGCACAATAGCTACCGAGAGCGAGAGTACAGAGAGAACAAAAGCGAGAACGATTACTGCAAGGGTGCAACCAAGAACAGCACCGAGAAAGAAGACGCTTCTTCCCTTTTCTCCTTGGGCGCAGACTGTTCTTTCCGGTTTCCGCCTCGGCGACTGCGGAGGAGGGCGAGGAGGTGAAAGCAGAGGAACATCTTGCACTTTCCTTGCACGTAATAGATAAAGACAACATTTTGGAACATTAATTAAAAAGGCATCGTGGATTCTTAATTTTATTTCGGGCGCGGTATATTAGTTTCGGAGTTATGTTTTGTTTGCTCTCTGGCGCCACGTTGCGACCCTGTGGGTCTCCTCAAAAAGGGAAGATTTACAGTCAGCTCTTAATTAGATCCAGGAAATTGATAAGAGGAATGAATGATAAATAACCCTCGCGTCCGCGCGATCTGGTGGCCGAGTTGGAACTTATGAGGAGCTCTCTGAGACAATGGAACCAGATGGTGTGGCGGATCTTTGATTGCGTTTAGAAATGCTGCGCTCATAGTGTAAAACATTAATTGGCTGCCCTGAGTTTTTACTATTGTCTTTTAAGCTTTACAGCACCGATCAAGTCAATCTTAATCTCGCGAACTGTCTGAGATGGCTCAGGGCTCAAGTTATGTCACTGCAGAACTTCTGACCAAGAGGTCAAGGGTTAAAATACCGACGGTGGCAGGATTTTCGACACTAGCTCTATATCTAGGTCGAACTCAGTCGCTGTCTGGAGGAGAATACTATCGACCGGGTGCTCCAATCGGTAGTTTTCCGTGGTTTCTCCTATCGATACCAGGCGAATGCCTGAGCAATACCATAACAAATGGGTCACGGACTACGCGCGCTCTTTCCTTTCTCTTCCTGGTTCTATCCTCACCCTTTAAACACTCTTTCATTCACATGCTCTACACTACAACACATATCGGGAGACGAATCGGGAGTTCAGAATTTATGCCGGGTGGTGAGTGCACCTCTGGTGGGAGATACCTGGATCTGCAAAACCCTGAATGCGGGTGTGTAGGTCTGGGCCGGATCTCGCCATTCAGCGAGGACCATACCAGTTGACATGCTCGGAAACACGAAGTAATCATCCAGTCAGCTAATGTCTGGAAATGTAAACCATTTAACTACAAAGACTCTAAAATGCTTACGATAATTCTGTAAAATCCAAATGAATACTATTAATGATTGAATTAATTTAGTTTATTATTCCTCTGTAACACTCACTTGTCTCTTAAGCTCTATACAATCCCAAAAAAGTTTTGTCAAAGAACATTAATATTACAAAGAGTAGGGCCCGACTGTATACTTCGGCGTGTCCCTTAAAGAAAGGTAGTTGTAATTCCCTTGTAACAACTGCCCCCTTTTGGATGCATTCAAATGTCCCCCCACTCACCCACGTCAGCCGAGACTTTTCACCACTTGCATTCAACGCGATACATACCATTCATTGTGACGGCGTGCCTGCGAGTCCTTGTCGATCGTGGTACTAACTACAGTGCTCCAGGAAAGTCTCTCTGCAGTGAAACCAGAGCTGGTAAGAGTACTAACAATAGAAATTATATTCGTAGAACATATAGCAGCTTAAAAAAATGAAAACGTAAATTGCGTACTCCGCACAATCATATCAGTTGCTGAAAGGGTTGTCTTCCTCATTTATTTTCCAGAGATCTGGTTGCTATGAACGTAAACGCTATTGTTAGTAAGAGCCCACGATTTTGCACGGCGTGGAGAGTCTTTCCTGGCACACATTACATTGAACAAGAGTAACTCGTGACTCCATTGCACAATCCTGCAATAAAGGGGGAGGCCACACCTAGATGGCTCTGAGGCTGAGGCTCGTAAGCCCATATGATCATACGTCACGCACTAGGTATTATCCACGCTTACACAACATATCTGAGAGTCGAATGGAATTAAAGGGAGGATTTTAGGTTCAAGGATTATACATAATATGCTAGGAATGCACACAAAACCACAGCACACAACGTCCGTAACATGGAAAACTTCGAACCCACATTCTGGATGAAACGCATACTTACGTACAAAATTCTACATCATCCAGGACGATCTGGGATGAAAGAAAGAGGATTTGTGGTTAATGCAAGGTGATTAGGAGAATGCCTCCATGCCAGAGTAGACAAGTAAACACCCTTGCTTAAGGCGGAAACTAATAATTTGCGTAAGACACAGATATCATGGCTCCCCAGGTCGTCTGAAATTATTATCGACGCTTCACGGTTACTCAGCTTCTTGGTGAAAGTAACTCTTGCTGCTTGTGGATTGACTAACAAAGAGCCATAATTAATATTTTGAATTTTTAGTTAGCGATTTCCTTGTTCAAAATTCATTATTTTATTTGTAACAAAATATATTAAGTGAGCTTCATTTTTTAGGGCAAAATCTGGCAAAATGGAAAAAAAAGTTATGGATAACTTCCTGAAACTACGAGTCTAATTTTTGACCATGTCGATGACCAATTTTTTATATGAATCTGGTCCGCAGATGAGGATTGATTCTATGACAAATTGAGTGAATGATAACAAATGTTGAGGATGCACAACCACTTGCCCAGGGTTGCATCATGACGGTTTCATTTCCGAGTCAGCTTCTTCACATTTTCTTGATTACAATATGGAATATTTGTTTCCACACTACTTTTTAATTTGTATCAAAATGCATTATAGAAAAAAAAGAAGCTACTTTAATAAGGACCGATAAATAAAGTGTTATGAGAGTCTCTTACATAGTCTCACGACATCTTACTGATCACATTCATTAGATAATAACTTTGTAATACTTCACTAAAGTAACGTTTGGCTTACTATTGAAGTCATATTATTTACGATTTCAGAGTTCCAGTAGCGGTGCATATAAATTATTATACCTTAAACACCGGGGGTTATCAGGGGGTACTTTTATTAATTTTGCAATTCTGGGAAAACTGTAGGCTGTGAGTAGACTGCACTTTTACGCCTTCGTATACTTTTTCAGAAAGGATGGTCCCTTTTTTGAAGAGAGATACTGTTTTCCTCACTCCAGTTTTTCGAAAGCAACACGTTGTAGAAGACGTCTCCGTTACTCCGCGTGGAACTTCTATTCTGTCCTTTTGGGTGACGAATTTCTAATCATCATTTATTTACAGTGTATTATGGGTTCAAGGTTCTTTCAGAAGTTCCAAAATAAAAATAAACAAATTAGTTACACTAAAATGTGCAATTTGCGTGTATATACGTACGTACTAATATTTATAACATATTATTTTATATTTAGAACAATAAATTACTGGAAAATTAGGTCTCAAATTTGTCATAGTTATCCTTTTTTAAATAAACCATTATTTTGAGTCATAATATTTTCTGCATGTTGTACAATTTAAATTTTGAATAAGACACTGCAGACAAAAGCGCGACCGCTTAAGGGTTAATACTTTTTACGACAATTGATCTGTAGAGTCCAAGTGAAATACAAGCTTTCCAGGTTACTTAATAGTAATTTAACCATATGAATTTGCAATACAGCTGTGTAATAAACACACTCATACAAAATCGACTTCTCTTTCCATTCGCTTGGTCTCCCGCGTCGCAAATTCTTGCGCTCACATCCTGTCACGTGGTCGCGCAGGTGAACTGGTCTTGCAAACTTTCTCCGTCGCGCCGACAGCCGAGAGATTTGGGCCGCAGTAGGCTTTGTCGACACAGACACCATCACCACCACCGGTCCCGCCACCTCCGCCGCCCCCACCCCGCCGACCCCGCCCCGCCGACCCCGCCCCGCCGACCCCGCCCCGCCGACCCCGCCCCGCCGTCCTGCCCCACCGCCCCGCCCCGCCGCCCCGCCCCGCCGACACCGCCCCGCCGACTCCACCCTGCCGCCCCCGCCCCGCCGCCCCGCCTCTCCCGCCTCTCCCGCCGCCCCGACCGCCCCCGCCGCCCCCATCGCCCCCCCGTCCCCATCGCCCCCGCCGCCTCCATCGCCCCCACCGCCCCTGCCGCCCTCACCGCTCGCGCCGCCCCGCCGCCTCCACTGCCCTAGCCACCACCACCGCCACCACCGCCACCATCACCATCACCGGCACCATCACCACCACCACCGCCGCTGCCGTGGCCCCCGCGTTACCGCGCCTGCCCGTGATTTACAGCTCGAAATGAGGTTTCTTGCATCGAGCTCGCTCGTAATTCATAAGCATCTGTTTCTCCACTTACCGGTGCGACGCGGCACTGAGTCCCCGCAAAACAGCTAGTCGGCGACGGAAACCCCCAAGTTTTATGGCGCGGCGGAAAACTGAAAGCGCCCTCGCGTTTTTCCCCGCGCCCCCGCTCCCCCCCCGCTCCAAGCCGCCTCGCTCGCGGCCCACCGTGCATAAATTTGCAGGGCAAGAGGTGTTTTATGAAATCTACTCCCGATCTTGTGTTGGCCGTCTGCTCTTTTAGAAATTATCATACCGCACTTGCGCCTAGTAAGTCCTAGTAAACGGAGCTAAAGAACGAGAGTTCGAATTGCGTGCGTTTTACCCACATTTGTGTTGAGTGGTTGGTTACTGGAGTCACCACATATTCCATCTAAAATCATTACATCCAAAATCAATCCTCTAGAACAGGGATTTCCAGCGTTTCTCTACTGGGGGCCATCTAGGAAGTTTTTAAAAGTCTTGAGCGCCAAAAATTAAATTTCATAATAGATTGGAATTATAGCGTATTTGAGCCTCAATGAGAACAAGGACTTTTTTTTAGACTCAAACAACAAATTTATTTGTGGCTCAATGTTTGTTTCACCCATTATTAAAATTGTCTCTGAAATGTTCATCAGTTAAGTTACATCCGTACTTTTACTTCACAAAGTTCATTTTTGAGAAAGTCTGATTACATCTATAACTCATACCAAACAATGACAAGAAATGTCTGGAAAAGTTTTTAATCTTTGGATAAAGGTCCATTGGAAGTTCTGCTCACTGCAACATGCTCAGTTTCACCAACTTGAACTTATGGAAGTCAAAATCAGGGCGAAGAATAAAAAAATATTTTACCAATGGGAAAATATCGCAGGCATTTCAATTTTCTTATGTAGGATTTACAATGGTATGCCATTCGTGACATGGCTGGAATGTGAAGCTTACAATGTGTGACAATACGAAACTAGATACTCCTAGCTTGGAATAAAATATTACAGTATGTATGAGATTGAACTAGAATATACTTTGGATTGGCGGGTCACATCGAAGACTGCCGAGGATCGGATGTGACCCACCTGCCGTGGTTTGGAGACCCCTGCTCTAGAACAGTACAACTGGCGAGACGGAATCGTTTATCAACAAATTGATCATTTATTTTCACTCTTCAAGCGGATTGTAAGTTATACAGTGTCTTGGAATAAATGTCATCAACTTCTAAGGCATGTAGAGGGGTCTAAAAGTGTGGATTTTTCTCTGACTGGATTTTTAATTTAACTTTCAAGTGCACAGGGCTTAAGTTTAATTTTAATCTGTATTAATATTTTCCTCTTGAATAGAAATTCGAAATACAATATTACTGTTTCCTTAGTAAGAGCATAATTCACAATATCTGGTTGGTCTTTTGCACAAAAAATGTCTACTTTCGTTCATGCAGACTGATATATATGATCAATAATCCAAAACTATGTTAAATAGAGGTCATTTTAATCTTTTATATTTCACTCAATTATCAGAAATATGTTTTATATTTAATACTGTCTCCCTTTTCCTTGATTGGTATCCATGGACGTACAGAAACGTTTCTTTAATTATGCCTTATTTGACAATATTTTTGTTCAAAATTCTTGGATCTTACTGTCGTCATTCCTTCGCTTCTTTTTCCACATTGCAATCAATATTTGTAACTTTGTTTCCTGGCTCCTCGTCCTTGTAACTCAATCTCGTTCTAAATGACGTTGTTCCAAGCCTGACGTCATTCCTTACTGAAGGCAGTGACCCTGCATCCTCTTGTTCGCGAGTTGGATAGAAAAATAATGGTGTAATTTTTTAGACTAATACTTTCTCTTTCTTCCTACAGGATACACAATGTGGATGTCATGCGAACTTAACAGAATTGTTTTATTTTTATCAGTAAACGTATTTCTCTCAGTTGTATTTTGTTAGAAAGTTTTCCTTTACAAATAGAACTATAAAGGTCTGGAACAAGTTAACAGCCCGTTCCTTTAAGTGTTCTAATGTTCGAAAGTAAATAAATTAATATTGTGTGTAAATTTTATTAATTAGTTAATTGTACTTATTAAAACTTATTATTAATATTATTATTAAATGCATAGTTTTATTAAATACACAATGTAATCATTTTTAATGTAATTTTCATATTGAATTGTTGCGTCGTGTTGTGAAGTGGAGTGAGTGCAGTGTAGGTAAAAAGTCGCGTGTTTAATTATTTAAAATATGTGTGTAGGATTTACATAAACACGTAGTTATTGCTATTATTGTTATTATTAGTGCTTTTATTTTCATTATCATCATTGTTGCTGTTATTGTCATTATTATTATTATTACTATTATCATAACTATTACTACAATTTTAAAATAATTTAAAGTTATATTAATTCCCTTAATTCAAATGTATGTTAATTGTGGTGTTTCACCATCAGGTTGCATATATCTCATAATAAATATAAACCCATAAAAATGATTGTCAATACGTAAAAATGGTAAGCAAGGAAACACAGAAAGCAAGGTGATGGAAGAGGCATGCAGAAAAAAAGCAGAGAAAAATTAGATGCAAATGTGTGACTACTTCATGCAAGCAAGGTTAGGAGTTGTGGTTAATCAGGCGATAATGGTGATGATTGTGGTGGAGGAGGAATTTGATCCGAGAGAAATGACGGTAAAATAGCTAACGTAATTGAGATGTCATCGCAAACGATGTTTTGGATCAAGAATAATGAATGTGACATTAAATATTGTTTAGTATGTCTAACTCTGGTTTTAGAGCTTCACTGTTCTCAAATAAATGAACTTATTCACGTGAACATCTCCTCTTTGCTCGTTACCTGTACTACTTTTCTATGTCTTCTCTTGTCACTGTCCAATAGTAGTCCGCCAGCTTAGCAGCGTTCAATTTTACCCTTATATCTTCGTTCCATTTGCGGAATGTTCTGATGGAATCGCTCTCCATGTTCGTCACAGCAGCGCTGTTGAAGGGTAGGAGACCAGGTAAGAAAGTAGGAAATGAAGTTTATTCTATGAAAACGAAGGATGAGGTGATATCTTTCTTCCACAGTCTTCATATACATCTAATTGTTGAGTGTAGTTTTCCGGAGGGAATGGTACAGGCAGACCGTGTTCATGTGCTCTAATGGCTGACGGTATGCTCTGATATTCTGCAGTCCACCTTTTTTTGGGGGTATGCCATGCAGCCATAAAGCTAAACAGAGTAATACAAATTACTCCTAGTTCATCACTGCTGTAGTCATATGTGCCAACACAATATCCAGGCATTAAATTTGGTAAAATTCCACATAACTTATATGGACCTCATCTAAAAAGCAAGAGCTAACTGTGAAGTGACTGAAGTTTTAAATATCATTTTGTTTTTTTCCATAATCAAATTAATCATAAGTTTATATTTTCAAGTCGGAAAGATTTTCACGGTTGTTCAGTGTAATCACTTCCAGTACTTAAAGGGGTCGGGGAATGACGTTGAGCAATATGATTGCTGTCAGTCACCAACATAAGGGAGACATCGAGGGCAAAGTCGAGAAGTAACGCCAACCAGACAAAAAAATCGCCTCAACTTTCACCTTTGTCTATACTTGTTTATTACTCCCTATATATGTATGTATAGGAGAAAGTAAATAGATGGGAACGGAAACTAACATTATGATTGTTCCAGTAAGATTAAAGAAGAACACAAACAAATACCTATTATGTAATACAAATAACAAATAAATACAAATAACCTGCAATGTATTGAAATCAATTGACTATATTTTTTATTACATGATTTGCCTGGAAAAGTATTTTAATATCAGTTTTTAGTTTATTTTTTATTAACGAAGAATAATTATCTGTGCAGATAGGAGTTACATTCCATTTTAACACTGGAATTCAGTGCAGTTAAATTTTAAAAAATAGATCTACTTTAAAGTTTGAAGTGCTTTGAAAGGAGTCTAGAGCTTGCAGAAACGTGCAAGTTTTAAAATTGAGTTCTATTTTTTCTTTTACTTAAAAAAAATTCAGGTACAAGTTCATTTTGATAATATAGTTCAGTCATTGGAGCTAGCCAAGGTATCAGACGAGACAAACAACAACAAATTATTTTTCTGATAATTTGTGTCAGAACGTTTCCACTACACTTAATTAAAAAAACTTGATTGCATGAAGCTATACAATGCAATGATTGTGGCCCGTTTTTCGAAACATCCTGTATGCGTCTTCACGCTGAGTATCGAGCGGTGCGATTGAGGCGTCAGGGCCCGATATCGGGGCTAATTGTGAATCTCTTCGGCGTAATTAGGTTACATTCACACCGAGGGCTCCCGGGACAAGGCGGAGGCGACGCGGGCGGGCAAGGCGGCGGCAAGGCGGGGGCGGAGCGCGAGGGCGGCAAGGCGACGGCCCCAGTGCCCGCGCGAGGATTGACACAAGGGGAGGGTGTTGGAAAAGCATTAGGGACAACGCACGCGAGGCAATGCATTTCGAAGACAAGTTTGAAACAAGAAACAAACATGCAGCTTAATTTGATAAAATGAAGGAGATATGTTTAAATTAAAAATTTGAAATACCTTTAACTAGTTATTTTTACCATTTATTTTGGAAATAACGTTCCAATTGGATAATTAGATGGTATGATGGCTTTTCAAGTCGGTAAGTGTAATAGTTATTTTTAGGAACTAGGTTTTAATATAGAAGAATTGGAATTTGCGTAACTAGTACGTTTTCGTGAGTTGTTGACGTACGAATGTTATAATTCTGGAGTGGTGGGTAGGAGCCGTCAGGACTTTTGAAACGAGTATGTCAAAGAAACTTTCGTTCCAGTTGTTTACGTTATTTCTAGAACGAATTAATGCAAATAAACAAGTTTTTACGCTTGGAATAATTGACATGATTTGACATGTACTTATCTTTAATTATGTCACCATTTTCAGCTGTTTCTCTTCAGCTGTTTTATTTGGACAATTATTTTGGGTAACGCGTACCATAAAGTGCTACTTTCCTGTATAAACAGTAAACGGCAGTAATGGTTTATATTTATGAGTGAATAAAAAAATATTTCTGTATCTGCTGTGGTTCTGCGTCAAGACGGTGCAGTTTTAGGTATGAAATTTATAAAGCTTGAATTAGGCGACGAACAATCATATTGACGCCAAACGTGAAACCCTGTATTGCTTCACAATTACCTAGTACCTGAGGATTATGAATAATAAAGAGCTAAAATAAGTTTTTAAGCTTAATATTATGATGAACTGAACTCAATTATTGCAGGTAACCTTGCTTACAACTGTAGTTGAAAATTATTTGATTCTGCAGATATTGAACTGAAATCTACAAACTACCATGTGTCGTGGCAGGAAACCTCAAATGCATGAAAAAATTATGTTTTTTAAATGTATTTCATAAATGTGATGAATAAATAAATATATACAGCAAAAACAAATCAATATAAAAATAGTGTAACTTTACATACCAGTTGAGTGGATAAAGAAACAACATAAATGTCAAGGATATCAATGATAAGGTATGTTGGTAAAAATACGGTGACCTTTTCATAAAAGCAACTCAATAGATTGCAATAACGTAGAAGGCAAAGCTGAGAAAGAAATAGAAAATAAGACAGACTTCCTTACTTACTTGCACGAACCATTGGCGAGCTTGCTGCATCAGAGTTTAGAGCGATGAAAAACAAGTCAGCAAAAGTATCAGTTGCCAGAACGTAAATTGTGAAAGAAAAGTATCTGTGACGAGAACAGCAAAAAAACACCGGCGAATTCGGAGCGGAGATAACGCCGTTCAACGAATTCCCAGAAAAGTCTGCCGCGGCCAGTAAAGAAGGCGTCAAGAACAAGACGGTTGGGGCGGGCCACAGGCAGCCATTGAGATAAAAACCTCCACACAGGCAATGGAGCCCCCATCAAGTCAAGTGCCCCCGTCCTCTCCACCCCCTTCACAACTCCTCCACACCCCCTTGCTCTCCGTCCCCCTCCTTCTAGAGGCGTCTGTGGGGAAGAAAATAAGTTTTTAAAACTGAATGTGTTGCCACTTCCTGCGGAGAAGGGAACAAATACGTGCCTAAGTAGGAAACTTTTCGCTTCTTCCTTTCCGCGCGTTTTTATCGCCGTTGTTTGACATTTATTGCATTACTGTCTGCCGGCGTTTCGCCTTCCACGCAATGCTCGTGTTCGCTGAGGCGCGCTGTCTGCTTTTGTGTGCGGCCCGCCGACCCGCACGCCCCCTGCGGCGGGGGTGGGGTAGAGTGGGGGCGGGAGGGGGAAAGGGAGGTGCTTTTGAAGCGCTGCCTGCTCTTGCTCACCTGCTGCCGTGGGTGCGGCGGTGAGAGCGCCCCGCTAGGTTGGCTTTTGCGAAACCAGCCGCGATCTCAGCCTCCACTCAGGAAGAGAAATTCATCAATCATCCATTAATTAAAAAAAAAGAATGTCTTTATTTCATTTAGAACTATACAGAAGCTGTTCAATGTATTAATATGTGGTACTTCTTTATAGACGGGGGTGATGTAATTGTTTTTAGTATCTCTTGCGGGTGCCTCTTGGGATGTCGCCGGAAACTATTTAAATGTAATTTATCAGGATATTTTCTTAATTTGTATGGAATAAAATAAAATCGACCATTATTTATAAGTATAAAGATACTTTATCAGGTGGAGACAGATAAGTCCGTTCTCTCGTATAGTATCTCTTTCTCACCTTGCGTAATAAATTACTATAATTATTAGGACAGTTTATGCTGACGGTTCTGATCTTTTGGCAATTGTCAGACGTTAACATAAATATTAAAATTATTTACTTTAATATTGATATTAATTTTCTCAGCCATGAACCATTATAGCATGCCATCTTTACTTATTGAAAATTCTGAGTTACTTGTCATTTAATTAGTGTAATTGTACGAAGGATAAACCCTTTCGAATTATTGAGTTATTATATTTATTGTTTCAATAAATCGCAAATAAATATAACTTTTTTAGAGAGACAAGTACTATGTTTATTTTCCTCTCATTATCATTGCCCCGGGACTCCAGAGGTGGTTGGAAGCACAATTGATGCATTGCTATTCTCAGGAGAGCATCGAGATTTTAACCGGTTAGAGGTAAATTTATTTCCTTGTCTTTTATGTTATATGGCTCAGCAAACCTCACCTAATGATAATCGAACAGACGAAATTCGTTTGTGTTAATTCTAGGGACATTTATGTGAATTGCAGGTATGGAAACATGTCTAGTGATAATTAATATCTTTAATGATGATGGCAAATATATTAGTTTCTTTTTGCGACTAATAAAGAGTGGTCTTGACTTGTAAACATAAAAATTTCGACGACGTATTTCCTAAACATCAAAATTGCTTTTAATTTTTTCCTGCTTTGTAATACCAATCATTATCTGGTTTCGGGTTCTGTTGTGTAAAAAGTCAAGTAATATACAAGCCCCCACACACTTTCGCTTTCCCTCGCTTCCTCTCCATCGTCAGCTCAGCCTCCAGAACCATTGCCAACCCTGTCGACCGCACATTCTCTGGCATCGTGGCTTATACTTTGATCAGCTCCGTCATCCCAATATCTCCGCCATTGCATTCTCGCCGGTACCGTCACCTGCACTTAGGGTTCCCAACCGTCCTCCTTTTGGGACGACAGTCCTCCTTTGATATCAATTGTCCTCTCGCCCTCCATCGTATTTTAAATGACATCCTTGTAGTAAATGTTTAACATTTGTTGTCATTTATTTCATCACATGACTAACATCTGATAGGTTGTATATTTATTGCTTAATTTAGAATAGAAAAATGAATATTCTTTTCCTGACCGCTGACACACGCACATGACACACACATGCATGATCGATTAAATATTTATATAAAGAAATATATTGATGCAGTTTTTGGGCTTATCGAGTGACCTCCCTTGTACATAAACATTATTGGCAACCCTACCTGCACTACTGTTTCCTGTACAATTCCAGTACTCCGTTGCTTGCGCTTTTGTCTGGACCATTGCTAGAGCAGCCCTGAATCGTCCCCAATTTTTAATATCTCTATTGTTGTTCGCTATTCTAACGTCAGCGTCACTAGCACTGTCATCAGATCCATCACCACCGTTACCACTTCCGTCACCAAAACTGCCCCCTGCACCATTAGCAACCCCGTCATGGAACCCTACATCGTTTTCTATCACCCACATACCGTCCTCGCATTATCGTCATGTCATCAGCACCGTTCCTTGCATTTTCGCAAGTACTAATATGCACTGCACCATTAGCAGCGCACGGCAGCCCTAGCCCATGTACCCTCGCAAACACAGTTTCCTTACCATCACCGCCTTCGCCCACCCACGTCGTTGCTCACATGTTTACAGCGCCCTACACCGTCGCGTAACCCCACACAAATCTGCGGACTGTCGCTAGCAACCTCACCTGCACAGTTGCCGACTGTTTCTCCAGCGACGCCTGCAATGTCATCACCAGCACGGTCACCAGTTGTCACAATCACTGACGCTTGTACCTTTCCTTGCATCATCAACAATATCGTCCCTCGCATCATCGTCAGTACTCCTGCACTCTCGCCTGCATCGACATCAGCACAGTCACCAGCAACATTACCAGAGAAGTTACCTTACAACACATGAAGCAGCATCGCCAGCATCTTATTTGTACAGTAGCCAGCAGCGTCATTAGTACCATCTCCAATAACGCCACCAGAACAGTTTCCAGATCCATTGCCAAGCATTGCCATCCTCCCGTTGTCCACCCCGTCTCCGATGCCGTCACAGTTCTTCTGTCTCTACTATTGTTCGGTATATCATTGTCATCGTCACCAGCACCATTTAGTCAGCCACCACCATTCTTCAGCTCCATTTCCTGCACCGTTACTAGCACCGTTACCAGTTCGGTCTCCCGAATCGTCCTCTTGTTTAAAGTAACCTCCACGGACTCTATGTCGTTTTATGTACCGTCCACATACTGCCCTTGCATTGTCATCTTGTCTTGAGCACCGTCCCCTGCATTTTCGCCAGCACTGTCGTCACTACTATTCACCATCGCTAGAGCACACCAACACTAAACCATATACTTTCATAAACACTGCGTCCGTATCATCACCAATACCTTCGCCTTCACGTCGTCACCAGTACCGTTTTCCACATGTTTCCAGCGCCCATCACCGTCGCGTCACCCGGGAATGATCTGTGCACTGTCATCAGCAACGTTCACCTGCACTTTCATCCCCATTTTCCCAAAAACTGTTTCCAAAGTTATCACCTCCACTGTCACCAGTACTTTCACCTGTACCGGCGCTTGTACCGTCTCTTACAGCATCATCAATAACCTCTCGCACTATCGCCAGCACTCATCCACACGGTCCTGCAGCGTTTCTAGCACCGTCATCAACACGGTCACCCGCACCGCTTCCTACACCGTCGGCACCAGCATCACCAGCATCGCATTTGCACAGTCATCGACACTGGCACCATCACCGGCACCGCCTCCAGAACAGACTACAAAACCATTGTCAAGGATTGCTTTCTCCTCATTGCTCGCCCCGCAGCCGACGCCGTCTCAGCACCGTCACCAGAAGAGTCTCTGAAGCGGTATCCATCGCCATAACAGTCTCTGATGCCGTTTCCTTCACCTCCTCCAGAAAAGACTTCATTTTCATTGCCAAGCATCGCCCTCCCTCCTTGACCGCTCCGCCTCCAATGCCGTCTCCGTCACCGTCTCCAAAACAGTCTCCAGAATCATTGCCAAGCATCGCTCTCCCCCGTAATCCGCCCCGCCTCTGACACCGTCTCCGTGAACATCACCAGAACAGTCTCTGACGCCGTCTCCATCACCGCCTCCACAACAGTCTCCAGAATAATTTCCAACCATCGCCCTCCCTCCTTGCTCGCCCCGCCACCGACACCTTCTTCGTCACCGCCTCCGGAAGTGTCTCCAGAATCATTGCCAAGTATCGCCCTCCATCGTTGCCGACCCCGTCTCCAACGCCGTCTCCGTTACCGCGTCCAGAACTGTCTCCAGAACCATTGGCAAGCACCGCCCTGCCCCGTTTCCAGCCCAACCTCCGACGTCGTCTCCATCATCGTCACCATCTCCTCCCTGGCGGCGGGCGCGTGGCTTCCAAGTGGAGGCAAGAAGTGCCTGCGGCGACGGCGCGGCTGGGGCAATTTTGAGGGCGCACTGAAGCGGACGAATGAGGACAAATCGCAGTCGTTGTCGGTGGCGGCGGCGGCGACGGCGCAGACAATGGAGGCGCAGCGGAGATGGGGACGGCAACGCAGGGGCTGCCGGGAGGATGGTAGGTTGGTGTGTGAGCAACGGAGCGACTAACGCAGGTGGGGGAGATGGTGGCGCTGGGGGCGGTAGAGGTGGCACTGAATGTGGAGAGGACGGGAAACAGATACTGCGATGGATGAGGATATGCTGGGCCAACAAAAGCCACGAGTGTGGTAAGAGGGCAAGTGGAAGCGGTAAATACAACCTGGTGGCTGGCGGAGGTTGGAGTGGAAGCGGTAGACGACATCGCAGAAGAAGAAGAATAAGCGAGATTGTGGTGCAGGAGATGAGGTCGAGAGTTAAGGAAGGGTTAGGATATGGCGTGATAGGGTTCGGGTCACGGAGGCGTTGAGTTGGAAATGAGGTCGTGTGAAAGAGTGGGCGACAAAGAAATAGGGCTACACTGGCTGCGACAGTAAATACTGATTTGACTCCAGCTCTGTGAAAGGTATTAGTGTGAAGAATCACTCCAAAGCGTCTACGAATTCTTTTAACATTGCTGCCAATATGTCGTAGATAAATAACGTTATCTGGGAAATTACAGCTTGAAATTTTAGAGAGAGAAGAAACAAAATTGTCTGTAAAAGAGTTATTATTTGGTCATTCTCTCGCAACGTATTCATATTTATATATTTACCATACTTCAACTTAAAATATTATGCATGTAAATCAAACTTTGGCCTTTTAACTATTTCACCGTGAAGTCATAAGGTCTTGGGTTATTAGATAATATTGAAATGCTCTATCCAAATGTTTCATTGATTATGCATTTAAACAGTACAATAAACAAATCATTGCAGACATGTTTATTTACAAATTTTGGGAAGTAGAATTATAAATTTTACAGCGAATGTACTAAAGAGTTCAACAAAATTTTTGAACATTAATTGTCTTTGTAATTACTCGGTTTGTTAGCTAATAAAACAAACAAAAATTAAAGTAATGTTAAAGAGTGTTGAGTGCAGAATTAGGCTTGCTAGAATATAGAACATGTATGATAGAATGTTCAGTGGAAAACTTTCTTGATTTATTCAACTTTTTGTGAAAGCTAATTTTTGAATGCAATTATTAACGTTTGTTTACTACCCTTTCTCCCGCCATTAGCCACATTATTTACTCCAAACAAATATCATTTACGTGCTTTGTATTCAAAAGCAACGAGACAAATTGCCCTCGGAGCTATTTGCCCATTGACGCTCCCCTCCGCGGCGTCATTTCCGGTTCCCAGCTTCCGGCGCGCGGCCGCGCAGTTGTGAGCAAGAGATGCTCATCAGTGAGGTCTCGGCGGTATATTTAAAGTCGGCATGATTACCCGGGTCCGCGCCGTCAGGACTCGTCGGAAATGCACTTTGTAGCATCGTCAACCCCCTCGGAGGCGGCGCGTGGGGGGATCAGCGGGGGTGGGGGAGGGGGCGGTGGGTCGCGACGCACAGTGTGCAGATGCGGACCAAACTGAGGAAAAAAGAATTGTAATGTTGAAAACAGGGAAGCTCATGAAATTGTGTATGTCTCTGAAACTTTAAATCCGATGACAAAATGTTGAATCTGAGTGAGAAAACTTTTTGTGTAGGATGTGTGTTTTGCATATTTTAGATGTTTTGGACATGCTACTGTTTCCTTTTAGTTTTACTATATTAACAAAATGTTTATTTAAGGTAAAAGTTATTAATTAATTTAAAAAGCCATACACAAAAGCTAATGTTTGACTGACGGTCAGGGTCGGCGAAGAAAACTTTGTTGATGTATTGAATATGCATATTTATCGAATAAGAGTAAAATGATGAGATGGTAAAATGACAGTGATTCTCGAATGAGCAAATACATTCCTTCTTTATCTGCCTTCCAGGAAAGTCATTTAACACAACCTATCGTGTCTTCAAACCCGGATTCAGTGATGGATGGCAAACAGTCAGATCGCTACAGCATTGGTCAGTCCTCTAATATTTACGTAAAAAGATAGGTTATAACTGTAAGGTGTAGTCTGTATAATGGTTTAAAAAGCCTTTGTCTTTGGTCTAGTCATACGTTGTCGTAAAATATGTTTTACATTTCTGATAATCGGTCAACTAAATCAAATAATAAAAACCTCAGCCAATGTGCTTCATTCGAATTTACAGCAAACTATGCATGCGTACGTGAAGTATATTTCCGAAACACTGTGCGGGTCGTCACTGGCAGAGGAGGCGGTTCGGAGGTGGCCGGGGCGTTGGCGGAGCGGGTGGGGAAGGGGGTGGGCAGAGGGTGGGCGTGGCGCGGGCCGGCGGCGGCCCAGAGGCGGCCCGGGAGCGTCCCGGGGGAGCGACCGGGCGGAGCGGCGGCGGGGAGAGGAAGCGGGTTCGAGCCCGGGAACGTGATCTGAAAGCCGGAGCGCGCCCAGGCGGCCCCGGGACAGGCAAGGCAGGACGCGGCGACGGCGGCGGCGACGGCGACGGCGGCGGCGGCGGCGACGGCGACGGTGGCGGCGGCGACGGTGGCGGCGGCGACGGTGGCGGCGATGGTGGCCGCCAAGTGATGCAGTGGGCGGGTAGGAGGGTAAAGTGGAGTACAAAGACGTGAATGCGAGTACTGCAAACTATGAACTACTGTAACGTTCCACGGAGTGATTCGCGTATGTCTTTGAGATTTACATCAATTTGTAGTCCAATTGTATGTCAGTTCATAATTTCTGTCCCCTATTAGCAATTTGAATTTTATGTTCACGTTCATCTGAAACGTCGCTCTACTGACACTCTCAATTATATTTATTAATTTATTTCACGAAGTGCCTCTTGAACAATTTTTATTCTTAATTGGTTTTGTGTGTTTCACGTTACAACTCCATTCAATTCACAATTACGAATTACTGCGTTTTAAGTTTATTGTCTATAAAAACCGTCCATTTTCAATATAAATCAAACTGTGAATCAAACTATATGCATGTGCGTTAATTATATAAACATCATTTAAAAACAATAACAACCAGTCGTATAGGTGAACCAATGCTATTCAAAGTCTTCTTGTTGCAAGAGTACTTTTAGTAGGGAGAGGAGTGATGGAATTTCTGTAATGGAATACTACGCGATACCACGCTCCTCATAATCTTCAGACTTCGAACTAGTCTTACTAATAATTTCTACTTCGTCATCATTTTATTCTTCTTTGGAAATATAGAGCACTGGATCTGGTCGTGGTGAATTAAGACCTAACATAGTGCCCCAACGTTTCGGAGTATTTTTATTCCATTCTTAGGGCTTACTATAAGATATGCATATAATTACAACCTCTCAAAAACATAGTGGCAAGGTTCCAACGCAACTCCCTAAGGAGTGGGCACAGTGCGAGAGCCATCCCACCCATGTCCACCTGAGACCAAGGTAGGGTTGCCAATAGTCTCCATGTAAAAGGGAGGACACTCTATAAGCGAAAAAAAGAAAAGAAAAAAGCATCAACATACAATTCATTTCTTTTTATAAATATACAATTGAGACTAATATCAGCTATGTTTATTTCTTCTCTCCATTACTTGCGATTCAAGTGAAAAGATTCGTTCACAAAAGGCAGTTGAAGATGGTTTGAGCGTCTCTATTTTTATTTTAGTCGCTAGCTCTAAATGCAGACGAACAATCATGCATGCGTGCCATGTGCGTGTGTCAGCGATCAGAAAAAGTATTTTCATATTTTCTATTCTAAATTAAACAATAAACGATACCACGTATCAGATATTAGTCATACAATAAAATACATGACAACAATGTTAAAAAATTTACTACAAGGAGTACATTTGAATACAACGGAGGACGAGATGACAATTTACGTCAATGGAAGACTTCTCCCAAATGGATGACGATTGGCAACTCTAGGACAATTCTATCATAATTGCCAAATATCAAGAGTTGCCAAATCTATTGGCAACTCTCATCATAGTAAGTGAATGCATTGACTCAGTATGCGGTGCTGTTGAGAAATTGGCCGTGTGCAGAAGAGACGAGTAAACGGAAGACCCAAGAATGAGGAACAATAACGTTGAAATACCTAAATATTTTGAAAATTGTTCACAATAGAGGCAATCTGGTGTTAATGATGGTATCTGGCATGCGCGAAACTAGGATTATTAATTCTTATGAAGAAGAGATAGAAAATAGCTGTGATCCAAGAGGTTTCGAGAAGAGGTATCTCATCCCATTTTCTATGAAACGTGAATGTCAGTTAACATTATTCAAGTTCGAACGTTTTAATTGCAATTATGTAGATATAAATGCACGGAAGAGCTGCCCTTATTTCCTGAGCCTCTTCATAAAACAATACATAATAATAATAATAATAATAATAATAATAATAATAATAATAATTATTATTATTATTATTATTATTATTATTATTATTGTTGTTTTTGTTGTTGTTTTTTCTATACAATTTCCTAACGAAATATTACTGTTTTGTGTCTATTCAAAAAATTACATGCCCAAAATACACCAAATCTTGTACTGCGGCAAAGGGAATTGCTCTTCAGTCCTACATGAAAGACAACAAAATAGAAGTTCTCAGGTAATGTTAAAGGGGAAAATGAAGGCACTATAGCATTCCTTAGCACCCATAAACTGCAACACACTTTACTAACGTTCGGAAATTATTATTTCAAGGTCTTTAAACAGTTGTATGCCTCGAAAGACACAAACTATATTTTTTATGCAAAAGATTTACACAATGAGACTTTTTGAGCATTCTCTTTCATATTTTGAGCGAATCTTCACTTCGCAGCGGCATGGGTGGTAAGAAACGTCCGATGTTTTGTTCCGGAATGAGGTAATTTTCACTTTGAATATAATGATATAGGAAGTATGATATGTTTAGTCAATCAATTAATGATGCCTTATTTTACGTTGCAAGGTTCAGACCATCGGGACTCCTCTTCCTTCTGACCATGCAAATTTCGCCATCTAGCTCTACTATTCGCTACGGTCCTTTCGTCGTCTAGCAGAGAAAGAATGTCTCACTTCCAGACTTTTAGGATCTTTTACATGCAGTAAATCTGCAACGTGGGACAGTCGGTTTTATAGTCTCCAAAGGAAAACGTACGAAGGATTTCTTTGCTCTTAACAAATCTTCTAACGTATTTAAACCCCAAACAATCCATACCATATTCTTCTATATTAATGTTCGGCCATAAGCAGCCATCCTGAGTGAGGTTTTTCTGGGCTTACTCAATTGCTTAAGGCGTACGCCGGGACGGCCCCTTGCTTTGCACTCCCTGTCATAAATGTACAGTTTGTCCCCCCTTTAGTCTCTCTCCTTTCTTCTTTCTCGTTCGTATTTTCTACTTCATCATCATTTATGATTCCCTTATCTCATTTTTCTCTTCTCTTCCATTTCTATACATTAATGCTCTTCGGCCCTAAGCCGCCATCCTGATTGAGGTTTTCTGGGTTTACTCAATCGCTTACGGCTTATGCCCTAGTTTTGCTCTCCCAGACGTAAATGTACAGATTTCCCTCCCCTCTTATATGTTACTACTCTGTATCAATGTAGACTCAGTGGTTAGGCGGAAGAGCAGGCCATATGGCCTGAGCTTCGCCATTAATAAAGACATTATTATTATTATTATTATTATTATTATTATTATTATTATTATTATTACTATTATTATTATTATTATTATTATTATTATCAAACTTGGAGATAAAAATCCGTTCACCAATGTCGTCCACCAATGTTAATAGGCGTCGTCCAAGTTATTATTACATTTTTGCACCTGGACGCACATTTCCTCCCACTGCCCAGCGTCGGCGCGGCGCCTCGGGCCCTCCCCGTCTCCCCCTGCCCGTCGTGCCATCCCATCGCCGCCGCCGGGCCGTGCTGCCCCGAGCACGCGCTCGCGCCCGCGCGCGTCGTGCGCTCGCGAAGGCGCCGAGAGCGGCCCGCGGCGCCGCGGGGCAGCGCCGCCGCCGGGGCGACGCGACGTGCCGACGTGACGCGACGGGGCGGGAATCGGCGAGGACGGCCCTTCGCCCACCGCCCCTGCCGCCGCCGCCAGCGGCCCGGAATGCAGAAGAGGCTCGGGCGTTGGGAGGCTATCACTTTCCATCGCGCGACGGCTGGCGGGGTAACTGTTCGTTTCCTGCCGGACTCGGAATCGTAAGAGCTACGAGTTGACTCCTAGCGCGCAGATCCCTGGTCTGGGGATTAGGCGACGCAATACATGTGGTTCGGACGAATGTTAAGATTGGAGGTTTGCTATAAGGATTCTGGTTCATAAAGTAACAAAACAAATTCTAAATTCATGTTGATTTGATTTTTTTCATGTTTTTGGGCGCGTCAAATGCTTTGGCCATTAGTCCCGTTTGTAGAGTGCATGCTTTTTCTCGGGAGATGGCGGTGATCTTCCCCCACTGGATGGCGAGATCCGGCGTCGACCTACTGTCAGCTAGTGGGGTTTCCCCCTAACCAGGACTCGCCCACCAGCGGGGCACCACCCCAGCCGGGACAAGCTCTAAGCTCACGACCGGTCTCCCGGAATATGTGGTTGTGTAGTGCATGTTAGTGTAAGTGTGTGTGTAAGGGGAGAGGATAGGCAAGGAAGAGGAAGGAAAAATCACGCGCGGTTTGTGACCAGTTTGGTAGGGTACTGCTCCGGCATTCGCCTGGTGTTGATCGCAGAAACCACGGAAAACTATTAGAGCAGCCGGCCGCTATAATTCTCCTCCAAGTAGTGACTAAATTCGACCTAGCTGAAAAGCTAGTACCGGAAATCCGGCCGCCGTCAAGACTCGAACCTAGCACCTTCCGGTCACAGGCGCTGCAGTGACGTCAGTTGATGTACTGAGCTACCACTCCCGGTCTAAGTCTATGTTGAATGCCTAACTTCGGCCGAGGAATTAAAGTTCATTTGATCCATTTTATCTGTTGTTCGGCCGTTGTTTATCAGAACGCATCGGAATCAATGTGACTGTGTCTAATTTCTACAGCGGAGGTACTTTTAGAAGGGACCATTTTGACACGTCAGGAAAAAATGAACGTCCTGCAAAGCGAGAAGGTTGCAAGAGATAGTGATGAAGCCTGTTACAAATGATTTAACTATAAACGAACGCATTGTCAAAATGAGTGCATGGTAAAAGCTTGCAGTGATTTTGTCAGCAGTTGTCAAGCAGTAACTGTAGCTTTCTTTCTTATAGTAATCTTTTTATACCTAGTATTTGAAAAGTTCGTCTCTAAACGGTCACCCGTAAACGAATACCTCGCAAATACCATCTAAGCATCATCCTCTGTTTCGAACCATTCATCTGAATAACATCATTTATTTTTCATTTATCTTTCATCCGTACCTCGTGCAGTGGAAAATAAACGTAAACAGCCGAAACGTAAACAACCACTTGCCGAAAATCGGAAAGCCATAATTGTGTAGTCCTCACCTTCTTCCTACCCTCAAAATGAGTTTGGCACTTGTTACATATTCGTTTTCCATTTCATCCAGTACCTGGATGAAGGTACCCGGTGAGGTGTAGAAGAGGTAGGAGGGATGATTTGACTGTGTAATTGCAACGTAACCGTTAATTCTTCATGAGTAGTATGAACATTGTAGTTTTGTGGGCAATATGAACAGTACATGATGCATGGAAAGCAAAAGTGATTATGCAAGGCAGCGTAATGGTGCGAAAGTCCCGACTTGGAGGTAAACTATTGATGTCCTGCTTTAGAATACGTTACAGTCTGTAATAGATTGCGATGTTCTAGGTTCAACAACAAGCAGCTCACACTATTGTAGCGTCACGTTGGCGGCCATGGGTGGAAAGAGGAGCGGAAGTATCGCATACCTGCGGGCTGAATAGCCTTGGCGCCACGGCATCGGGTTATATTTAGACCAAGTGGACGCCAGCTTGACCTGGAAGGTCACGTGGTATACGCGAGCCTCCCTCCTACACCAAGGACGGGCACGTGACGGCTACACTCTAGGTATAAAATCGAGCCGACGAGCTCACGGGGGTTTTTGTTTTGGAACCCTCGCGCGATACGCAAAACTTTACGCTCATTCTGGAGCGTGTCGTGCCTCTTGCACGGGTGACGAGGTCACGGTAGTAACGCGGGAGAAGCGTCAGTGGAGGCGGGGCCTCCCTAGCTATGTGGGGTATCCACAGGGAAATACTCAAAAGTGTGTAGTTTTGGAGCAGAATCTAGTTATTGTACATACGTGTAAATAAACTTGTACATACTTGTTTGTGTGTTTTTCTCCATGACGCCACACTATTCTCGTGTCCTTGAGAGCAATTGCCACGGCAGCTGTCTTCACCTCGTAGTTGGTCATTGATAAACTGATTTGTCCGAGTTGCATAATAGCGTGTCCACCCAGCCAACAGGTCAGCGGGCGTCATGAACCGCGACCCCGCCCCCAAAGTTGGCGCGCGCCTCGCGTGCAGACACGGAGGCGGCGGGCGGGTGGCAGCGCCTCGTCTCGCGGCCCTGAGGGGGTGTGAGACGGATGTAGCCCCGCGTGCACGACCTTATCGCTGCCGCCGGCCGCGCCGCCATCGCCCCTCCGCTCCACCTCCTACGCCTCCTCGCGCGCCCGCGCACCCGCCCCGCCCACGCTCCACCCACGCCCAGCCCGCCCAAGCGCGTTTTCTATTTGCAGCGTGTCGCCCTCCCAAGATAAATTAATGCCGTAATCTACAGGGCGCCGACAATGCGCGACGCGACACGAGGAGGGCTGCTGCCTCGACTCGCTCGCGCACGGGTGGGAATGGAGTGGGGGTGGGACGATCTCGTGGACGGGTCGCGGAGGGGGTGGGGGAGGGACTGGAGGAAGAGGGAGGGTCTAGGTACCTGGAGGAGGCGAGGCGGGCACAAGAGGGCGGTACGAAGACAGGACGGGGTGGGGCGGGGCGGAGGCAGAGGCAGCGAGGGGTGTGGAAGGGACGGCTGGGGGGGGGGTGGAGAAAACAGCGTGGGAAACTGAAGGTAGTAAAGCAGAGTAGGCAAAGGGGTGCGGGATGAGGGTGGGAGGGGATGAGACAGAGACTGAAACTGCTGGCGGGGTTGCTGGAAACGGGTGGGGCAGAGAGGAAAAGAAAGAAAGTAGCAGGCGAGGCGGGGAACGTGGGAGGTGCGGGTGAGGATAGGCTGGGACGGAGGGAAGGCTGGAATAGCGGCGGGGATGATGGAGAAGGGCAGGTCAGGGCAGGGCGAAAGAAAATGGAACGGAGCAAAGGAGGCAGAGAGCTGGAGGAGGCGAGGAGGGGTGGGCATAGGGAGAGGTGGAGTGGTTGCGGGACGAAGACGTGCAGTATGGAGTGGAGACGGGCAGCTGTGGAGAGGTGGTGGGAAAGGGCAGGGCGGGGCAGATTGGGTCGGAGCAGGTGGGTGGAAGACCTGCCGGAGGCGAGGCGGGATAGGCACAGGCGAGGACGGGGTAGTTACAGGACGAAGAGGGGGGCAGATGGAAACAGGGGCCACGGCAGGGGTGGTGGAGACAGGCGAGGCGAGACAGAGTGGGTCGGAGTAGGCGGACAGGCCTGGAGGAGGCGAGGACAGGTGAACGAGTCAGAGCAGGCGGGTGGAAGACCTGGAGGAGGCGAGGACGGCTGGACGAGTCAGAGGTGGGTGGAAGATCTGGAGGAGGCGAGGACGGGTAGACGAGACAGAGTAGGCTGGAGGAGGCGAGGCGGGATGGGCTCAGGGCGAAGACGGGGTAGTCGCAGGACAAAAACGAGCCGATGTAGACAGAGGCAACAGCGCAGGCGGTGGAGACGCGCAGAGCAAGAGAGAGTGGGTCGGGGAGGAGCCTTGAGTGGAGACCTTGAGAAGACGAGGAGGGTGGGCGCTGGGGGGCGGGACGGGGCCACAACAGCGGCAGGGGCGTAGTGGGACGGGCGACATCGGGTCGGAGCGCGCAGCCGGGCGGGGCGCGGCGCGGAGGGGGGACGCTGTCGCTGGTTATTTACTCCGGAAGAAAAATATTCGCGCGCGCCCTCGCGCCTTCGGAGACGGCGACGTGCGCCGGGCGCCCAGACGCGCGAAGGCCCCGCGCCGGAATAGAGTCGCCTGCGCAGCCCCAACGCAGCGGGCGCCTCACGCGGATTGGAGATAAGTTGGGCGACACGTGATTCAAGTTCAGGATCACCTAGCTGTGGATTGGTTGAGGGAGATTTCCATCGATGCGTTTTGAGAAGATGTGAATAGATTACATGTCTGTTTGTATAAATGAACAGAAGACCCAATAAGACAGATAGCTTTCCTGAGAAGGTGTTTTATTATTCATTCATGCTTTATGGTCATGGAGATTCCGTCCATAACCTTCGTTTTAGAATACTTGATGAACATATTAAATGTATTTAGGAAATCATTCTGATTTATTGGTCTTTTAATCATCTCAAGAAAATATTTTAGATGTCATTTACCTTATATAAAATAATATTATTTTGAATCCATGGAAGAAAACTCCCTCAATCAATACATATTATATAGTTAATGCTGGTAACGTGTCCATGATAGGAGCATTGATTACAGTGAGCTTAAATTAAGAAATTGGTTGCTTGGTGCCGGATGTCTTGTCAGGCGAGTTGAACGTAGAGCACAGACACTTTGTGAAGTATGGCGGCGCCACTGATCTAGCAGAAGCTCCAGTTATCTGCTGTCCTGACGCCGGTTAATTTTCCAATTTGTAGAATAAATTACTAATCGTCCGTGATACTTATTTATCGATAGGTTGGGGCAGAGCTGATGAGAACGAATGTTACATGTTTTAAGAATCACAGGCGAGGTATCACCAAAAAGGTTCGTACTCACTTTTATTGCTGGTTACTACTTTATTTACTTTTTACTTTTAGTGTCTTGATGAACTAGTTATTCTACGAAAAGTTAAATTAATATCACTCCTATTACCAGTGAATTTATCATTAATTGGCTTCAATTTTGTGTTAGTGGTTGTTGATCAAATTATACAGTGATACACGAGTTTTAGAATTTTACCTATGAGCCTGTTTTGGTAGTGTATATTGTAACTGTTCAGAGGCACCCCGTAAATATAGTGGCACGGTATTTAAATAAAGTGGTCAGTGAAAATATGAACCTGCATAAACAATTGACTGATCTTGTGCTGCAAACATTTTTATTTTAGTCCTCTGAAATCTACGAGCTTGAGTTCATTTTTCAAGTTTGTTGAAGTAAATAGCAGAAAACAAGTAGGAATGAACAAAACGAGTGCACGGTAAGTTTGTGATAGAAAACGTTATGAAACTGCAATTTACGTACTCAGGAAACAAATGAGCATGGGCAGCTGAAGTAAGTGCGAATAGAATTTTGTTGAATTTTGAGGAAAACAAGTGTAAAAGAGGTTATTGAACTTTGCAGAATTACATGAATTTCCGCTGTTTAATTGACAAACTGAAAAACGTTTAAATACGAGAAAGAACTGAAGAAAAGGATGAAATTTTTGGGAAATAGGTCCGCAACAAGTGAAACTGAACGATGGGGTTTTGTTTTGTAAAATCTTAGTCTAGGCGAAAAACGCAGACGAGAGACGGGACTGAAATCTGGCCGAGGTAACAGGTAGTGAAGCACGTGGAGTTAAATGATACAAATGTCGGACGTTGAAATGTTGCGGGAGATACAAAAATGGATATGGAATGAACTGAAAACATAATTTTTCTAATAGACTGAAATGGAGCAGGCGAATGGGAGGTGCAGTAGGTAGTGGAAGACCCCGAAAGGAAAGTGGTTATTTTAAACTTTTCATTTGCTCATTTTCGGATTCATCATTTGCATGTAAGAAGGTCAAGAATTGTTATTTTATTCATGGAGAAAAAGCAATGCAATTTAATAAACTATGGCCATTAGGAAAACAATGCGCATTTTATGAATGAGTTTTTGAAAAATATGTAAGTGTGAATGTGTGTAATTTTTTTTATTTTTAATACTTTTTTTAATATTTATTTTTTGTGAAGTGTGTCTGTAATATATACACGTGTGTGTATCTATGTTATGTTGATTGAGAAGAGTGGCGACGACACTAACTCTCGCCAGAGATAAATAAATGACACCGAAATTTGGCGGTGACAGTTTTCATAAGAATTGATTTTGCGTTTTTCTTCAAAATTGGGATAAACAGGGGACAATTTGAAATTTGAATTTTATGATGATTATATATTTTCCCTTTTTCTATATAGAAGGGGCTTATGAATTTACAACCCAAGTACATTTTCCACAACATCTCATTATTTTACATCACATGCTAGGCCATTTGTGTTTATAAAAATACGAGGAGGAAAATAGGATATTAGTATTTTGTTGATAAGAGAATTTAGCGAATATAATACTGAGGAACTGTTGTAGTTTGTTTTGCCTAGCGTGCGGGCAAAGTAGAGCATAAGAATATTGTACGGGGAAGATGTTGTAATATATTACTTTTTTAACGATCTTTAAATGCTTTCTTGTGGCGATTATAAAATTATATTAAAAGATGGCAGGAATATATTTTAGATTGTAGAAAGAATTTACTAACAATAATCAAATGCCATTCATGGGATTTCTGGATCCCTTTCTTCATTGAGCATGTGTAGTAAAATCTTACTACATTTTACTGTGCCTGTTTATTTACGAATCTGCAATTTTTACGACACTTACTTAATGGAGGGGACATCTTTTTACGGAATGCAGATATTTATAATTACATCACACGTAATAGGAATCACATTCATCTTGAGTCGGCATCAACAGCTTACTACGCGAACTCCACATATAATACATTTACGCAACTTTATGACTCATTGCCAAATGACATTAAACATTTGAAATTGGTACATAAATTTAAGTGTTAAGTAAACTATTTTCTACTGAATAACTGTTGCTCTAGTCTATAGTGTGTATCAAAAAGGAAATTAATATTTATATGAACAATGTTATTTAATACATTCTTAATATTTTCTCTGTATAATTCTAAACGATTACATATGCTTACAATGTGAAGTTCATCTTCTGCATCACTGATCTCATTTCGATCAGGTTTTACTTCCAGTTTCCCTTGATCCATTGAGCTAGTGCTGAGATAGCTGGTGCCTGTTTACACAGAGTCCCTACCTTCTTAATCTTCACACTCATTACCGTTCAATCCTGAACACTGAGAAGGACGTAATAGCCCGTAGTAAACTACGAAAGTATCAAGAAAATTTGTAAAACCTTTATGATAAGAGTAATCAATTAATAACTATGATATTTCACTAAAGCACCGTATTGTTGTATTCGGAGTTGCTTAATAGGTTTTGAGTATTAAAGTTTGAACGAGTTAGAAATATTTAATTAATTAATTTATTTATTTACTAGGTTTGTGGGATCCTGAGACTTCTGAAGACACTGAGGTCCATGATTGATGATCTAATGATCATCAAATAGCGATCATGGTATTGACATGAATGATGATGGAGCAATGGTGGAAAGAGAGGCAAGGGTAAAGGAGAACTTCGCGACAAATTGCCGCGAGCTCGGTAGATCCACTGAAAAATTCTGATCGAGTTGTTGGGGGATCGAGCTCAGGCCCCAGTGTCAGAAGGAATGTGCGCTAACCTCATGGTCTCCCCCTAAAAAGGACTGATTCGTTGATTGATGATATTGTTTATAGGCGACTAAACTATTTGATTCCGAAAGTATATCCCAGGACATGGTCGTGTACCTCATCCGCTGGAACTTGTGATCTGGCGCCGACCTACGGTCCATTCACGTAGTTGAATATCACCAGATATCTCTGCAAGCGGGTTACCACCCCAGCCAGAAAATTGCTTGAAACTCTCAGCTAGTCTCTCTACATGTGTGGTAGTTTAGTGCAAGTGTGTGTGTGTGTGAGTGTAGGGGGAGAGGAAAGAACAGGCTGGAGAGAAAGATCACTTGCGATTCGTTGCTCTTTTATTAGAGTACAGCTCCAGAATTTGCCTAGTATTGACGATAAAGACCACAGAAAATTACTAATCAGGGCAGTCAGATGATAGAATTCCCCTCCACAATGGTTTAATATCGCCCAACAATGTAGCTAATGTCGAAAATTCGCCATCGTTGGAACTTAAACCCTCAACCATACTATTAGCCAATCAGGGAAATTATGAAAGGGAGAAGAAGATAAAACAAGCAAATAATAAGTCCAAAAGGGGTGAAAACTATTGCATAGCCTTTGTATCATCTACCCTCACTCCCCGCAAAGGTTCTGAGTTAGTAAGCAGTAGCTATTTAGGTGGAGGTTACATTAAACAATTGTGATAAGCCATAGATAAAACAAGCAAGGAATACTAGAATAAGGATCAGCCAATAGGGCAGTTTGCAAGCCTTCACCACATCCACCGTGGCTCTGCTCCGGGTTCGCCTCGGCATAGCCTCCTTTATATCTCCTGCCCTCGTTCCACGCCAAGGCCCTAAGATAATAAGCCGTAGAAAAGTAGGTGACGATTTCCTCAACCCAAAGTGATAAACGATGTAACAAATAAACAGATAAAACAAGCAAGCAATACTTGAATAAAGATCAGCCAATAGGGCAGTTTGCAAGCCTTCACCGCATCCTCCCTGGCTCCGCTCCGGGGCGCCACGGCACATCCTCCTTTATATCGCTTGCCCTCCCTCCACACCAAAGCCCTAAGATAGTAAGCAGTAGGTAAGTAGGTGACAATTTCCTCAACCCATTGGGATAAACCATATAACAAATAAACAGATAAAACAAGCAAGGAATACTAGAGTAAGGAGCTGCCAATAGTGCAGTTTGCAAGCCTTCACCGCATCCTCCCTGGCTCCGCTCCGGGGCGCCGCGCCGCGGCGGCCGTGGAGGGCGTGGAGGTGGCGGCGGCGGCGGCGGCGCCGCGCGGAATGGAAAGCGGCTGCTTAGCGGCGGTCGATCGCGGGGAATCCGCGTGTGACAGCGCGTAATCGCCCGCGCCGACAAATAGCGCACCGGAGGAGAGCGCCCGGAGCCCGGAGGATTCCCTCGCGGCCCCGGACGAGCTGCCGGCTTTGGCGCTGATCATATCTGAAAGGTTTCGCATTGATTTGGATACAGGACGACTCCAGCTGTCGAGAGGAGAGACTCCGGTCGCTTTGCTTTTCGAAGATTGTGGCGTGTTTCAGCTTCCGTCATGTGTTGTGAGGAAGCTCGTTTTTAGACAGAAACAAATGACTCCCGGTAACCAAAACCCTGCTGAAAAAAACCACACAAAACAGTTTTCCAAGAAGGTCAACAACATTAAATAAAGTACTTAAGTATAACCCTGAAAGAAATTAAATGCTTTAACAAAAGAAATCACGAACCTGCAATAACATAGTGTAGTATACAAAGTAAACTATTTTATATATAAAGAATATACAAACCTAATTGTTCTACAACATAACACAATATATTTAATGGCAGGTGCCCTCTTCCAGGGTGCCTTTCTGTCGCAAGAAGGCAGAAATGACGTACGCAGTGGCACACTGATAATAAGAATTCAGTCGATGTACGGAGTATAAGAATGAGCGGTAGAAAACAATCAATGATTTGCGCTTTTCAGTAAAAATCGAAACTGTTTCATTGCTTTTCTTTCAAGTTCCTGAATATCATATTCACCTCTCACACGACCGGCGACTGCATAGTTTTCTTCCCAATTCCGCGTGCTTTACAAACGAGGAGCGAACATTAAAATAGTACATTATGAAACGATGATGTAATGACGAATATTAATACACGAGTGTGATATTACGATACAAGCTAGGTGCGAGCGAGTATCGTAAACTTCACACGAGTGTATTAATACCCATTACATCGAGTTTCAAACGGTACTTTTTCTACGACTTTTATAAGTTAAACTTTTACACTAAATCGTTTCGTGGCAGTTGACTTGCAGGATTCAGCCAAGGCCACCTAGCGGACAGCTACCCTCGCATGCTGCCGCCGGTGGCTGTGGTTACCAGTCCGCCTGCGAGGGAGTACTGCGCTAGGATCAAAGTGAAATTACGATCCAATTTATTTTAAATAATATTACGCAAAACATACTAAGAATAAAATAAATTAAAACCGTCAAGTATAATATAATATCAAATACAATTTTAATGTACACAAGCGAACATAACATTTACCAGAACGATTTTCAATGGTCAATTAAGTGTCAATACTTGGTTTGTAAACTTCCCTGTGATTGGTCAAGAACCTGTACCGTAATGAAATCTGTATCGTAATGGGTATCATTATGCAACCGGTTGCAGTCATCAAATGACAGCATTATACAGTGGGAGTAGAAAAAGGTAATATGCCTATTTAGCAAAAATTGAGTTGTTCTGTCATTTATATCTAGGATTTTATGTTTAAAAAGTGAGATGTCATACAATAAATTAAATAGTAGTCTATTCGTTGAGTTAAAGGCGGTGTTGGAAAGTGTAACATTTTTGCTGTATTTTTTTTCATTTTTATTGGAAAGGAGGGAAGTGAACATGTCACGTTTTGAATGTTTTCTCCTCAAACGTGTAACAGAGATGTATCTGTTACGAATGCTTGGTTTTGAAAGTTAATCGAGGGAATAATACAAAAAACATACGTTATGTACTTTGCGATAATTTGCAGCTGACGCCATTTACCGCGGAAATGAAACATCTCCGTTTTATCCTTGAATTGGGTACGTCATCTCTGGGGTTAAGGTTTTTTCTCTCACCCTTATGAGTTTTGTAATCTTCCCAAAATAAACGTAAGTATCCTTTAAAATAAACGCGAATTTGGTTAGAGAAGATTTATTTGCTATCCATTGAATCATCAAATTCCGACTACCTTCAGATCGTAACCTTAATTCATATTGACAATGTGTCGCAAGTGCTCTTCACTCATCGTGTTACTTGTTACTAGTTCTTTATATGTCACTTTATAAACAAATAAAATACTGAAGGGGATTTTTAAATGTATGATAGTTCACCTTTCAGTCAACTAAGCATTTTTATTTCTGATATCGTATATTAACAACTGGGAGGGAGTGAATATTTTAAACTCCGTTTGCCGAAATTGAATAACTTTATTTTCGATGATGAATTGATAGCCATTCGTGTCGATTCTCCTTTTTTCGCTCAGCTTTATAACAGAGGGAACAGAATTAGGTGTTTGTATCGCACTCGGTTCATGGTACATTGTTAAAGGTATTGCTCCCATATCTTCCTCGAATTAATCGGATAAAACAATGAAATAATCAATCAGGCATTCTGACCTCCAAATTTCCCTTTGAGTCAGTTTCTCCCCAGGACCTAGCTACATACATCCTACTGACTATCCAGGTGATAAATAAATAAAGTAAATAAAAAAATGTAAGTAAATAAAAAATGATAAGTAAATAAATAAAAAGAACAGATAAGTAAATAATATGAACAAAGGAATAAATATTTTTTATGAAACAATTTTCGTATTCAGCGTATAAGTGCTTTACAGAAGTGTTTTGATCTTAGTAATATGTAGGTATCATAGTGTTAGTCTTAGTAAGAGCGAGACAACTCCCTGTGTAGTCCACAATTTCAATTTAAGTATTATGTGATTGGGGTAATTTGGAGGAATGGTACAGGGTTAGGATTTCATATCTTTACACTAGAAGAGGAAATGTGTTATTAAAGTGGTGTGAATTTACCCTTGAGAGAATCCTGATTACATTCTTCTTTGAACGCAGTATTTTTCAAGTCGGAAATTACTTGCAGCTTGAAAACACAGTAAGGTTCAGAAAAATATTTAGAAAAGTTAGGAAATGAATTGGGCTACTGTGGATGGTTCAAATTCTCTAGGGAACTGATTATTAGAAACGAACTAAGGTCATTTTGCTGCTTTACGAAGTATTTTGTTTTGAAAAGTTTGAAGTGGTTTTACCACAAAAGGACAGCACCTCCCAATAAATCCTAAATAAAATAAAAAATCAATTTGTATTTCTAAAATGACTGTTCTAATTAACTTTTAAAATGATAATCCTTTTACAAGAAATTTGCTATTCAGATATATTTTATCTTGGAATAGTACAACACAGTACTTCTGTTTCAGAGTTCCATAAATAACTAACTTTACGCAATGTTTCAAAACAACGTCCTGCCAACTTCGGGACTCGAAGCTAGAACCTACGAGCGCACGACTCGCAACTACAAACGCAAACGCGCCGAATGCTTTCGCGACCAAAGTTCAGGTGGGAGCACTTGGCCTCGGAGTACCTGAGCGCACCCAACCACGCGGCGAGGGCGGTGGGCGGCCACGGTGCGGGCAGCGTCGCCGCCGCAACCGTCGCCCACGCCTTTGCCCTCGTCTACGCCCTCGCCCTCGCTCTCACTCTCCTCCCGCCCCCGCTTCCTCTCTTTTCCTTGCCCCCGCCCTCGCCCCCGCCCTCGCCACCACCCCTGCCCGCCCCCCACCACTTGCTTCGTCTTCGCCCTTGTTTCCACCCTCACCCTCACTCTCGTTCCCACCCCGCCCTCGCCCCTGCCCTCGCTCCTGCCCTCGCCCCTGCCCTCGCCCCTGCCCTCGCCCCTGCCCTCGCCCCTGCCCTCGCCCCTGCCCTCGCCCCTGCCCTCGCCCCTGCCCTCGCCCCTGCCCTCGCCCCTGCCCTCGCCCCTGCCCTCGCCCCTGCCCTCGCCCCTGCCCTCGCCCCTGCCCTCGACTCGCCCCTGCCCTCGCCCCTGCCCTCGCCCCTGCCCTCGCCCCTGCACTCGCCCCTGCCCTCGCCCCTGCTCCTCGCCCCTGCCCTCGCCCCTGCCCTCCTCGCCCCCCTGCCCCCTCGCCTCGCCATCGCTCTAGCCCTCGCCCTCGTCCCCGTCCCCACTCCCTCACCCTCACCCCCGCCCTCGCCACTGCCCCCGCACCCCCGCCTTCACCCTCGCCTCCACCGCGGCCCTTGCTCTCTCCATCGCCCTCGCGCCCGCCATCGCCCTCGCCATCGCTCTTGCCCTTCTCCCGCCCCCGCCCCGCCCTCGCCCTTGTCCTCGCCCTCGCCCCCGCCCCGCCTCCGCCCCCCCCCCCTCCCTCGCCCCGCCTTCGTCCCTGCCCTCGCCCCCGCCCTTGCTCCGCTCCCGCCCTCGCCTCGCCCTCTCCCTCACTCTCACCCGCCATCGCCCTCGTTCTCGCCAGCGCCCTCGTCCCCGCCATCGTCCTCGTCCCCGCCCTCGCCCCCCCCTGGCCCTCATCCTCGTTCTCTCCCCCACCCTCGCGCTGGCGAGGCGGCGCTGCGCGGCGCCCCCGAAGAGCCACTTCTCAAGCCGGGGCGCGTAATTGCCGGAGAGCGGCGGGGCAGCGCCTCGAGCGCACTTCGTCCTCGACCACGCCCCCTTTCCCGCCCCCCTACACTCTTCCGCGACGCTTCGGTTGGCCGCGACACGAGCGCCGCCTGCCTTGCGGCTCTGCGGCGACTACTGTCGCAGGCGTCACTCAAGTGACCTGGAGCGAAGCAGCATGTGCTAGGGACAGATGGGTCATCAGTGATTATTCTGCACTTCAACTTCCTGGGCACTCTGTTCGTTGCTTTCTTTTTCAGTTCCATTCAAATATATCCCGTTTCGCTCTTAAACGGTGCTTATATTTTCGTTCGTATCCTACTTCCCTTCTTTGTTTCACAGACGCCTGACTCACGCCTTAATCCATGAAAACGACCAAGAAGCTCAAGGCGACGCAACAAAGATGGCGTTGTATGGTAAACACGAATGCCTTGCGTGAACCTACAAGTTCTTCTAACCTATTAGCACCGTTAAAGGACCGTACTAACAGCCAATCAACGGATTTAGATGACTTCCTAGCGTTCAGAACCAGAGATAAACCACAGTTACTAAACCTAGTTTTAACTTCACGTCTAAGTTCCTTCTTAAGCTCATAGCGTTGATTTGGAGAAAAATATACATAATATTTGCGTTGACTTAAGTAGTTTCATACGTGTAAGACTAGTTTGGAGTTAAATGTCGTTTGTTTTACAATGAAACATCCTTGAAATAACTTTTCCAACAAAAATATTTAATTAAGAGAATTTACTTTTTCCATGTTACGAGGACTAAAAATAAAGGACGAAAGTGAATAATCACGAATCTCCACAAGCTCCGCGATAACGCTTTTTCCACCGTGCGAGGGTGTTTGAGACGCATGATTGTTGTAATCACTCAGAATGAAACAATCATTGTCCTTTATTCTTCCGCTATTGAACTCTAGTGACTTTCTCGGTGAGGCATACCATTAATGAAGGAATATAGTCCTAGCTCGCGATGGAGCATGTCAATGGGGAGGAAAAATAAGATTGCTGGCGGTTAGTGGCCCCTTGTTTTGTGTGCTACTCATGTATATGCCCTGAAGTGATAACGGAAACCACTGAGTGGAGCAGTCGGACTACGGATTTAATTCAGGCATGTCAAGGTCGCGGGCAAAATAACAAGCTTACTGGAGCTTGCGGGCATTGCGTCCAGAGAAATTGGCACGAGATTTAAATGTAAGGGTTGTACAATTGCTACGGAATAGTGGTACGTCAGTGGATACCTGGCCCATGAAAGTCTTTGGGAGACGTTACTTGACAGTTATTGTTACAAATTTAGCGATATTAATTCCTATTTTCTCTCTGAAGCAAAGAATGATCCATTTAAATGATATAATAATCAGTCCGATATCAAATTCTCAATTGATAGTCAAATAAAAAAATAATCAAAAGCATCTCAATTTTGTAATCCTATTTACTAAAGAGTGATATAAAAGCATGAAGTTTCCACGTTCAGGTTAGAAGATTTAATAGACAAGTATTATTGTCTCGTAAAAACGCTGTCCGCCGACCTGGATGGCCGAGGTGGCTAAGAGCGAGAACAGACTCAACGCTTCGGTCTGAAGGGTCGCGTGTTCGAGTCCCACCTTGGGCATTGCTGTTTGTCCCTTGACATTGTGTGTGTTGTCGTGGAGGGCCTCGCGTTCTGCTGACCCCAGATCAGACGAGCCCGCAAGAGTGTTTGTCTAGTGTATGGTCGAATATGCGTCCCTTCGGGACGTAAAGGACAACTGGCTGTCGGCTGGATAAAAGCCCTAGGAAAAAAAACGCTGTCCACCCGCTAGCGATAATATTGTTAATGAATAGAAACTTGATAATTTATTTCACGTTATTTCTAAATACAATAAACATCTTAATGATGTAATATCACAACACAAAACAAAAATTCAAAGAATTCGCAATTCAAGCATATTCCAGACAAATAGCAAAGATGTTTATATAACGGATAATTTAGTAAGAAAATAAACATTAAATAGCGATAAGTAGTGAAGAATGTCAACTCAATACAATTCTGTTATTTGATAGTAAAAATTTAGCAAAAATATTTCCATATGAAGCCATTATTCACCGCCTCGCACCGCTTCAGTTTGCGCACGTACACCCCTTTCTGGATTTGGAGGAGAAATGAGTGAGGAGTCAGGGGAAGTTGCCCGTGCCCTGAGGAGCGTCAAGCTTCCTAGGCGGGCAAGTATTCGTGTGGGCGCGGTTTGACGCGCCTGTTCTAGATAGAGCTCTCATATGCTCAAAATATCATAGGTTCGTGTCCTGACGGCGGCAGGATTTTCGACACTAACTTTTCAGCTAGATCGAATTTCGTTGCTGTCTGGAGGAGAATTCCAGCGACCGGCTGCTCTGATCGGTAGTTTTCCGTGGTTTCTCCGATCGACACCAGGCGAATGCGGGAGCAGTACCCTACCAAACGGGCGACGGACCGCGCGCGATCTTTCCTTCCATTTCCTTGTCCTATCCTCTCCCTTTACACACACACTTACTCTAACATGCACCACACCACTACATATTTCAGGAGACCGGTCGGGAGCTTAGAGCTTCTCTCGGCTGGGGCGGTGCCCCGCTGGTGGGAGAGTCCTGGTTAGGGGGAAACCCCGCTAGTCGACGGTAGGTCGGCACCGGATCTCGCCATCCAGCGTGGAAAGATCACCGCCATCTCCCGAGAAAAAACATGCTCCACACTAACGGGAATAATGACCGACGCAGTTGACGCGCCCGGAAACTTGAAAAAACCAATCAATCAATCAATCAATAAAAATATCAAGCAATTCTCTGTCACTTTGCTGCGACCTGCGAATCGGTGTGCTCGAGCTTAAGGGCCGTTGTATTAAGTACCCGCCGCTAGAATAATGCATACGTAAACTAACGACTGAAATAATTACAACATTCACGATGAGCAATGATCTACATATTTTTTGCTTTTCCCGTCGGGTGGCTCATAGCCAGCGTGCTGGCCTTCCATAATGCAATCTCGGTCTCGATTCCCGCTCGGGGCAAATATAGCTGTAGATTTTCAGTACGATCGTCTCAGATTCTATGGCGGTGAGACGAAAGAAAAGCTCAGGCCGGGCAAGTATGCTAGACACGGTGAAGGGAATACTTCTTCGCCACATGTCACTCTTATCTCCAGGCGTGAATAATAAATAAAAACAGGGCCCGGACCTGGGAACACCGCCAGCTGGCGGATTAATCCAACTCTAAAATGTCAAATACTACATTTTATCGGTTGCTTTCACAATAACTTACACATTGTATGTCCATCATCGTGTAAAACAACTGATAAATGCATTACGTTTAATATTCTATTAATGTATAGCAGATAGTCATTCATGAATTAAATAGAGAACATTTTGAAAGTAAAAGAACTATATTGTCGAGACATGCAACCTTCCACCTCTTCTGCATTTCGCCGACTATTATTGACTTTGAATTTACTATGGTATGCGAAATACAAACAATAAATTATGCAATAGTTTACGTAATAAATTGTGAGAAAAAGTATACGTGTGATGCAGAGGTGAAGAAAAATAAATGGTGATAATTTCGTTGCGAAAAACTAGCAAGTGGCCCGCGGCAAGCAGCGCGATGCAGTCGCAAAACTCCCACAGCTTCGCGAGGGATGCTCTTCGCCGGCGAACTCCGCATGCACCGGGGGGAGGGCGGGGCGAGGCAGGGCAGGGCAGGGCGTGGCATGGCCCCGCAAAGGGCCTGTGCCCAAGGGCGAAGGGTCGGGGTCAGAGGTGAAGGGCCAGCGGCAGCGCGCGGCCGCGGCCCACAATTCCGCTCGCGCGCGGCCGCCCCTTTGCCCCCCCCCTCACATCCTTCCCACCGCCACCCGCTCCCCTCTCCCCGCCAGCCACCTCCCCCCTCCACCGCACCCCGTCGCCGCCTCGCGGATGGGAAAGCCGTGTCGGGGCGCGGCACGCGGGGCGCGCTAAGCCGGCAATAAAGCGCCTGGGGCGCGGTCGGCACGTCGCGCCCCGCCCCTCCCCTCCCCACCCGCCCCGCCCCTCACCGCCCCGCCCCGCCCTCCGCGCACAGTGGTCTGAAAAAGAGCTCACGCACGCGTATAAGACGCGCACGACGCGAATATTTAAAACAAATTCCTACTGAACTCGACAAAATATTTGTATGTTGATGCGTTTTAAATTCTAATTTGGAGAAATGTCCTTGAACATTTACAATTTACAGTGGTGTTAAAATTATTTTGACCATAGTGTCTCGGGGAGCTCGCTTTTTTATGGGATGGGTCGTGGATTTCCAACGCTTGTCTGGGCTTTTCATTGATCAATGGGGAATAGGCCATTTTGGACGGGGATGAATACATTACCCGGTCAAAAATATGGAAAAGGAAAATCCGGGATGGTCTGTGGCCTGTTGAATAGGGTACTGCTCCGACATACAAATCGTAATCATGGTAGAGATCAGAGAAACTAAGGAAACCAATTGATGCATTTGATGCCTTTTACAGTTTTAGCAAACTAGTTTCATAACCTTAACGAATTCATGAATATTATAAAATATCCATTTGAAAATCTGTATTCAGGAATTATCGTTTATAAAAATATTAGTCATAACGGAATAAAGAATTTTACAACAATAAACCACACGTATGATGATTAAAAATGCATTTGTATTCCATTTTTAACTGATGTAACGTCCACCGGTGAAGCGAAGGATAGAACTTAATTTCTCTATTTCTTGGGAGTACTAATTAACAAAGTGATCGTAAACTATATAGCGGCAATTGCTCTTCAGAACTGAGATTGAGCATTGAACAGAAATGGTCAAATTCAATTCCTTTGATGACCTCAAATAAGGCCGCTTGAAGCGCCAGCCGCGTTATCCTATTGAGGCGGGCTGGGCGGGGAGAGGGAAGACAAAATGCAATGGCTGATTAGCTCAAGCAAGTACACACACCACAACACACAGCTGGAAAGATCATTGCATAGTGTTCACAAGTACAGAGAATGTTACGCAACATAAACATTTGAGAAAACTGGGCGTATAAACTCATGAATATATTTTATTTAAGTAGCAGAACTCAACGAAACATACAAAACGTAAGTAGGTCGATTTTGTCGTCTATTACTATGAGAATGTGGCTGTGCGATCTGGAAGTAATAACAAACGGCATTCAGCCAGAGACCATGTGCTTTTCACACACAAGCGTGGCAATATCTTACTTTTTGAGACCCAGCGGTATGTGGTGCTAACTTATTCTATAAGTATGGAGCATTATTTTTGTAATTGAATTAATTTTATTCACTTTTTAAAGTGCCAGGAGTGTATCGGGCTAAATATAATAACATATCATTCTAAACATTTTGTCACCATTTAATTGGAATTGAATCAAATTTACTCGAAAATAATTATTTTTATTATTGTTTCATCCATTGATAAACGCTAATCGAAATAAAAGGTGTATTCATTTTCTATGAACTCGCGCCCCACTCCTGTTATCTTATGATCACTTCTCCTTTCCCCTCCCCTCCCCCCTCTTTCCCTCCTTGAAAAGCAGTCTCACGGCAGTCGTAGTCGGGAATTGGGAGTGAATGCAATGGACTTACGCACAATAGTTCGGTACGTGTCACGATGATTTGCCGTCAGGACGAGGGAAACTGTGCGGCCCCACATCGAAGTGAATGCAAGGTTTGTTAGTACATTTCATTTACATTATTGGAATTAAGAAACAATTGTGGCAAATCTGTCAATTTTTGCAACAGTATCCAGAATGCTGAAAACAAAGCGAATTAAGAATTTAATTAGTACACCTGTTGTTGCTGCTAGTAAATATGGAAAGTTTATCTGTTGCTTCACTGAGAAGGCGTAGTATCCAGTAGGAGTGTTGCGCAAAACCCAGTAAACTGTTTTTTTTCCGTTCATTAAATATGTGTAAGTGCAATAATTTTCTTTTAAAATATTAAAAGCTACCAAATCAATTCCCAGCCACGTTTACAAAATGTTGCACAGTCCTACCGGAAAATACTGTATTTTCTGCAAAATATTCAATTGATGCATTAAAACAATTATAAACCATAAATTTGGTTTTAAGGGTCATTTTCTTAGATGAAGACACGACTAAAATGTTATTTATTTTAAGTAAATTGTATTATAATTCAAATTAAACGGTAAACCAGCGGTGCTACAGAATAGCAGACTTTCTCGTATTACTTTCTTCATTTTCAGTGGTCTGGGCTAGCGATTCGCATTTGCAACATACTCATGCCAGCTACCATCTATCGCCGCCCAAAGTACATTTTTTTAAAATTTTCACAATTTTTCCGTTTCCTAATAGTAGAATCGAAATGGTACTTTAGAAATATTAAATAAGAGTAAAACTTAGCCCCAAATGGCCTACAAGTTTCACTGAAAACTTTGGAGCCGTTTTTAAGAAAATGTTTAAGCATTACTGTAAATGCGCAATTTGAAGCACATTAACTCACAAATGTAACAATGTTTACAAATTGCTGGAATGGTGCAACGGCGTGAGAGATATTTCAAGAACATTACAATTGTGTAATTTTTTACTATTTCTACTATTATTAAACCGAAAAGTTGAGAAAATGTCAAAAAAATGTATTTTGGGCGGCAATAGATGGCAGCTGGCAAGAGTGTGGGAAATCCGAATAGCTAGTCCAGACCAAAGAAAATAGAAAACGAATACGAGGAAGTATGTGCCTTTCTGTTGCACCACTACTTAATATTTTAAACCCTTTATGTTTGCATATAAACAATATTGTTTGTAAATAACACTTTAAACTGAAACAATCGTATTTGAAGTTAAATTTAATGCAATTAACTTAATTTTATAAAAGGTAGTGGATAGTCCTTTGTTCTACTGAGCCTTCAATTATCTTTCAACATTTTGTCTGCCCGTACGCGCGCTTACAGCCTCTTCGCCCAGTGCGGTCGCCTCGCGGTCTGGTCCAGGACTCCAGGCGTGGCGCGGTTTGGTGGGAGGGGCGGGGCGGGATGGGGTGGGGAGCCCGACTGCGCCCAACGCTCCCTCGTGTGCGCCGTGCCGCGCCGTGCCGCGCCGTGCCGTGCGTGCCCCGGTCTCTCGCGCGCTGTACTCAAGACGCTTCTTTTTTAACAACCCCTCTCCAGCACTTGCTCCTTTTGCCTCGCCGTCTTTTTCTTTCCGTGCATCTTTTTCTCATACTGCCTTGTTTTTTTCTTCCTGCGAATTTTTCCTCCAGAGTTTTTTTTTTTCGTTCCTTTGTCTTTCCCCACAATCCTTTATCTTCTTACTCCCTACCTTCATTTTTATCCCCTTAGTCGTTTCCTGCGTTATGGTATTTTACTTACCAGTCGTTTTTTGGACCACCTTCCAATTTTGCTACACCTTTAGTCATCATTTTTCATTTTTCGTCTTTTTCTATCATTCTTTTCCTCCGTCCTGATTATTTTTCTCCATTTTCTGTTTTTACACCTATCTCGTAGTCTTATATTTAACTTTGGCTAAATCTAAAAATGGACATGTCTTACATTAATAAAAACCCTCTAATTTTGACAATTGGAAGGTTTAAAATTTCTTGGGCCAACTCGTACACCTAATACATTATTGAATATAAATATTTTTTCCTAACGAAACACTTTCTTGAAAATAATATTATTCCGTAATTTTAAATTTTAAAAATGTGTTTGCAGAATTTTGAGTGACATCGTGATATGCTTTAACATACGTTAACATTTTATTAGAACGGCTCCATTTTTTTCTTTCAATTGTTTTCTCTAATACAGCGATGTTTGCTTAGTAATGTGATATGGGTCTTATTTTCATATCGTTTCAACATTCAATTGAAAAGGTGGACATTTCTTTGGCAATGTAATATTCCCTTCATTTTCCTTATTAATGCTATTAGATTTTGAACCCTATTAATGTAGGATTTTTGAAAATATTAGTTGTTTACCGTAAATTTGACTTTGTACATTTGGCGGAAGTTCACTTTTTGCCAAACTGTCCTATACATATTAAAGCAAGACCTACAATATATGTGTTAAAACCAACTACTTTTGAAAATTAGATCTTGACGTAATTTCAGGATCAGTTATTTAGTTATTTTTTAGTACTGTTGATTTAAAATATCGTTTTACAAGTGATGACAGACGTTTTAGTGAGATAGAAAGTGCAATGTTACAACATACGTAACGGTTACCCACAAATTGAGAAAGTATCTGTAACCCTACACATATATAATATAATATGCAGGTTGAGTCGTGAAACTTTAGCACCTCCTGTAACTTTTCAACGGTTAAAGTGATTGCAATGCAGTTTTCACGAAACTACAAGAGGGAATGGGGCTAATTGATACTTGTCCTCATTTATATTTTATTACTCACATTTTATGAGATATTTAAGTTTTTTTTCATACAGAACAATACATATTTTTTCAATTTATCATGACGAGCGTAAAAAGATAAATTCAATGATATACATATTGTCGTATGTTAGATAAGCAGTTTTTAAAGTAATTTTGAGATTTGCGACTCGTGTTTAACGGATATTTTAAATGTAACATTCCGTCACACAGGATCATGAAACGCTCCACAGCAAATGCGCGCTCGGGGAATGGAAGCTGAATTTTAGTCTTTGGTGATACGAAACATACTCCAAATATTCACGAAACTGTCGCAATTTTTTCTGAACTCTGCTTTCTATCCTTTCGTGTTTTCAGATTTTTTGGCTTTCTTTGATTGAAGGAATTGAAGGATTGAAAATAATGTTTTGTAAAAGTATGTATTGTTATAAAATAGTTTATTACTTCAACTGCATGTAATGGGGTTTTATTTCACAGGATATTAATGCGATCTTCAAATATAATAATAATAATAATAATAATAATAATAATAATAATAATTACTACAGGATATGAAAAGAATATTGCACATTTCGAGCAAACAATTTTAATGTTAATAAGCATATAAAAATAAATTAAGGGTAGAAACTTAGGGCTAATTGTTGTCATTATCTACCTACATATTTTTTCTTTTCATAAGATATTATAATCTCATTAACAATAAAACTATTTGCTGAAAATATGCAATTTTCTTTGTACAGTCTTAATAATTTATTCTTATAGTGTTTAGTTTCCAAGATCCCAATAATATCGTAGGGTATGACACCTTTTTAAATGAAGTTGAAATAACAAACATTCTTTTTTCAATACATACTACATATGACAAATCCGTATTTTCAATCCTTCAATAATTACGTAAAACAAAAAATCTGAAAATGCGGAAGGATGGAAAGCAGAGTTCAGGATAAACGCAACAGTGTGACTATTTGTAATATGTATCGTATCTTCGAATACTGAGATGCCTTTCCTCCCCGAGCGCTCGTTTGCTGGTGGAGCGCCGCGTGACCTTGCGTGGTGAACTGTTACATTCAAAATATCCATTAAACACGTGGCGCAAAAAATCAAAATTACTCCAAAAATCCTTGTCTAACACATGATAGTATGTTTATTATTCAATTCGTCTTTTTACGTTCGTCATGATAAACTGAAAAAATATGTATAGTTCCATTTGAAAAACCGAGATTACATTAAATATATCGTAAAATGCATGTGATAAAATATAAATGAATACACGAATCAATTATCCCAATTTCCTCATGCACTTTCCTGAAAATGGCACTGCAATAACTTCAACCGTTCAAAAGTTACAGGAGGTGCTAAAGTTACGTGACTCATCCTGTATAGTAATTTTTGAATAGTGCTGTTTCCTTAATGTTCTGACTGGTCACATTAAAGATGTAATAGATTTAAGCAAACAAAACACATAATTGTAATATTATACTAAAGAAAATTATTAATTAAAATTATTTAGTACGCGGGATGTGTTTTAAAACCAAGATTTTTTTGAAAAGACGTACTGTATTGATATAAACCACAAATGCACTAAACCATGACATGTCTAATGAACAAAAGTAAATCTTAGCAAAGTAAGTACCGCGGCGAATGAATCGGCGACATTTTCTTAATGACACTGCAGTGAAGCGTCTGGAGAAATTTACGAGTGCAGCCACTCTCCCCGGAATTAAGAAATTAAATTGCGTTTCTTTATTTCTTTTAGAAGTTTTTATGAGCCATGGAGCAGCTTAGGGTGCTAATGTAAATGACGGTCTACGGCTTCGTTCGGACCAGCGGGAAAGATGCACAGAAAAGCGGGCTTCGTGCACTGCATGGAAACTCCTTCGAGTGTGCCGCTCTAGAGATCTGGAGGCATTTGAAAGACGGGGCGTGAACTACTTCGCTCTATACTCTTCAATGAAAAACGAGTTTATTTAGAAATACAAGATTCACGTGTTAGAAAGTTCGATTTTTTTCAGGTGTCGCTTCTTTTATCACAGCATTATATTATTCGCATTATTCTCAAACATTCCATATTTTTTAGTGCACTTGAAACAGTTCAAACTTTAAAAGCTGTGTTCAAGAATACGTTTTGCGATAATGCTTTTGGAACAGTGTAGGATACCAAAATGTAAAGAAGATATCTGCACAAGAATTTAATTGATTTTTAAATGTTTTTTTTAATAACATGCCTTCTTTTCTTGCTTTGAAATTCGTGTCAACTCAACACCACTATATACAGTTACAATTTCTTTGATTAATTGAAGAATTGATTTCTAAAATGAAACATCTAAATTTCTGGCAGTATTTTTACCTATCAATTCGTATAGAAGACGTCTTTACATCATGCTACGAAACAATATTTGTGTTCAAAATTGCTATATGTTAAAAGGTATCCAAAAAAAGGTATCTGAATGCTATATTGAAGGACTGGGCCAAATACGAATACTTTCCTTGAAAACAATATTTCAAAAATATACGGCCCTTCAGAAACAAGTTCTTTAATTATATACATGCCAATAAAAATATTTAATAGGTGAACAGCATAAATAACAAGTTTTGTTCTTTCGTCCTAAATTTGTATGAGAAGGAAAATAATTGTTACGTCATGGAAAAATAAAATCTTTTTGTGAAATATAAAACACGTGGGTTTCAATACTGTTATTTCGCAATCTCAATTATAAAATTAAAGTTCTCCTTAATCTTGACCGACCGCAAAGGCCAAAATTTAAAATTATCGCCATGACTCATTCAAGATTCCACAATATAATCAGCATAAAATAACTCTCAAACAGTATTCGACTACTGTTGAACGATAATAATAGCCGACATGAAATAACGCTAATAAACTAAAGAAACGCCGCACCGCAAAATTTACTTTCCTCCCCACGAACAAGAAGAGCGTTGAAAATCAAACAATTGGCAATTGACCTCATCCGACCGTCCTGTTCGTCGCTCTCTCCGCCGGCGCCGCCATTACCTCCTCCGCCGCCGCTTCCCATTTGCAGCACAATCTGTCACGTGTTTGCCATACGCGCGGCGGGCGGGCGGGCGGGCGATCTCTGCTATTGACTCGCCCCGAAGGCCAGCGGATGTTTGCGTGCGCGCGCGCGAGTGCGCCGCTCGGAGGACGCGCGACGGACGCGCGTCACGCCGACCCTAAGTGGGCGAGGGCGCGGGACCGCCTGAGACGGGCGCCCGGTCGCAGCCGCGCCTCCAGCGTTGTCGGCAAGGACCGTGCTAGAGAGTGTTTTCATTTTAGTTATCTGAATCGAATATTGTCTCACGTTTATGTGTTATCGACAAATGGTATGACGATGTGCCGTACAATTGTGTGTTACACAACTATAGGCAGAGACAATTAGGTTTAAGGGGGGACAGTATTTAAGGGGTGACAGTATTTAAGGGGTGACAGTATTTAAGGGGTGACAGTATTTAAGGGGTGACAGTATTTAAGGGGTGACAGTGTTTAAGGGATGATAGTGATTAAGGGATGATAGTGTTTAAGGGATGATGGTGTTTAAGGGGTGATGGTGTTTAAGGGACGATGGTGTTTGAGGGGTGATGGTGTTCTCTGTGTGCTTATATTCTTCTACTCGTACAATATAATGCGTCTCTAATAAGAACAGCATTCATCTATTTAATGTAAGTTCCTGCTAGGAGCCGATTCTGTGCGTGATTGTCTAAGAGACATGCTGCACCTGTAGTTGTATCTTCTGATACAACATTGCATCATTTGTCGGTATTGTTTTGCAATTATCTGATACTCGTTATGCTACGAAAAGGTTAGAATCATTTTAAGAGCTATGGTTAAATACGAGCCTCATTAAGTTATCATTCGTACTTCCATAGTTGAGATAGTTTTACTAACTTAATTGGAAATGGATTAATTCTTTACTTCATTTTATTTATGACGTTATTTATTGCTGAATATCTTAACAAGCTATACTTAATTACCTCATTTTTCAACGACATTTTGACTTTTAACACTTTTTTATTTCCACATTTTTACAGTTATAGTTATATCGCTTCGAAGCATTCCAACCGATATTGAAAATTTCACTTTTGATGCTAATTGTTATCTTAAATATTTGATGATTTTTACCTTGGTGTAACTTTTATTTCATAATATTTGTAAAGCATCATTTTTCTCAGTCGTTTGAAGATAACAAATTTTAGGGGATCGTCGTCTTAAGGGTTAAAAATGGCCCAGTCGTCTGCGAATAAAATTTCATTGAAAGTTAAATTTTACCTTAATGCTTTTATTTTGACCTTAAATTTTATTAAAATATCTAAAAACATTTACCTGAATATTTTCTTACTATACTTTAATTGAGATTGTCAAAATATTAACCAAATTAACAAAATATTAAAAAGTGGTAACCTAGGATATTAAAGTTTTAGAATATATATATATATATATATATATATATATATATATATATATATATATATATATATATATATATATACACACATATTTTAGTTTGACGAAACATCAGAATGAAAATCATTGATGGAAAGTCAATGACTATCAGTTCTTGCTGGAGTGTTTTAAGGATAATCCACTGGTCCTTCTTTGTCTGTTTTATGTATCGGGTGTGGCGGTTTAAACGTGGGGCTGGTGGTTTTCGTTTTAGAAGACTAATTGTTTTGTCAAGTTGTGATTGTAATGAAGAGTTGACGTTTACTTGTGAGCGCGGAACATAATTCAATGAAAGTAACAAACCGAGGAGGCTCAGAAACAGCTGTTGACATTCCAGCGCCTCTGACAGGGAGGTGTTAGGGTTTGCGTGGCGACGGTGATAGGTTTTTGACAGTAGCTCGATAGCTAAATCGAATCCATCTGCGGAAGATTCTACTGTCCAGATCCCCTGATCGGTATTTCTCCGTGGTTACTCCAATCAATACCGGGCGAATACCGAAGTAGTACCTAAAAATGGACCTCGAACTGCGCGCGATCTTCCCTTCCTTATGGTTGCCCTTTCATCATCCCCTATACGCTTAGTTGCAGTATACCATCACTCATGATGAGAGACCAGACGGGAATTTAGAGCTTGTTCCGGCTAACGGACCGGGAGCGGTAAGTCAGTGCATCAACTGATGTCACTGCAGCGCCTCTGACCGGGGGGTCCTAGGTTCGAGTCCTGACGGCGGCAGGATTTTCGATACTAGCTTTTCAGCTTGGTCGAATTTCGTCGCTGTCTGGAGGAGAATTCTAGCGGCCGGCTGCTCTGATCGGGAGTTTTCCGTGGTTTCACCGATCAACACCAGGCAAATGCCGGAGCAGTACCCTATCAAACGGGCCACGGACCGCGCGCGATCTGTCCTTCCTCTTCCTTGTCCTATCCTCTCCCCTTACACACACTTACACTAACATGCACCACACTACCACATATTCCAGGAGACCGGTCGGGAGCATAGAGCTTGTCCCGGCTGGGGCGGTGCCCCGCTGGTGGGAGAGTCCTGGTTAGGGGCAAACCCCACTAGCCGACGGTAGGTCGGCGCCGGATCTCACCATCCAGCGGGGGAAGGTCACCGCCATCTCCGGAGAAAAAACATGCACTACCCTAACGGGACTAATGACCAAAGCAGTTGACGTGCCCGGAAACACGAAAAAATCAATCAATCCGGCTAACGGAGAGCCCGGATGGGGAGGATACTTTAAAGGGGAAACTCCACGAACGTGTAGGTCAGCGCCTGATCTCACGTTCAGCGTCGGATAAACATCACCCCCGTCCGGAATATAACCCGATCAACGCACAAGCAACGAATGAGGCCAGTTGTCTCGCATAAAATGCACGCACACACAATTTTTTTTATTATTTTTCTGGTGCAGTGGGTTAACCATTTTACAGAGTAGTTACATAAAAGTATTACACATAGTACATATACTATGATTAAATTATTACAAATAAGGAGGGTGTCCTCTCTAGGATTCTCTTCAACTATGTAGCAGTGCGGGATTGGAATAATTTTTTTTAGTTGTTTAGAAACTTTATTATATGTCGATTGTAGGGAATGTAGGGAGTAATGGTATTGGTTTAAGATGGGCGGAATTTGTCATAGGGCAGTCTGGAGCGGATTCTTGTTTGTAGCACACAAAATAATCAATCTAATGATTGACATGGTCAGACGTGCATCGCGTCTCGCTGTCAAATGAAACGCTACGGAAGGCAGAAAACGAGAGGTCATTCTCCTCCCAGAAGGCCACTGCAGCTTCCCACGAAAAATGGGCAGCGATCATCTCCTCCGATGCCAGCGCCAACCGTCCGCACGACGCGTCATTAGAGCGCGAATGAAACAGAAGATATTGCGTGCGTTGCTTGCGCCGATTGCCTCGCTTGTCACGGCGATACAGCATTACGGTTGTTTGTTGATTCGTTGATTCATTTCCACGCTACTTTATTTGGTTCTGAACCAGGGGATTTTGCAGATGGATTTGTTTTACTCGTTGAATGAGAAAGAGTGGAATTTATTCCAACAAATGTTGATGAGAAGTGTTACTGAAATGATATATAGTTTTGTAATATTCTTTTGGTTAAAACGCTATTGTATTTGCTGTGCGTTGCACGTATAAATCGATTTCTTCCCCCAAAATATAGGGATAACTTTTTAGAATATTTTAGACATTCTCTGTATCTCTATATATGTATTGATATATCCGCACTATATTGAAATAACCGTATGTGATGACCGCGAACGACAACCTCACCAAATATTTTAAAATAAGATTCGCTAGATTAGGAGTTACTTTTTATTACTCTTGTACTGTAAGTACTGCAGGTTCTAACCTACTTCGAGTTTATTGGATGTTAGGAATGCTTTCATTTTAGCCGTCTCCGGCCCTTTGAACAGCTCGTGTATATAATTTTTCTAGATGATCTTATTATGACATTGAAAGTCGGGCAAAGATGGCGTGGCAAGCGTCTTCAATCGGATATTTTTATCCAATATTTACTCTTAAGAATGTCAGTTAATACTGATGCTCATTTGGAAATAAGACAAAGACAGAATAACACAGTGAACCTTAGGACAGCCCTGAATATGGGATAAAATATATCAGATATGATACGGATAAAAATATCGGATATCGGATCGGAATATCGGATATAATCAGATAAAAAAGCCTCATCTATGCTGGGATTTGAACTGGGAGTCTCTCAGATTAGCAAACGCGTGTCTTAACCACTTCGCTGCCGCAACTCACTATTTTTATCGCTTATGTTCCACGGAAATTTGCGTAAATATATCCGCAGGCATCCATCGCCTTTATTATGTGCTGCGCTTGAAACCTTCAAAGTCTTCGAAAACTAAATGCTTTTTTTTTCGCGGGCTGCAGGGCGAAGAAATTTTATTTTCCTTTTGGTGCCGTCTGTCGCGAGCCCTGCTACTCAACGCTCACGCCTATACCTTCTGCTGGTACTCGTCGCATTACACCTCTACCTTCTGCAAGTTTGCGAAAATGGAGCCCGGCTGGGTTGACAGCCCAGTCGTTTGCAAGGACAAATGCTGAGTGACCTTTGCGATAAGAGTGAAGCCGAGTATCAGTGCCGCTTGGCCCATAGCAATTAACGTGAATCACCCCCCCCCCCCGAAAAACAATATGTTGTAATTTGCACCAGGTATGGTAACGGATAAATAATGTGTATAGTATTTATTGACAGAAAATACTTTATTAGGAGTTATGATTAAGCTTTTGCATAAAATGTTCTTATTCATCAGGTGGTGCATATAATGCTTTTTTCGTGCGAGTAAATATGAATACGTCCTACATTACACTATGATAAATACGTCAGGCAGATACTATTGCAAATGTGAGAGTCATGACTCTTCTGAAGCCAGAACATTAAATATTTAATACAAAATTTAATTTTAAATGGAAAAATGCTTTCAATACAAATTTTTCATGTGATAAAATGATTGCCTCTTACATGCCAGCACAGTTAGTTTTTACTATCGCACAAATCTTTTAGTATTAAAGGAGACGAATGATTTTTCTTTTAATATTTTCTTTTATGACAGAGACATTGAAGCGACTGTTGTATTTAGAAATCTTCAGAAGAACTTTTCAAATATAACAAGTAACGACTATGAACAGTGCATTCGAATGATGTAAATGTTGAATATACACTTCCGAAAGCACCTAAAATTAAGTTTTATTGATTAGGTTTCATTATACAAGAGGTTGCATAATTACTGTCATATCTTACTTTCGTATTTAGGAAATATTTCTGGTACATTAAGTAGTAGTATAATATACTTTAAAACATTATTATGTTAAACATTATTAGATAAAAACGTAATGCGCCTTTTTATGAGGTGCAAAGAAAGTTAATATTTTTTCATACACAGAGCCAGAAATTGAACGTTTTTCAAATGAATACACTTGTATACTATCAGATATGTCAATTTATTAATTAATCTAAATTACCAAAAACGTCGATAAATTTAAAACTTAATTGGTGGAATAGAGCCCCCTTCTTGGTAAATGAGTGGGACCAATTACATCTTGTATGAATATATATCTACACCTTGGTATTGTTAAGTCGAGTGCTTGATATCTGGCGCAACTGCTTTCCGGTACCTCCGAAACATAATAATGAAGACAAAATGAAATAAGCAAACACTTGAAGATTTCTATTTTAAGTTATCCAACTTTTGTAAAAAGAAAGTTAAATATTTTGCCTCATAACTGTTTCTATTACAGTAATAAAATGATAAATAAATAACCATTAAAAATATCACAATATACTTTCAATTATTTTTATATAATATTATTACTATTATTATTTTCTTTTATTTTATTTTATTTTCGTAGAGTCCATCATTACTTAATATTTTTATTATTAATATTAATAATTATGAACAATTATTGCATTATAATATGAACGTAAAACGATTTATATTACCTTTTTAATTTATATAAAGTGCGTTACGGAGCCTAAATTTTTAGAAATCAAGCACAGCTATACCTATACCTTGCCTAAACCGTGGTACTACTAAAATGACCGCTTGTCACTACCAGAATTGGTTGGCATCATATGAGCCGTTAAAAATTTGGATGTACTCATGCAAGAAACTCGCATCAGCGAGTGTACGAGTATTGCTTGTCCGTCTTCACACAAGATCCATAATACAAACGCAATTACTTGAAATGCACTTCTGCATTTCTTGAAGAAACGGTAATTTATGATATGTCACAATGTAACCATGTCAAGTCACTCCGGCAGGCAAGAGGTGGGTAATAAACTGAAATCCCAAAATTACTACTTAGCAAAGCGCATAGTACAGACTCGACAAATTCTTGTTGGAAATAGTCACAATTCAGTATTTTGCGATTCACACACTAATGTGATTTAATCGATCATAAAATAAGTGTGTTAATGATTTACTTTTTATAGTACTGTATAATATGAACTTATAACCACCAATGTTTTAAAAATATTGATTAAAAATTAGTTTCACAATGTTCCATATGCAGTTACACATCCAACTTACTTTAAAAATCACATTTAAAGTGACAACGACATAACTGTGTTATTTCAGTTTCTACAAATAAAAAATGATATTTCAAGGAGCCATCACAAAGACATATTTTTATATGATATCTAAGAAGGTTTACAAAATGATTTTGGAAATTATTCGTAAATAAAAATGTTGTAATATAATGAAACTTCAAACTCAATTTTCTCGGAATATCAATTTGTTGAATATTGTCAAAATATTCGAGCGAGGGGTAAATACACATAATTTACTCGATTAATTGCTTTTATTTTTTCTGTAGCAGTTCAGACATTACATTCTAACATAACATTCTGACATAACACAATAACATTCTAACATAACAATTTCAATGTCCATGCTTAATACTTGGAAGCGTAGTATCGTTCCATTTCGAATCAGCCGGTAGACATCTTTTTCCAAAGTTATTATCTATTATTCTGCGTTGATACTCAAACAACTAAATCGCGTGATTTCCCGTGATTATATAAACATCAACGAGTTTCACGTCTTTGTAATAGTGTGAGAAAAAGACCCAAATTTTTGCTGTCAAATATAAGTTTGAGTGATCGAAAACTGATGATCCACGTCCATTAGATGCCACGCTACGTACGTTCGCTAACGGTTAGTCAACTGCGAGTGTCGACTTGGCAGCAAGGAAGGTTCCCCGCTCCCCGCGCGCCCTTTCCCTTCACCCGCTCTTCTTTACCTCTGCGGCCTCGCGCCCGTCGCCACTAAGTCTTGCCCCTTTCCCCGCCCACCGAAAACTTTTGCCCTCTTTCGCGATCAAATTTAAGTTTAGCAGTTGAGGATTCAAAAGTATTGAGTAAGTTTCGAGTTTAGACAGCAAATTACCTTGCAGCGTCTGAGGGCTGCGCCACCGCCGCCGTGCGGTGCGGCGCGGCGCCGCGCTCTTCGCGCCATCTATCAAGCGTGGTGCGTGCGCGGGGGTGGAGGCGGGGACGGGCGTGGGGGACGGGCGTGGGGGACGACGGGCGTGCGGGAATGGAGGTGGGGGTGTAGCGGGAGCGGAGGTGGGGACGGGCGCGAGGGTAGAGGTAGGGTGATGGCGGAAATGGAGGTGAGCGGGGAGTGGGACGAGGGCGGAGTTGGGGACGGGCGCGGAGGGCGGGAACAGGGCGATTGCGAGAGTGGAGGTGGGGGATGTTGCGGTGGCGGAGGTGGGGTCGGATGCAGGGGGCGGGGACAGGGGCAGGGCAATGGTAGATATGGAGGGGAGCGGGATAGGGCGGGCGCAGAGGTAGGTACGGCCGCGGGGAACGGGGACAGGGCGGGGCCGGAGGCTGGACGATGGCGGGAATGGGGTGAGTGGGAAGTGGGGCGGAGGCGGAGGTGGGAACGGGCGCAGGGGACGGGGCGAGAGCGGAAATGGAGGTGGGGATGTGGTGGGGTCGGGAGCAGGGACGGGGACAGGGCAATGGTGGGAATGGAGGTGAGCGGGCGCGGGAGACAGGAAAACGCGGAGGTATTCGGGGTGAGTACTAGCGAAGAAGTGCAGGTTGAAGGTTAGCTTAAGATGAAGGAGCAAGATATATATTGGTGGTTGATTCGCTCAGGAGAAAGTGTTTCTAGAGCGATAGTGTTCGGTAATAAAAGTGAGGTGAAGGATGATTAAATATATAGAATAGGAAAATTAAACATAGAAAGAAAAGATATAAAGATAGGATAAATACCCGTACATAAGAAAAGTGAAAGGAAGAAAAACAAGTTGATAAAGAAAGGGAGAGAAATTATAATAATCATAATTCACTATAAATATAATTCATTGGCAATTATTTTGAATGAAGTGATAAGGGAGATAAAGAAGAGTGGAGTGGTGACAGTGCTTAATAGACGAATGTTGTTGGACCACCAGAGAGAGAACAGTGAATCGAACTGTTGATGTAATAGTGAGGGCGGAAGATGAAATAGAGAATGTTTGAATATGTGGAACACGGGGCAGCTGTTGTGTCCAGACACTCGTGGATTGAAGTTCTTAGGGAATACTGGAATGAAGTGGAAGCAATTCAAGGATGTATGAAAGCGAGTCAAAACGTTCCCGGAATTACAGCTTTACCAAACGAGCGTCAGTCAGGGATTTCAAGTGACGTTGGAGTCACTCCCTGTGAAACCGCTGAGTTGCCCGGATACGTGTTGCGACTTGTCAGTGATCTGTACCGCGCATTTAACTTTGAGACAGTTTTCGGTTTCGCTGTATGTTAAAATGACAGCTATCAAGCAGCGTGGGAACATCAGATTTTGTGTACTGCTAAACAAATCGCCATTTGAAACTCTTGAAATTGACGATACTCTTCGGAAGAGATGCGATTAAATAGTCACAAGTGCACTAGTGTTATAAGCGTTTCCGTGAAGATCGCGCTAATGCTGAAGATAACTCGCGCAGAGGCTGCCCGTGCCCTTCCACCCCAAATGAAAACATCGAGCATGTTCGTCGGTTCATCCGTGCGAACAGAAGAATGACCATTGACGAAATGTTCATTCCAGGTGATGAAACTGTGTACAAAGAACTTCTACGTAGAAATACTTTGCCGCCTACGAGGTGCATTCAGGAGAAAAACGTTCAGGAAATGGGAAGGGAAAGATTAGGTCCTACTTCATGACATGGTCCCAGCCCATGCTGGTCAGATCATTGCTGGTGAAAAATCATCTCACCAAGCATAACGTTACCATCCTTGAACACCTTTCCCTAATCACCCGACCTTGCACCGATGTTTTTCTACCTGTTCTCCAGCTAAGTATGAAAATAAATGTCAATGATTAGCTAATTCTGAAGCGGTGATTAGCTAATTCTGAAGAGACCTGGCGTCTTACGGAGCTATCAAGAAATGGCTTTCAGGACTATTTCGAAAAAATATACGAACGCTAGGGAAAGTGTTTAAATGCAGGAGAGGTATTTTGAAGGTAAATGAATTTAGTTTACTCTATCTTTAATAAATAAAAACATTTTGACTAATTCCAGGAATTTTTTTGTCTAACTCGAACTCGTATTCAATTGACAAGGCATGGCTTTCTTCGAGTGGGTGATCAAAGTAAGAAGGACGAAATATGAAGTCGAGATTATATTATACAAGAATCAGATAGTCGTTAAATATATGCAAGCTTAAGCACAAGAAATTGAAGTGGTGGGGATGATAGTAAGTTGTTACTCCATCACAAGTGCAGAACACAACCACTAGAACGATTTATGAATGGTCAATATGTTACTATTCGTAATGAAGAATGTTTGACCGAGGTTGGTTTTAATACTACATGGAACGGTCCTGAGTAAGAATGAGGAATTTGAAGTATAGTTTTCACAAAACCTAATTTTATTGGGTACCGAAATGCAAATGTTACATGACAAAAGTTGTAGAAGAACTCATTTAACCGTGTTAAAACTGTTGAATGACGTATGAGTATACTTCCTTCTGTACACTCGTGTGTTGCAAATTGCGTCAATGAAGGGGGAATCATCGTCTAGCGGAATTTTGTCTTAAATTCGTTGGAGCAAACTGAAATTTAAATTAATTAACGCCTGTAAGAACAAATTTTATTTCATCATAAACTATTAGCTTTTTACTTCAATATTTATGACGCAACGTAACTTCCGAATTCACCAAGTCGCAAGTTTCTTGTCGTGTAGTTACCTACATTCGCAATGCTGTTATTAGACATAACGTGATTCTTGAGTTTAACGTTGTCTTGCATGTTGTCGGGTGACTTTATTGAGTGACGTTCTTAGCGACAATTGATGTGTAACAAGGGCGTTAAATGTAGGCACTCATTTAATGGAAGAAGTTAAAACGACAAATTGTGTAGGTAATCTTGTCATTTATTAATTCCCTTGTGGGAGTTTCAAATGAATGTTAGCCATTTGTATTACAAAGCCATGGCGTCGGCTGCTGCGGCAATGGCGGAGACTCTAGTAACAACTTACCCCGTTATCATGTAAAATACAGCTCTCACAATTCTCTCCTCTCCTTTTCACACCACTTTGTTATCCTGGAATTCTCATTTGATTGTATATTTCTTCCGTTTACAATGCATATAGAGGTTAAAATGTTTGGTATAATGACGGTTTTACCCGTAAGAGATATTCATGAGCATGTGATTGAAACATGTGTGGAACTTGAAATCTCGTTCGGGCTAGACTTTTGTTGAGTAATTTAATAGTTTCAGGTATTTAGCTAGAGTTCTTTTACACGTCACAAGCGAGCATTGGACGCTGAAGATTTTTCACCCTTCGCAAAGTCATTACACTCTGCCGCTATTTAATCAACAAATTGGGAATTTGGAAGTCAGAGTACTAGCCTCAAATCACCAGAGACTGAAGTGGAGGAGAATGAGCCGATGGAATTGATTAAGAAATCGTGGTGTTGAAGGGAGCAGAGCAGCAGGCGAATAATCGAAGATTCTCCAAGAATTTATAGAATTAATACAATTCTGTAAAAACTAATTAGTTTGATATCCAAAGGATTTGTGTGTCCTGGAATTATCTACTACTTATCTTTAGCAATTTCACAAGTACACTAGAACGTTTGGCTACATTTCTCAGTCACAAAACAATAGGAGATTTTTCTGTAATGTTTCAACGCACAAATGGTTTAAGGATTATTTGACTAATAAAATTATCATTATAAGTGTTACAGAAAGCTCTAAATTTTAATTATATCAATGACATGAATGCTCATCGTTTTGTTCGGTAAATATATCCGAGCTAATGATTGGCCAGCATGAAAAAGCGGATGGTATCAGCGAAGATATTCTTTTGATATATCGCTCTGATTTGGACATACCAGGGCAGTATGGAGCTTGGTTCACCTGGAGAAAACAAACTTCATTTTTAATAAAATTCTCATAATGGAATTGACTGAACTTGTGAATTGAAATCTTCGACAAAACGGTTGCATTCCAAATTGTCGTCTAATACGTATCATTGCAAAGAATAATACTTTAATAATGAATAATACGTCACGAGACTCGTTAGCGACCACTCTTTTCAACGACTTTGAGAGTGAAGCACGGGCAAATGCGGAAGATTAGTAGCTGGGACAGAAGATCGGAGGAAGGACGGCGGGAGAGGCAGGAGCAAAGCAAGATGAGCAGGCAGAGGTGGGCGGACGAGCGGGGGTGGGGGTGATTTAGAGGTGGCTTCGGGGGCGGGACAGGGGTGGGGCGGGGCGGACGCGCGGGCGGCCGTCTGGCGTTCGGGCCCCGGGGGAGCCCGCGCGCCACGATGGGGCGCGCCCGAGGCACCTGCTCCCTTGACGTCACGCCCCCGCCCCCGCCACCGCCCCCTCCCTCAAGCCCACTCCCGCGCAGCCACGCTGGAGCCGCAGGGGGCGGCAGCACCAGCCCTCCAGCGCGCGACCGGAGGCGCCTCAGGGCAGCAACTATTACCACGGCAGGGTCTCAGACCGGATGCTCCCTTGGCCCGTCGGAGTTGGATTGTCGACTCTAAATAGCTAGATCGAGTTCAACAGGAAGATACCGGAACACGTGATTTATTGTATCAACTCATGTTACTGCAGTGCCTCTGATCGGGAGGTCCAAGGTTCGTGTCTCGACAGTGGCAAAAGTTTGACATTAGCTTGTCAGCTAAGTCGAATTCAGTTGCTGTCTGGAAGAGAGCGGCCGGCTGCTCTGATCGGTAGTTTTTCGTGGTTTATCCGGTCAACACCATGCGATTGGTGGAGAAGTACCCAAACAAACGGGCCAAGGACCTCGCGCGATATTTCCTTCCTCTTCTTTGTCCTATCCTCTCCCCTTAGCTTGACCCCACAGCTTGACCCGGCTGGGGCGGTGCCCTGCTGGTGGGAGAGTCCTGGTTAGGAGGAAACCCCACTAGCCGACGGTAGGTCTAGCCTTCCAGCGAGGGAAGATCACTGCCATCTCCCGAGAAAAACATGCACTGCACTCACGGGACTAATGACCAGAGCAGTTGACGCGCCCGGAAACACGAAAAAATCAATCAGTCAATCCTTCTCACTTCCTCACTCCGTACTTAAAAACACTATACTAACATTCACTACATCACCACTCACGCCACGCGACCGGTGGGGAGCCTGATTGGGAGAAATCCCGTTAGCCGATGTAAATCGGCACCGGATCTCGCAATCAAGCGGGAGATGATCACCGCCATCTCCCGAGGAAAGAGCCTGCACTACACTCTCGGGACTAATGACATCAATAGTTGACACACTCACAATCACTAACAACAATCCAACAGGAAGGGCATTCTAGCACTCTGGAGTTCTGATTAATAGTTTTCCTTACCCCGTTTTTTCTGATCAACATCAAGTAATTGCCGGAGCATTGACAAACTAACCATGAACAGTGCGAGATCTTTCCTTCCTTATCCATATTTACTCCTCCCCCACCTTTCGCGCAGCTTCATATACATACAATCCACTATCGCTCATTATGAGTTCAGTCGGAAGCTTAGAGATTGTCCTAGCTAGGGCCGTGTCTCTGACGGATATACCTGGGGGGGGGGGTGGCAGCGAGCCGACGTGTAGGTAATAAAAAATTCTAGAAATTGTGATAAGCCAAATTCTACAATGGATTTCGATAAACGGATGAAACCAGAATTAAATGTAACCTTGTTCGACAATCGAAATTTTTGGACGTCGTTCAAAAATATTGTTCTTTTCTACGAGAAATTCCGTCTATCAGCAACGTGACCAAAATTTGTGTTAATCTGCCAAAATTGATCTAATTGAAATTTTAGCTCGAATCCACTGTAGTTCGAATTACTACTAAGGAGCAGATGAACGAAAAGTTTTCCTTGAGTGACTTAATGTCAGACTGCGCAGAAGGAGGAGAGTGGTGTTTTTCAGCATGGATGCAATGGCTTTAGTCTTTCAATTGGAAAATTGAAAGTTACTTCCTTCTCCTCCAAATATAAGAGCAATTTTCAATTTCGCACCACAAGTTTTCTCAATGAAACTGGTTTTTGATTCGCACTTTCTCTGCTGGACACATAAACGATCTATTATACCCGTAGCAAGCTCTTTTCCTTGGCTTAGCGAAGATTGTGTGTGATTATGAATGAAATTATCGGAGGATTTAATTGTTTCGTACACCTAAGTTTAGGGAGATTTTTGCGCTCTTTAAAAATCATTCATTTCCATCTTGGTTTTAACTCATGAACTTGGATTTAGTGAATCTGATTGCTGAATAACACTTCAGGAGCTGAGACGTGATATTCTGTAACTGAAGTAATCGCTTGAAAATATCTGGCACCTTCAGTGAAACCTACTATTCCAACATTACTAATCGTCATTATTGTCATTCTCGAAAGTTTTTATTTTGTTAATTCTCAATAATAGTGTCGTAATATCTGAAGTTATTTAATTTGGTATTTAGTGTTTTGAATTCTACGTTCACCCAAGAAATACCCATTATTTTAATTTTTAACTTCCTTCTCCTTCAAGCTTACTCTCCGATTCCCAAATCCTCTTCCGGGCAAATATCAAGTGGTTGAAGCACCACTGTAGTTTGATTCTGATTGGAATCGGAAAACGTACATTTGTAAGCCACCAACCAAATTCCCAAGTACATTTTCCAGGCGCCTATAAAATTATCCAGCGGAGTGCAGATACTTTTTTAAACACTTGAAATTCCATGCGCGCCTTTCGCACGCGGACTTTGGGACAACTCGCGCAATACAGGCGAGCGCGGGGCGCAACACGGAGCGTCATCTGAAAAACACCTCCCCTCCCCCCAATCCCTTCCCCGCCTCGCCCCGCCTCGCCCCGCCTCGCCCCGCCTCGCCCCGCCTCGCCCCGCCTCGCCCCGCCTCTCCCCGCCTCGCCCCGCCTCGCCCCGCCTCGCCCCGCCTCGCCCCGCCTCGCCCCGCCTCGCCCCGCCTCGCCCCGCCTCGCCCCGCCTCGCCCCGCCTCGCCCCGCCTCGCCCCGCCTCGCCCCCTCGCCTCGCCCCGCCTCGCCCCGCCTCGCCCCGCCCGCCCCGCCGCCCTCGCCCCGCCTCGCCCCGCCTCGCCCCACCACTGCCCCGCCGTGCCGCCTCGCCTCCGCATCGCCCCGCCTCACCCTCGCCTCGCCCCGCCCCGTCCCGCCCCACCCCGTCCCGCCCCGTCCCCCGCCCCGTCCCGTCCCGCCCCGCCCCGCCCCGCCCCGTCCCGCCCCGCCCCACCCCGTTTCGCCCTACCCCGCCCCGCCCACCTGCAGCGCCGGAGCGCCCGCCGCTGCACCGGGACCCGCACGCGGCCTGGCGGCGCGATTATTAGATTCCGTTAATTAGCCAGAGCGCGCCCGGCCGGCCGTGCGGGGCGGATGCGGCGAGGGGCGCGGCGCTGGCGGCACTCGTGCGGGGGAGACAGAGATGGAGAGCAAGAGAGAGTAGTGAAAGTAAAAATAGTACTAGAAAATTTGTGAGAGAGCTAGACGACCAAGTTACAGAGAATCACACTCAAAGGTGAAGTGAACAAGTGAGTGAGGAAGAGAATGGGATTTTGTTGAAGAGAAAGGAAAAAAGAGGGAAGTGAGAAAGCAGGGACAGTAAGTAGTGCAAGTGAAATTCGGGGTGGGATAAAAACATTGTGATTGAACTTCGACAAATATCAGAAGACCATGTCTCGATTTTTCACTTCACTTCACACACGATATGATAATGAAAGGAGGATTGGCTGATGAGGATTTGTCTAAAATCTCACTCAACAAAAACGTGGAATGATATAATCACGAAAATTTTTGCAAATGTATCAGTGGTATCTGCGTAAATTATTTGTTATTTTAGATTTTTTGTCGTTTTGCAGATGAAGTAAACTGTTACTTGATTACAAACGTGTTATCTGTGTTGTTATGATTATTGGCGCTGTATATGATGCATTTGGAACTAAATGTAGACTTGAGGCTACCTGTAACAGTTTGGCAGTGCTTTTTGCAGCAGGAGTGTAAAAACTCTGGGCAGGGTAAAATAATATTAATATTTGTGAATACCAAGAAGTAATAAGAGTATATATTCGGATGTGCGCATAAAAATTAAAGCATTTCTTTCGTACCAAATTTGTTTCCTATTGTGCTTTCAGGTACGCGTAGTATTTGTGAATCTATAAAGTGGTCACGCAATTTCCTATCGTTAGCAAACTTAGAGTAAAAAAATAACACATTAGAAATTATACATTTCATAACAACTTAAGTCCCTCAGGGCATCTACTAATGCCATTGCAGTGCTTCTGACCGGGAGATACTAGGGTTTGAATCACGACGGTGGCGGATTTTCCACACTAGCTAAGTAGCAGAGCGAAATTCTGTTTTTGTCTGGGGGAGAAAGTAGCGGCCGGATGCTCTCATCAGTAGTTTTCCGTTGTCTCTCCGATCAACACCAACCCTATGTCGGAGCAGTACCCCAAGAAACGGGCCACAGACCGCACGCTATCTTTGCTTATTTTTTCTTGTATTCTCTCCCCTTACTTACACCCACACTCACACTTACATGCACTACACTACAACACGTCTTGGGAGATCAGTTGGGAGCTTCGAGCTTATCCCGGTTCGGACGATCCCCTGCTGGTGGGAGATACCTGGCTAGGGGAAACCAGCGAGCTGACATGTACGTCGGCACCGGATCTCAGCATCCAACGCGGGAAGATCACCGCGACCTCCCGCGATAAAAGAACATGCAGTATTCTTACGGGACTAATGACCTTAGCAGTTGACGCGCCCGAAAACACTAGTCAATCGAATATACATATCACCACGAGGTCACTGTTGGAAGTTGATAGTTGGCAGTTGGCAGAGTTAAGTGTCTCGGAAGCTCCAGTTATTAGAGCAGGGATTCCCAACCCTTTTCTTGTATTGACTTCTTTAAAAAGATTTGTTTCATCGACTCCTTTTCACTTTTTCTATATAAGAGCATACATCCAAATCCCAGTATAAAGAGATGGAAATAAATGACAAAATATTTCATTTTACAAAGAATGTTAACAAAAGTGTTGAAAAACCGATTTATTAGATTGTTTTGCTATTTTTTATATTTTGGAGGAAATACTTGTTTTCCCAGTTTACAAATAAGTTTTCAGACACAAAATCGCACGTTCCATTCGCACAAAATTCGATTTTCATTCGTGGGAATGATATAAAATTCAAAAAGATGACAGAATTTGTAATTCAATGTAAATAAAATGTTTTCAATAAGACAACAATTAATTACAAAATACGATAATAGATTTGTAATCAATAATATATTGATATTGATTATACTGATAATTTCAGTGTACATTTGACTATCGACCCCTTGATCATTGACTCCCCTTTCAAATCCCATCGACCCTCAGGGGTTCGATACCGACCCTGTTGGGAATACCTGGATTAGAACAACTGTATGTATACTGGATGATGCGGGTTTGATTCTAGACTGGGACAGTAATGTTTTAAAACAGTAAAACCATAATTTAGGCCGACCTGGATGGCCGAGGTGGCTAAGAGCGAGTACCGACTCAGCGCTTCGGTACGAAGGGTCGCGGGTTCGAGTCCCGCCTTGGACATTGCAGTTTGTCCTTTGTGTGTGTGTGTGTGTGTGTGTGTGTGTGTGTTGTCCCTTGACTTTGTGTGTGTGTGTGCGGGTCTCGTGTTCTGCTGACCCCAGATCAGAGGAGCCCGCAAGTGTTTGTCTAGTGTATGGTCGAATATGCGTCCCTTCGGGACGTAAAGGGCAACAGGCTGTCGGCTGGATACAAGCCCTAGGAAAAAAACATAATTTATAACAGTATAAATGATTAACACTTCGAGGAACGCAAAGCACTGAAATCCAAACCACCTCGTACGCGCTTCGTAACAGCCTGTGAGTCATGGGGCAAAAATCTCCGACGGTGGATGCAGTGGGCGCCTAACGGGGGCGGGTCGGCAGCGTTCATGGGGGGGAGGGGCGCAAAATCCCGAGCGAGAACGCAACTGACGCCGCTTCGTGCCGCTTCGCGCTGGGTGAATGAGGTGTGGGGAGGCCAGATAATTACGCCAACCTCTCCGAACCACTGCTCCCGTACCACCGGCGCGGCGCCCGCGTTTAATTCCGTGACATGCCAAGCAGCGGCTCGTCGCCACCGTTCTCGCAAATACGATATTGCAGGTGCTTTTCTGCCCTCCCGCCAAATCGACACCCACTTGATAGTGATTGCCGTATATCGGCAACACACTCTTTAGCTTTACTCTCGTTTACTCAAATGTGAATGAAGTAGAGAGCATGTTCTTTGAATCTGTGAAGCGTGGTTCTTTTCGAAATCTTAAATTAATATATGAAAATGATGAAGTTTTTTTAAAAATTAATTTGCAATAAAATACAGGACTTAATGTTAACTAATGGTTTTGGCTTCTGATTTGTGTTTTCTGTTCTGATAGGTGTAAACCTGTTAAATTATTTTTGTACGCAATTGACGATAATCTGGCAAAAATATATTTGTTTTCTTCCTATATTTTGAAAATCTCAATGGCTCATTGTATTTAAACACTTAGCGTACGACAGAAGCATATTCGACCGTACACTAGACCAACAGACTTGTGGGCTCCTCTGATCTGGGGTCAGAAGAACGCGTGACCCTCCGCGACAACACATGCAAAGTCAAGGGACAAACAACCATGCCCAAGGCGAGACTCGAACCCACGACCCTTCGGACCGAAGCGCTGAGTCGATACTCGTTCTTAGTCACCTCGGCCATTCAGGTCGACATTGAAGGATTTTGGTTCTGTAAAAGTGTAAAATAAATAAAAATTATCGTTTGATTGCTCAGATTTCTGCATCAAGGGATTGTTTTGAAAATATTGTGGCAGTTTGCAGATTAATTTGTCGACACAAATAAAACAGGTTAGAAATTATTTTAAATACTTAAAATACGTTTTTTTGCATACTCGCATTTTTATATTGCAATTGTTTTCATATTTTCTATTATTGAAGGAAAATCAAACAAAAAAATATACGTACTCTAATTATACTTAACGCTGAAGCGTTCTCCATTCCTTGCACTCGCAGACAATTATATATAAAACTAGCTGATCCGGCGAACTCTGTTCCGCCTTAACAGCCGGTCCCATCTTTTTCTCGCGTCGCACTCACTGTGAGAAACTGTACTATCCTTGTTGCACTCGTGGTAATAAAGCAATTGCAGATTTGTGTTTTTCTCTCAAACAAAGAAGAATTTAAAAAAACGCTCTGATATTAAATAGATAATTAAACGTAGCAGGTATAGGTAGCAGGTAATAGGTAATTAAACTTTTACGTAGCAGAGCGTTTTTTTTTTTGAATTGATTTTTGTTTAAGAGAGAAATACAAAGCTGTAATCATAGGGACCGGCTGTTAAAGGCAATAAATAAGCAGATTTTAGAATTTATTAAGTTAAATTGTTTATTAGAAAATACAAATAAAAAAATTAAGTAGATTAATCATTCATTATTGTTCCTGTATTTTGGTCATAGGTTGCACTCTTCAGTTGCACTCTTCACCTTGTGATACACGACATGTTTTGTTTTATTATCAGGCGCAGGTTACAACAGGCAACAATGACCGCTAACATGCGAAAACGTGCAAAAACGTGCGTTCTCACACAGGAACGCTGTCGAACGGGATAAACAGTATCCTATGTCCGTCTCCTGGCTCTAAGCTTCCTGCTCACCAATTTTCAGCCAAATCGGTACAGCCGTTCTTGAGTTATAAATAGTGTAACTAACACGACTTTCTTTTATATATATAGATAGATAATGAGAATATATATAGATAGATAATGAGAATATAAAAGTTGGGCTTTAGAAGGCACGACATTTAATTTTACCTTTGTCATTGTAAATAATATTTAATATAATATATTACTATTGTAATATATGTGTGTGTATCGTAATATATATATATATATATATATATATATATATATATATATATATATATATATGTAAGTATGTATGATATATGTATCGTAATATGTGATTGATTGCAACGTGGTTTAAGTAAAAATATAGTTTAATTAGTAGTTATTACATTGTTGTTATTATTATTATTATTATTATTATTATTATTATTATACTATAAGTATAATAATAATAATAATAATAATAATAATAATAATAATAATAATAATGAAAATAAAAATAAAATAATAAGCCTATACATTTAAAATATACAATTTGGGAAAAATAAATCTACTACTACATCATTTGCGGTTTATGTAGGTATTTATTGACTCCATTCATATGCAATCACTTCAGTCATATTACCTGATTAGGGTGAATTCGAAAATATGTTGGCTTCTGATAATGGGAGTAGGCAGTAATTGTAGTTTTAGAAATTGTGATAGTAGTAATACCAATAACACAAAGACTAACTAGAAATGCTGAGCGAATTGTGCTATGAAATGTTCATTACAAACCATACAGTGGGTCATCCTGTGATGATCGTAAACGTGATTGTGATTATCTGCATGTAAACGCTGGCGCAATAAGAGATAAATATTCCAGATGGCGGAAGGTAATTAACTGTACGCTGAAGCACATTGTGTAGCGCGGAACTGGGCGCATTTGCTGTTTCAAATGGTAATCTCATAACGATTTCCCGGTCTTTCCTGACACAACAATATATTTAAGCACCGACAACTTTAATAATTCCAAACTATCGTACCACCGGAACAAAAGAGTTTTGTTTGTCTCTTACGACTACCATTTTTACACAAAAGGGTATTCCGACGACAAAAGAATTCATTAGCTTCAAGCACGCCGTCACGGGCAAAATTACATTCCGAACTGAAACCTCTCGCGCCGTATTTGGAGAACATAAAAAGATGTTCGTGAATATCGAAACGTGTCGCGTCATACGGAGGAAGGCAAAAAAAAAATTAAATAAATCGCGCAGCGTGTGGCATTGGAAATGGAAAAAATTGAGTCTGCTAATGAAAGACGACCGCGCGCGGTAGAAGCGGAGAGGGGCGGGGGCGGGGAAGGGGAAGGGAAGTGGGAGGGGGAGGGGTGGAGGAGGGAGAGGGTGCCGATGCGGCTGTCTCGTGCGCTGAGGGTGCGGCGAGTCTCCCTGATTAATGTAATTTCGATAAATTGACCTCCACCGAAGCTTCCCACTACCCCTGCGCCGTCGTCCTCGTGCTTCCGGATGTATCCAACCGGCCCCGCCCTCGTTCAGAATCCGCCCCATTCTCAACCACCACGTCCAACCGAACCCTCGTTTTTACCACCTCTATCTCACGGACTCCGTAAGTTATAGTTCGTGGTTACTTCTGTTCTTTTCATTGTACCGGTTTGTGTGTGTGACCATCGCATTGACAATGTATTATTCATATGTGATCCAAATTTGCTCTAAATTTACAATGCGACTTTGCCTTCTCATTTGAGAAAATCTGTCGAAAAATTGGATTTTTATAAAACTTACAGTTCTAGTTCATGCGCAGATGTACTACTATCAAAAAGGGCAAAAAAACAGGTATAATTATTTTGCTTAAAACAAAACATCTGTTAGAAACGTAGTAATTTTTTAAAGGAGAATAGGATTTATTGCCCGTCACATATATTTGGAAGACGAATTGTAAGTTTTGCAGATTCTTTCTTCGTACTATTATCTCCATTCCTTCAACATGTTGGATAGAACACTCACTTCAGAACGGTGATCCCGCCATAAGCACTAGAAGTAAGTGGTATTATGTATCCTCACTAAATAGCTAAAGAAATAAATGTGGCGAAACGGACAGAAGGAGAAAAATGACAAGAACAAACAATAATGTAAAGAAAATAACTACTAGTGTAATAAAAACATAAAAGGAGGAAAAAAACAGAGAAAATACGAAGAAAACGTCTGTAACTGCTGCCGATGGATGAAGTTGCGGAAAGTACCATAACTCTGACACATTAAAAAACCTGTATGCGTTTGATCCAATTTAATTCGTGCGTAGGAGAGCGTTGATTTCGGATGGCCAGCGCGTGTCCACGGTTGCAGTTGCTAGGCAAGTGGCGCGATGTGGAGTTGTGGTGCGAGGCGGCCGCTGGGGTGGGGCGGCCGCGTGACGTCATGCCTTTGCCAGCCCATAAATCGGCGGGTGACAAACCGAGGTGGCGCGACGCGCAGAGAGGCGGACAGCGGCCGGCGCAGCGGCGGACGAGCGGAGGACCCAATTTACCAACGCGCTCACGGCCCTAATTATGAAGCACGGCTCTCCTCTGCCGCCCCCGCGTCGCGGCGAGCTCAACGCCAGTCTGGGGGACTGCACGAGTGAATGCGGCGACTGGAAGGCTGATGGAGGGAGAGAGGTGCTACGGGTGGGAAGAGTTGTGTTGTGTGAGTTCGTCGCCTGCCTGAGGGGTTGCTCAAGTGAATGTGGTGACTCGGAGGGTGATGGTGGGAGAGGTGATATGGGCGGGGAGAGATAATATGTTGCGTGCGTTCAGTGGCTGCCTAAGTAGCTGCAGGAGTGCATGTGGTGACTCGGTGGGTGATTGGAAGGGTAGTAAGTAGGCGGGGGAGAAGTGTTGCTTGTCTTCAACTCCCGGCTGAGGATGATTGAATATATAATGGGTTGAAGAGTGATGGGAGGTGGTTATGTGAGTGGATAGACGTTTGTCGAGGCTAGTTGCATGTAGAAGCACAATACCCATCTAAGGTGAGCTTCACCACTGATGACTGTCGAGGGTGATGGAAAAAGGAGAGGAACAAGTGTTGTCCAGCTGAAGGAAAGTGAATTTCATGGACTGGGGGTTGAAAATGGATGATATAGTGAGGAGAGATGTTGACTTTTACTTTGTATAGGGAGGCGGTAATCTTCCTTCCGGAGGGGGTGGGGTTCGTGTGGGGGCCGAACGGTATGTGAAAAGTCAGGTTTATTGTCAGATTGAGGAGTGAGGCTGAGTGAAGATATGCAGTAGTAAAAAATGGATCATGAATGAAAATATAACAAAGTTACCCAATTATTACCAAATCTGGTCTTCTAAAAATTCCTCTCCCCCTTTCATCTCTTATCTCCATCATTTAACTGCTGCTGCTTGTACATCTATATCGAATTCGAACATTGCATACTAGACAAATATTTCTGAGAAGGAATATAATATTATATACTAATTTTCTACTGCAAAATACAAATCACAGTGTTCTGTGCTTCTACCTTGAAACGTATGTAACATCGTGTTAAATCTCTATGTTAATCTATATGTTCAGAAGATTAAGATTTCAAAAAACAGTATTTCCACTAACAAGTGTTTTCATGCATGCCAAAACAGTAATTGAAGTGATTTTTTAGAAATACTAATCTATGTGAGTGTGAGCTTGTGTGGATTTAAACATTTTATTCAGTAACTTTCTTGATTTTTACATATACACGTAATTCTCTCAGGTTGGCGCACACAAATATCTCGGAACCTTTCTTAATCGGCACGTCTCGATGGTTCCATGTTAAACCCTCCCCTTGCCACCTCGACTTCCATATAACGTTATGCCAGAGCATCTGGGGCAAAGTGGCGAGGAAGAAAGGAACGCAGAGGGGGCGAGACGGGACCAGACCAGCAGGAAAGTCGGGGAAGTTATGTGGTGCCCGGGAGATGCATCTCGTTTCACCAAGATCATCTCCATATCACGATCATTGCCGTAAATTTCGTAATTGGATCGTCTCCGGTTTCATTGGCTCTTTCATCCTTTTTTCCCCAGAGGCTTTTCGTAAACGCGAATGTGGCGAGTCGTGTTTTTACGCCCCCTTGCACTCGTGTTCCCTGGGTGGTCGCTAAAAGTAAATAACTTCTGAATGGGTTCAGAAGGTCCTTTTTTACGGGGCGAATGATTAGCATCTCGGGAGAAATGGTTGTCGTAAAAGGGTCACGCGAATTTACATCGAATTTCTTTTTTCGGTGTCTCGCAAATAAAGAACGTTTTCATAATCTCGATTAAAAATCTTATTAAGAGGGGTGAATTGCTTCCAACTCTAGGTGTATATTGCAGAATCGCTTTATTCGATGGAAACTCGGTGTTTATTAGTATTAAGTATTACAATTTCTGTTTGTAAGAGAGTGTTTGCCCATTTTATTTTTAATATTTTTCAATTAAAAGTGACTTCCAAAGCATATTTTCATTATTTACTTCGCAGAGTTGATTACATTCTCAATTTATTCTCATAAATGAGCGTTTACTTATCATGTTTAAGTTACAATCGAATTTTCTCAAAAATATTTATAAAATGCCGCAATAGTTACGTATCAATATTAATTTCCAATAATAAATTTGAAATAGTGGATCTAAATTAATACGTATTTTGAAAGTTCACGGACAGTTCTTGAAAATGACTATATTACAAAACTGATATGTACAGCATATCTCTAATAGATAGCACAGGATTGAATGATTAACATTTCATCAGAGCATTGTGTCAACACATTTCACACATTGTTGATAATGAAGTTTACATTTTTCGTGTATTTTCAATGTTTGAAGCTTTTTATATCTAAAACAGGCAAAGCAAAAGACATGTTTGACATAAATATTTTGTTTGGAGAAATGCAAACACCAGCATTTATGTAATTCCATATTGAGAGTCATGTTTGCAGGAAACGATGTAAAAATTTAAAGTTGCAACAGAGAAAACGTTATGATAATTAAACATTTCGAAAATAAATGGTTTCCACTTTAACATCAAATTCCATTTCCTAGTTTTAGTAAAGGTGTAAATTATTTTCTTTCATAAAAATAAAATTAGAGCTGATTGAAATTTAAAAACATATTCATGAGGATTTACTATAAGTGTTCCTCTAATTTTTGTATTTATTTTGTGATAGTTGTGGTGTCATAATGAGGGGAGTAATAAACATTACTATTTGACAGTAATAGTAGTACAAGAAAGTTTGTCCCTAGAAAATGAAAATATTTCTGCTTATATAATATTACAATATTATTACATTGTCGCTTATCTTGAGCATTATCGTCTGAACAGTTCGCGGCAGCCGTGATGTACCTTTCAACTAGTGCGACTACGACAACGCATACTTTCACGAATTATTTCTAACTTTTGGGATTTTTGAAAATTCAGACGGTTCAATGAAAACGAGCATTTGTTAAGCATACTTTGCACTACTCGTGGAAAATGTTAAAGACCAAAATTAGAGCCATTTTAGAGAAAGTTTTGAAAATGTTGAGGCATTATGAAAAATAAACTGGTAGTGGTAAAACAGCACGTACTTTCTCCACTGTATTTTCACGCTAAATTCCGCGGAAAGTACTTAAATTTTTGAAAATTTTTACATGACCTTATTTCAAAATATATCTCTAAGTAACATATTTAATTAAGAAAGTCTCTCTCTTTGTAAATATAGTTGTAGGAAGACGCCGGAAAAATTGTGTACTTTGAGAATATTTGAAAAATCAGGGTTTTCAAATACACATGAGACCTGCACCTTTCTTTTAAATGTCTTTCACACTATCCAACAACAAAATTTATTAAAAAACGATGGAGCCATTTCTTGAAAATTTTGAAAATGTGCCAGAAGCTTTATGTAAAGTATCCCCAAAATTATAATAACAGTTTAAAGTTCAAGGGGTCGCGACACCAACCAGATTGATTGGAGATATTTCGGAGAATATCTGAACAGTTTAGCCACTAGCGTTGTTCACGGACGGACGGGCGGTCGGACGAACGGGCGTTTTGCCGTCCATCAGTTTTTCGGTATTGACCCCTCAATAGCTTCTCTTGTTTGGTCAATCAAACAGAAACGTGTAGCAGAGTCATATAGGTGAATTTACGAAAAATTAATTCTCTCAGTAATATTAATATATAGCATACCTGGGTAGCACTGTACGAGAACTCTCGCATGTACCACATTCTTCCCTATTTTTCCATTTCCATATTAAACCTGTAATGCATCTTTTCTTCAAGACCCTATAATCTTCCATCACTTGTTCTAAAACATGTCTCCTTGAAATTGATAACAATACATTACAGGCGTGTCAATGCAAACTATTCTTATTTAACTTCATTCTCGAGCAGAGAGGTACATCTGTGTTAATCAATCTCGTATTATATCAAGTAATTAATTTACTTTTACATCCAGTTGCGGATTTTGCACGTCTCTGAGCACGTGGGGTAATATCGAGAAGTGCCGGACCCGCAAAAAATGTAACAAAATGTTCAAGAAGATCGTATTCTGTAGATTACGGTGTCATAAACGTTTCTTTGATGCCTTTGTCCTTAAAACTACAGTTTTAAGTCCCTAAAACGCATCGTTTAGGATTTATTAACAATATAATTCAAAAATGCTATCGAGTGTTGTGGATTTCATTTGTCATGTTGTTTAGATGCATTTTTAAACAAATCTTTTATATTTTTAATGTCAAATGAAATTCGTCATTTCTAAACAAATCCTTTATATTTTTAAAGTCAAATGAAAATCCGTCATTTCTCCGTGAAATTATTTATCATTAGAGATCCCATTTCTAAAGATTAGTTGCGTGTGAGGACCGCAAAACGTATGTACACTACTAAAATAATATAGGAGACGATAGAACGGGTATGATTTAAAAATTTCTCGGATAATATATCTATTATGGTGAGGAAGAAGCACCATCTACTCTTAGCTGCACTTGTCTCTAAAAACACGAATATTAATATTGATTGTGATTGATTTACTACTTAACCTAGTGGGAATACGCAGCGTACCGAACGTTTTTCTCATCTTAATGTCACAAGTTATTTTTCAACAACTAAACATATTTTTTTAAACATGCACCTTATTTAAAAACCTAATTTGATGGATAAATTGCAAAATCGATTAAGAAACTTCTGAATTTAATATTGGAGGTGTAGGACAGGCTCGAATATCAATTTGAAAGTTGTAATTTTAATGAAAATTGGAAGAATATAATTTCTTAAATGGTTAAATAAATTACTTAAAATCTTTCGGACTTTCCTCTATTGAAGCAAAATATATAAAGGAAAAATATTGCTGCAAAATTCTAGAAAATTTTGGAAATGTCTCAGGTCGTTGATGCGCAGTACCCTTAGAATTTAAGTATTTTAATTATCTTGAGAACGACACAATTAGATCTTACTCCTGACTTAATATTTACTAGTTTCAGCTTAAAAACTTCTAATTTGACAGAATGACAGACTTCAAAAATTCCATACTTTCATACATTCATAATTCCACACAGCCATACATTCATACTTCCATACTTCCATACATCCATACTTCCCTACATCCATATATCCATACATCCATATATTCGTACTTCTATAACTCTATACTTCCATATATCCATACTTCCATATATCCATACTTCCATATATCCATACTTCCATATATCCATACTTCCATATATCCATACTTCCATATATCCATACTTCCATATATCCATACTTCCATATATCCATACTTCCATATATCCATACTTCCATATATCCATACTTCCATATATCCACACTTCCCTGTATTCACACTTCCCTGTATTCACACTTCCCTGTATCCATTCTTTCGTGTATCCATTCTTCGATGTATCCATATAGACCTCTCAATTTTCGGATACAAAATTGCGCGTATCTCCTCACCATCCTCACTATTTTTGGAACAGCACTAATAATCCTTAATCCTGACGTCTGTGTACAAAGTTAACAGCTCAAAAAGAATGTAAAACACGGGTTTTACGAAAGAAAATCAAAATATTAATCATTCGGTGATTCCAATTCTATTCCTCCATATAGAATATGGAGAAAGAGTAGAAATATGTCCAAGAGTTTAGAGTTAAATACTTTAATATTTAGATTTATTATTGTTTTCCTGTTTTAAACAAGGATTATTCGAAGGACGTCACAAAAGTTGCAGTGTGTACTTCTTAGACACAATGTAACAAATTTAACTCAATGAATTTATTCCAGATAGTTGTATTTGAAAATTTGAACTGACATGCTGCATTGACTTATTACCCAGAGAAAATTAGGGTAACCGATTCTCATGTTTATTGCTAGTGGATTTCTAATTGAAACCGATAGGAGGATGCTATTTTAGATTGTTAAGGTGTAGAAAAGCAGAAGAATAGAATATGAACGAGAAAAGGAATGAGAAGGAAAAGAAAAGGGCAAAGAAAAACAAGAAGAAAAAGAAAAAAACAACAAAATAATATGAACAGAAGAAGATGATGATGATGATGATGATGATGATAATAATGACGATGATGAAAAACGAGAAGGAGAAGAAAAAGAACGACAAAAGGAAGAAAAAGAAGAAGAAAACGAGAGGAAGAGGAAGGAGAAAAAAAGGAGGAGAAGGAAAGAAGAAGAAGGAAAGGAGGTGAAGAAAAGGAGAAGACGCCTTCCTTTGAACGCCACAACACAATCCCGCCATCGCCATTGTCTTCACTTTCACTCTCCATCTTTCCATTGGGTACCGCTTGGACCTCCACAATCACCTCTTTCCCTCCATCCCCGTTTCCTTCGCGTCACCTCTACGCCTCCGCTGCAGCCTCTACTGTCGGCGACGTTGACGGGGTGAGGGGAGGCCGGCGGCGGAAACTGCGTCCACCCTCACTGGACGGTTCTACGACGGCGGCGGCGTTACCTGCGCGGCGTCCGGGGGCGGCGGCGGGGACGGGGGCGGGGCCGGAGGCGGGAGCGGGGGCGGCGTTCGGGGAGCCCGCACCGCGGCACCCATAAAACTGTGCCGGGCGGCGGAGCCGCTCTGAATAATTTACCTGGTACCGCCGCCCCACCTGCCTGCGCGCCCTTGTACAGAAGTAATAACAGCGGGAGCGGGCCGGGCTGGGCCGCGCCGGGCCGGGCGGGCCGCCGCCTGAGCGACGGGGGCGGCGCGGCAGGGACGGCGGCGGGGGTCGGGGCTCGCGCGGGCGGGCGGACGGGCGTGCTGCCACCGCACTAAAAATAGAAGAAGCTGGCTGCGCGGAGCGGGCCCCGCAACTTAAAGTATACGAGCAACACACCCGTTTTATTACTGGCCCTGCAAGATGCAGCAACGACGGCGGCGGCGGCGGGGGCGGTGCTGCTCGCCTCGGGGCGGCGGCGCCGCAGCCTCGGGCTGCGTCCCGCCCCCGCCCAGTCCGGCCCCGCGCCGCCCCGCCCACCCCCAGCGCCCCACCCCTCTCCACCTGCGCTGCCTTATACATGCGCCCCCAGCGCACGGTGGCGCGCCGTGTGCCCCACCCCGCCTCGGCCCTCCCCGCCACGCCGTGCCCCTCTCTGTTTCGCCCCGCCCCGCCCAGGCTTCCGGCGCCCCTCGAGGCTGCCAAATTGCGCCCTGCGGCGCCGCGTCCGCCGCCGGCGCCTTATTTAAGCGGCGTTTTGTTTGGGCGGTTGCCCTCCCCGGCGGGAGGTTTTCTCCCTTTGTCACTCCGTGGGAGGGCGTAAAATTACGTTGAATTCGTTACGGGGATATCGAAAAGTTGTAAACCATGTTTCCAAAAATGGTGTATTTTTTAAAATACGTTTTAAGACAATGATATCAAGGAACAAATTATGCGTTCCAAATACGTTGTATTTTAAGATGTTTCGTTCAATTGTGATTAGTAGTACGTGCCCACGTCTTATGAGGTTTCAAGTGAACACCTGCTTACAACGGGCATGTAAAAGTTGCGAGTAAGGGAACTAGCCTACCAGAGTTTGCGGGCAATGAGTCCAAAGCAACTTGCGTGATTGAAAAGTAAGAATTGTACATATTGCTCCGGAGGGGCGGTATGTCATTGGATACCTGGCCCGTGATAGTCTTTTGGAGAAGTCAGTTTACAGTTATTTCCACAAATGTAGGTATATTAATTCCCATTTCCCCTATTAATGCAAGAAATGTTGCACTAAAATGTAATAATACATTAGTCATATTTCAAATTATCAAATTAGAGCAAAATTAAACATTTTGAATCGAAATTATCTTGATTTCCTAAACTGTAAAAGCTTCCGCGGCTCGAATCCATGTCTTCTTGGCTGACCGGATGACGCCGCGTAATCTGCTTAAGATCAAGCGCAGTAATTGCAGACTTCCTTCGCTCAGATCCCGAGGTTTAACAGATAAAGATTCTTGTCGAATAAAAAAGGCTGTCCACCTGTAAGCGAGAGTTGTTTATTTATAGTGACTTAATAATTTATTTCTCATTACTTATTTGTTGTATATAAAAAAAGATATTGATTTCATAATTGAAATTTTCGCTGGAGCTTACCGTGTCTCGCTAGGGTGATCATTCATGCTTCACTTGGATAACCCAGTTGGACAGGTGCACGTTCTGAAGCGAAGATACTTCGTTTTCTGACGAAAAATACTGTAAGATACGTTGCCTATCAATATTTTGTGTTACACCCTTTTATGAGGTTTCCCACAACATATTCATAGATAAAAAACATCGTCTCCCCTTACAAGCCCTATAATTTTGTATCATTTCGTCTGGAATAAGCTGTTGTATATACGAGTATTACTGACAATTGCGTACGAATAGGCAGCTCGTGTCTTGCTGAAGGAGACTGCCTTATTCAATGAAGTTGTAGATTTAGGGGGAAAACATACCGGGAAAATTTAATGTGGATACTAATTGACTATTTTTCAATAAACAAACTTGTTAGTGAAATGTGGTATTACATAATTTTGATTGTTTTGTAATTTGATTCGGCTATTTTCAAATTATCTTCAAGGCATTATTATATTTTGTTTCCATTTATTTATTCATTGTGGAAAAGTTAAAGAAAATTTATAAAATATTTTTAATAAACTATAGTATTCATAAATTATATTTCAATTTTCGTGCAACGCACATTATGTATAGTTTCATATTTATTATTCATATATTTAGAAAGATACTAAATTAATGAATGTATTATTGTATATGCCTTTAAAATTTCTCATATCTACACCTTCCATACTTCCACAAAAATAGCACACAAGCCTTTTATTAAAATAAAAAGCAGAGCATTTCTATCAAATGTAAAAGTAAATATACATCGATGTAATTAGATGAGCGAATGGTGTTGCTAAAAACAGTTGCACCTTTCACGCGAGTCATTAATTTTACTATAATGTATAAAGATCAGTGGTATGCTGCCGTCTGACAGAAAAAAATACAAGAAATGAAAATAGCATCATCTTGCCGCAAAGTCAAGGCAAATGGCCCCTTCTGAACATCAGATGTTTTCAAAGGCAGTAACATGAGGCACAAGTACACAAGATTCCGAAGGTCATTAACAAAAGGAAAACACAACATGGATAAACTAAATTGTTGCAGATACACCACGTGTATCACAACTTTTGCACATAATCGCTAACAGAAGTGAGATAGTTGTCATTCAGTGAAATCAATGTGTCGTAGAAATCTGCCACCTGGAATAGGTTCCAATGTTTCACAGCCACCTACAACTCTGAGTCTCTCTTATCCGCATAATGCTGACATGCTGCATGCTGCATAATGGTCAAAAACCGGCCAGCGAAACTGCAGCAGAAAATCTGTTATGAGCAGAGTCGTGTGTAGCCGGCAGTATGACCATCTAACATCTATTGTTGCAATGTTTGGCAACGTTGTTCATGATTTCACACTCAGGTTTTTTTCGTGGTTTCAAACGGTGTTTCAATTTGGGTATTTTGAAAACTCTGCTGAATTAAGCGCCGTTTGCGCTCCTATTCACAAAAGTTAATATGCTTCGATTTCAAAGAAATGCAATGGAGATTTACTTTACGAAACAAACACTTGTCATAATAATAACGCGCTAGGAAATTCTCTCCAAAGTGTCACCTTACTGCTTACAAGAAAAATTATATTGGCAGCAGCGTGTAACAAAAGAAAACGTAAGTATCGCACTCACCATAATCATAACACATGCTGGAAGTGTCCCCTTTACTTGTTTTGGACCTGTTTACCAACAGCATCATTGCCATTTTTAATACAACGCCCTGACTCTACCCAGTGCAGAGAGACTTTCTTGGCGCGCTATATATTAGAAACTAAATGTCATGAGAACACATGGCCTCCTACGTACATCTTTCAACATAAGTATGTCCACTTAGTAGAATAGACCAATATAAACTAAAAATATAGTATATTGGAATTTTTACAGCGTAGATTAATCGTCGTACTTCATTAATCATATCGCATTACATACTCAGATTTGTTTGATAATTTTCCAGTCTTCTATTGAAAAAAAATATCCCTTAAGATACTTCATAAATATATAATACACTTTTATTTCCACCCAATAACGTCTCGGCGTTAGTTCTTAGGAGGATCATACCAACCAGCCGATGATCGAGTCAATTCCCCTGCGCATGCTACCCTCATTTGCCCGAAGCGTCGTGCGCGCAGTGTTCCTGTTTATGAGCGGGCGACGGCGCGGGCCAATCTAATTTAAGGCGCGAGGTGATAAGAGGCGCTTCCGTTGCACGACAAATTTATTTCGCCACTCACCCCCACCGCTACCACCCGCTCACTCCCCAACAAGCCTCCCACTGCTCCGCGCCTTGAATTATGGCCGCGTTTCATTTTAATAAGCGAAGAGGCCCTCATTAACAGTGCTTAACGCGCCTCCGTGAGAAGCACGGGGCGGCGGTGAGGGGCCGGGTGCAGGGACGACGCCGTCGCAAGTAGAACGAGTTGCCTGGGCTCTTGGTGCGTAAGGAGTCACCTCGTGTTTAGCGTCTTAAATACGCCTTCACCGGTCGCAAATCCTCTGCAAGAAAGACACGCTGCTGCCAAGATCCGAAGTTACGAAGTTGTGACGTTTTTGTGTGTACGCATTACGACACGCGACTCCGCGGTTTCGGAGTGAAGGTTTGCGAGTCCGAATTCCACTTGGATGTTGGTTGATTACATAATGTGTGTAAGTGGCTTCTCTAACTAACAATTGCGTATCACTATTCAACCTATCGTGTCCTACACGATCTGTCCGGGTAGAGTAAGTGCTTGGAAATGTCAAGGGCGTGCTATAACTCGGTGCCCACTTTCCCTGAGTCGGCCCTGCCTTCGGTAACTAGTGTAATGCTTGTCTATCTGGCAGAAAATGATACCGGCTTGAGACCACCGTTGTGCTGATAACTCTTGCTGTTAATGCTCGCTAACAGGCTTACGAGGTCCATCTAGCGTGAATTTCATAAATACCGTAGGCCCGCAGTAGCAAAAGTGGTGCTAAACAAAACCACAGAATTTTTTTTCCCAAAAAGTAGCATCCACCAGCACAAAAATATTAGTACATTATGAAACGATGATGTAATTAGGGATACTAGTACACAAGTGTGACATTACGATACGAGCGAGGAACGAGCGAGTATCGTCAAATTTACACGAATGTATAATTAAATAGAGTTTCATTCAGTACTTTTTCTAAGACTTTTAAAAGTTACCCTTTTATATTGAATCGTTTCGTGGTAGTTGACATGCAGGATTCAGCCTAGGACATCCTAACGGATAGTTATCATACCTGCCGCAGGTGATTTTGATTTACTAGTCCGCCCGCGAGAGGGTACAAAAGTTGTGGCAAAAATTCCGAGGTCACCATTTTCGATTTTTCTCTTATTTCTGGAGGTGAAGACTCATCCTCTAATTCACAAGACATTTGAAACTAAATAATTGACCGGATTTTAAGGGCAACGTCACGGCTGCAACGTATAATACAAAATTGCATGCGTTCTGATCTTAACGTCAGTCAAATGTTCCCTCTCCCACTACCACTGCGCTACTCAAATAGGATTAAAGTGAAATTACGATCCAATTTATTTGAAATAATATTCCACGTAAAAGTTACTAATAATATAAGATATTAAAATTGACAAGCGTAATATAATATTAAATGAAATTTTAATGTACACAATAGAACCAAACATTTACTAGAACGATTCTCAATGATAAATGATGTGTCAGTACTTGGTTTGTGAACTTCTCTGTGATTGGTCAAGAACCTGAATTGTAATGAGTACCATTATGCAACTAGTTGCAGTCCTTAAATGACAGAATTATACAATGGGAGTTGAAAAACAAATAATACTGCAATAAATTAATACACAATTCAGAAATATGAAAATGTTTCTTAATGCAACACGTGAATAGCAAAGATTTATTAGCGAGCAGCCTCCTCCTTGGAGTCTTCCTATCACAAGCTCTGTTCTAGGACGGTGACAGCAGAATTCAGTCGCTATGTACAATTCTCTATGAATAGTCAGATTAACATAATTAAATATTTGAATTTTTCGTTAAAAATCGAAATAATTCATGTTTTTCAGATTTTTGATGATTTCTTTGTCATACTACAACAACACAAACATCTTTCACACTGCCGGACGCTGAATAGTTTGCTTCCAATTTCTACGCACATTGGACATTACCAATATAGAAATCGGTGATTAAGGGCCAGTAACTTACATTGCGTTACGGACTGGGAGATAAGAGAGGTAGCACCTGTATCCGCATGTGGGAAACATCAGCTTTCGCTGAGGCAAATATGACTTCTTGTAGTTGTTGTTGTTGTTGTTGTTGTGGTTGTTGTTGTTGTTGTGGTTGTTGTTGTTGTAGTGGTTGTTGTTGTTGTAGTGGTTGTTGTTGTTGTAGTGGTTGTTGTTGTTGTAGTGGTTGTGGTTGTTGTTGTTGTTGTAGTGGTTGTGGTTGTTGTTGTTGTTGTAGTGGTTGTGGTTGTTGTTGTTGTTGTAGTGGTTGTTGTTGTTGTTGTAGTGGTTGTTGTTGTTGTTGTTGTAGTGGTTGTTGTTGTTGTTGTTGTTGTGGTTGTTGTTGTTGTTGTTGTGGTTGTTGTTGTTGTAGTGGTTGTTGTTGTTGTGGTTGTTGTTGTTGTAGTGGTTGTTGTTGTTGTGGTTGTTGTTGTTGTTGTTGTAGTGGTTGTTGTTGTTGTAGTGGTTGTTGTTGTTGTAGTGGTTGTTGTTGTTGTAGTGGTTGTGGTTGTTGTTGTTGTTGTAGTGGTTGTGGTTGTTGTTGTTGTTGTAGTGGTTGTTGTTGTTGTTGTTGTAGTGGTTGTTGTTGTTGTTGTTGTAGTGGTTGTTGTTGTTGTTGTTGTTGTTGTGGTTGTTGTTGTTGTTGTTGTTGTGGTTGTTGTTGTTGTAGTGGTTGTTGTTGTTGTGGTTGTTGTTGTTGTGGTTGTTGTTGTTGTGGTTGTTGTAGTGGTTGTTGTTGTTGTAGTGGTTGTTGTTGTTGTTGTAGTGGTTGTTGTTGTTGTTGTAGTGGTTGTTGTTGTTGTTGTAGTGGTTGTTGTTGTTGTTGTAGTGGTTGTTGTTGTAGTGGTTGTTGTTGTAGTGGTTGTTGTTGTTGTTGTTGTAGTGGTTGTTGTTGTTGTTGTTGTAGTGGTTGTTGTTGTTGTTGTAGTGGTTGTTGTTGTAGTGGTTGTTGTTGTAGTGGTTGTTGTTGTTGTTGTAGTGGTTGTTGTTGTAGTGGTTGTTGTTGTAGTGGTTGTTGTTGTAGTGGTTGCTGTTGTTGTAGTGGTTGCTGTTGTTGTAGTGGTTGTAGTTATTCTTCTTCTTCCTCTTCTTCACTATCGAGGCTTAGGCAGATATTCTACTCTATCTTCACATCAATCATCTCTTCCTTGGTCGCTTTATTTCTCGATTTCATACAGATTTATAAAATAACATTGATTTTGTTATTTCTATTATCCATTATATTTATATATTTTATCGGGTGTTGTTTATTTTCTTTAATCCATGTAATATATATTTAGGTCGGATCTGATCTCAGTTCTTACTTGATCTAATATCGAGCAACCTTTCACTCTCCTTAGAAATTTCATCTCTGTTTGAATTCATTGTTGCTCTTTTGCTGTTAGACTCCATGATTCACTTCTGTATGTTAATACTGGTTCTGCCATTACTTTATAAAAATTCATTATAATTTCTTTAATTGTTTTATTTTTTAAAGCTCTATAAACAGTAGGCAAATATGACAAGTACAAAAAATACGAGAAGAGTGAAAAGACACACAAATACAGACTAAAATTACTGACGAATACGTCTTAAATCACCAATTTCCCATTTCAAGTTCTGATATCGGTGCACACTCATTATTATTCAAATTGTGGATCTTGGAGATAAGACATTGTAGAATGGGAAATCAGCCTATCAGCCGACCCATGAAGATAGGGTTATAGATGGAGGGGAAAAAAGAATCATGGCTTGTTTTTAAGGTATTCTTTCCGCATTCTCCTAAAGTTAAACGAATATTAATGTATTTCTCGAACTATTGATTATTTAAATTTGTATTTAAAATAATAAATGGAAACTGTTTCAAAGTTAACCGTTCACGTATTAAAGTTGAATATGACTCGTAAATGACTAGAGGCCTTTGTGTGTTTTTCCTTTGTTTTGATTAATTTTGATTGTTAGTGATTCCGGGCGCGACAACTACTGAGGTCATTAGTCACGTAAATTTAGTGCATTTTTATTGGAAGGTGGCGGTAATGTTCCTCCGGTGGATGGCGAGATCGGGTGTCGACCTACCATCACACCTGGATATCTGGTTTCCTCAACCAGGTATCTCCCAGCGAGGCACCGCCCCAGCCGGAACAAACTCTCAACCCCGACCAGTCTCTCGGCATGTGTGGTAGTGTAGTGCATGTTAGTGTAAATGTGTGTGTGTGTGTGTGTGTGTGTGTGTGTAAGGGGTGAGGATATGTCAAGAAAGAGAAAGGAAAGATCGTGATCAGTCTGCGAGCCGTTTGTTAGGGTACTGCTCCGGCATTTGCCTGATGTTGAACGGAGAAACCACGGAAAACTGCCGATCAGAGCAGCCGGCCGCTAGAATTCTCCTCCAGACAGCGACTGAATTGGACCTAGTGTCGAAAATCCTACTTTCAATGAAGACCGAACTTAAGAAATTTCCAGAATTTGAGGACAAACCAAAAAAGACAGGGTTCGTTTGGCCTGAGGAGAGGAAAGAGATACATCAGGTCAGAATGAAAGAGATATGGAAGCAAAGAAAAGAAGAAACAGGTAGAAAATTGAAATAAGCGTAGTCCATAGTGACTCATTCGAAAAGAAAAAAAAAGTATACGATAAACGACATTGCATTTCACGAACAACAATAACGCATAATTCGGATAGCTCACCATTTCTTGCGGAGGCGACGGTGGCGCCTCTCGCAGCCGCGCGCACAATGCCACGCCCCCTCCACCGCGGCCATCGCATGGGCGCGGTGTGCGCGAGCACGGGAGGGCGGGCGCTCGGCCGAAATGAAAAATAAACAGGCGGCTGGGCCGGCGCGCGGGTATTTGCTCCGGCAGTATTAAATCTCGCTGCGACGCGTGACGCGATGCCGCGGCCGGCCGGTGCTCTCGCGGCGCGGTGCGGCGCGGCGCGGGGCCCCATCAAACCGAATTTCCAAAAAACAACGCGGCCGCGTGCGCCGACGCGTTCGTAATTAGAGGGCTGTTCCCGGCGGGACGCGCAGCTACTAATACGAAAGGGGTGGATGGGGGGAGGGGGCGGGGTGGCGGTGGAACGGAACGGTGGCGATTGTCGGCCTGTCGGGGAGGCGGGTGGGGACAATGGGAGGAGGAGGTAATGAAGGAAGGCTGAAGGAAGAGGAGGAGGGGACAATGCGATTGATTAATTATTTCGTGTTATCGGACGCGTTAAGGGGAATGATTATTACTACCGCAAGTGTAGTGCATGTTTTGTAGGAAATGGTGATGTACGTCCCCTGCTGGATGGTGAGATCCGGCACCGACCTCCTCGTCGGCTTGCAGGGTTTCCCCAAACACGTACCTCCTACCAGTGCGGCACCGCCTCACCCAGGGCAAGCACTAAGCTCCCGACTGGTATCGCGAAATGTGTGGTAGTGTGATGTGTATGTGTGTGTGTGTGTGTGTGTGTGTGTGTGTGTGTGTGTGTGTGTGTGTAAGTAGCGGTTGAGGGTAGGAAATAGAAGAGAAAGGAAAGATTGTGATCGATCCGTGGCTCGTTTGTTAGTGTATTGCTCCGGCATTCGCCTGGTGTTGATTGGAGATATCATAGAACACTACCAATCAGAAGATCCGGTCACTAGAATTCCCCTCCAGACAGCGGCTGAATTCGACCTAGTTACCAAATTAGTGTCAACCATCCTGCAACTGTCGGGACTCAAAACTAGGACCTTCCGGTCAGAGTCACTGCAATGACATTAGTTGATGTCCTGAGTTACCTAGGCCTGGGCGAAAATAAGAAGAGGGGGTGAGATGAAAGAGAGGACGAGATGAGAGAATGGGAGAAGTGTCGAAGATGACAAAAGAGATAAGAATGAGAAAAGGGGCGGTCTGAAAGGCGAAAGGGATGAAGAAGATGCAAAGATGACATGAGGAGAGCAGGAGACGAAGAGGACAGGGGATAAGAGAATTAAGAGTCGAGATTGAAATGAGGAAGAGGAGGTTTAGATGAAATGGAAGGCAAGGATTGAAAATGGTCAATGCGGCAAACGGAACATAGTGGGATAGAACTTCAACACTTTTTTCTTAAATGTGATAATGTGGCCTTGAGTGAAGAAGAAATCTGAGTAAGTAGAAATGGTTAGAAAAGTAAGTAGAAAAAAAGAAAAGCGTAGATATAGTACATGAAGTGGCGTTGATATCTGTACGCTCACGATACCCACGAAATTTGTGAGGCGTCATGTTCTTAATAATAATTTATTACGATGAACTGAGTGAACGAGAGAAAAGAAAATCACTTTAAATAATTAATTAGGACATTTCATTTTTTGATCTCTGCTGTTTAGTACATTCCTTTTTAAATGTACCGACGTTTGTGATGAAAGTTCTGAACGGCTATGCCTTGGAGATAATGAGCCCTACCACTAATCGTTTTTGCTAAATAGATTATATTAACATACATGTTCCAATGTTTTGCACTTATGGGAGGTATTGAAAACTATAGAAAAATAAATTTCCTTAGAAATGGTCTTTAATCTGCTCTATTGTAAAATTAGAAAATTGTGAAATAGTGCCCTGTGCCTTCAATCTCTCGGTACAAAATGTTTATTATTACATCTATAAATTATAATTCGCGAGTGAATAATAAGAAGAACAAGAATAGCCTGTGAAACAAGGTGTGGAATAAAATGAATAACTAAAAAAATGAGTTAATAAATTACATACTCATTGTGTGTAATAAGGAATACATTTAGTATAAATGGGTTTACATTGGGATTACATGATATTCGAGTCGATTTCTGGACTTTTCACTCGATGTTCTCTGATGACCAAGCATCAGACAACTGCAGTTTCCTGAGCTAAATAGCAGCAAAAGTAGGTCACTAAAGCCAAGAGATACTATAATGAGCAATTCTATGGCTATCTTGTATTGGTCGGTAAGGGCACTAGTTTAGAAACAATACTCTTATGCGACTCTCAACCCCAAAAAGGTTGTGACGATGCATTTTATGAAATCTGGTAATCATAACTGTAGGGTTTAACGGCCACTGAAGACATTAGGTTCAATAGTACCTCGGAAGCACTTCCGCTTGCTTGTCTCAGTGGGTCGAAAGGACACAAAACCTGTCCTGTGTATATTCACTTTTATATCTAAGGACTTTTATATCTAAGGACTTTCACAAACAGAAGCTAAATAAAATGAGTATCATGTGTAAATAAAACTAAAGGTGCATACGTGTTTTAAAATATATTTAGCAACAGATCACTTTCACAATTTTCGTATTTGTTTTCGCTTAAAAAACTTTCCTACAATTCTTCAAATTTCGTTCTATTTATTATGAAAAAAAAATACACTACCTTGAATCAGATTGAAAAGACGACTTATATTTACAATACTCCCAAAAGAATTGAAATGGTGTTGATCAATGTCCCTTCTGTTTTTTTTGACGTTGAATCAAATGAAAATTGTGATTTTATTCTTGAATAAAACCTTCATCTTGAAATTCTAGAAAACCTGTAAAACCCTAGGGTGGTGGGGGTGATAGTAGTTGTAAAACAGTACATACTTTCTCACATTATTTGAAACTTGCAATTGTTGAAATATTAGCGAGTTCAACGAAAATCGAACCTGCGCCATTCCATAAGTGAATTGCGCACTATCTGCGAAAACAATAAAGAACAACTTTGAAGCCGTTTTTTAGAATAGCTTGTTTTTAATATTGCTTTTATTGCATGCAGAATTACGCAAAAACTACTCACATTTTGAAAAAAATTGTTCACGATCGTATTTACAGATCTATTTTTGAAGAACACATTTTATGAAAGGATGGGAGAGCCTCTGAATTTTATGAAAGGATGATCTCAGCCGCATAAAGAGGAAATTTAGGAACTGTGACGAAAAGGAATAACACGAGAATCCGCGAAGTATGATATTATTAAGTATGATATTACGGACGTTGAGAGGCTCAGTGAAAGGACCGAGAGGCGACCTATCCAAACAACAAAAACAAATAAACAAAAACGATAAAATATGTTTTTCTACATTATTTTGAGAGTAGAAAATTTCATTCAATTTAATTCAATTATATTATGCCTTATTTTACGCGGCGAGACTTAAGCCATAAGGTCTGCTTTTCCACCTGACCTCCCAAATTCCGCTAGACTTCTTTCACTGTCTGGTAGAGAAAGGAGGTGTCAATCGGGTGATGAAACAGGAGTTTTTGAATTTTGCACAGAGGCTCCATGTATGCTAGAGGATCTTTTACATGCATTAAATCTACAACAAGGGACAGCCGACTTTACTTTCACTGTGAAGGAAGGCGTACGAAGGGTTTTTCCGTTCTTTAAAATTCTATTAGATTTGTTCCCGCGAACTGGGGTACAACAGTCCGGTACGCTAACCGTTACATCGCTGAGACCACAAAGTTATTATGAGAAGAGAGTTTGTGCACCCTCGAACGTTAAAGCACTATTGATCTTCTTCGCATGCGCAGTTCACGTTTTGCACAACTTTAGTGCATCTGCGCATGCGCAGAATATCGATAGCGCTGTCCGCTACGGCGTGCACAAACACTCTATACTCTCTCTATTCTGTCTAGGACCTGATGCGTCCTTCTTTTCCCACCATATATTTTCCTTATGACCGGGAGTGGTAGCTCAGTGCATCAACTGATGTCACTACAGCGCCTCTGACCGGTAGGTCGTAGGTTCGAGTCCTGACGGCGGCATATTTTCGACACTAGCTTTTCAGCTTGGTCGAATTCCGTCGCTGTCTGGAGGAGAATTCTAGCGGCCGGCTGCTCTGATCGATAGTTTTCCGTGGTTTCTCCGATCAACATCAGGTGAATGCCGGAGCAGTACCCTATCAAACGGGCCACGGACCGCGCGCGATCTGTCCTTCCTCTTCCTTGTCCAATCCTCTCCCTTTACACAAACACTTACACTAACATGGACACTACCACATATTCTGGGAGATCGGTCGGGAGCTTGTCTCGGCTGGGGCGGTGCCCCGCTGGTGGGAGAGTCCTGGTTAGGGGGAAACCCCACCAGCCGACGGTAGGTCGGCGCCGGATCTCGCCATCCAGCGGGGGAAGATCACCGCCATCTCCCGAGAAAAAAAATGCACTACAAATCAATCAATTTTCCTTATGCGCGGAGAGAGTGTTGTCCCAACGCGGAGACTCGCATTTCGGCCCATCGTGCGCCAGGTGGGCAGGGCGGAGGGTGGGCGGGCGGGCGCGTGTGCGTCCGATTAGCGTGGGCGTAACGGCGCGCATCAACCACCTGCGGATGCGGTCGCGGCGATGGGCGCGTCGACAAGCGGCCAACGGCCAGCGCTCCGCAGCCGCTAATGGAGCGCCGCCCCACCCCCACCCCACCCCCGCCGCCGCGCCGCTTGGATTTCGCCTCTGCCAAGGCGCCCGGACGCTGCTTAGTGCGAGGCCTCGCGACACGATTTTGGGCAAGGCTTCCATTACGCGTTCTAGGGGATTAATAGAGTTTTTGCACATCGACGCTTAACGATAACCGGGCACGGATATCAGGGAGTTTGTGCACCCTCGAACGTTAAAGCACAATCGATTTTCTGCACATGCGCAGTTCAAGTTTCGCATCACTTTTGTGCATCTGCGCATGAGCAGCGTCCGCTATAACGTGCACAAACCCTCTATTTTCACGGGTCGCCCGGAATGCCAATCACGCTGTCTGGAGCAAATAAGCTTTAACCGAGCTCAGTTCGGTAAGCGAGACTTCCGAACGTGTACTGAACCGGTGGCCGGTTATACTTGTTTCGGATTCTTAGTGTGTCTAAGAGAAGTAAGATTCATCATCACGGACAAAATGATGTATGCCATTGAAAGAAGTGTTGGTCTCCTCTCTATATGAGGATAGATGTCAGTGAGGAGGAATATTGAGATTCTTGAGGTTTCGCAAACGGTGAAATCCTTTATAGTTAGAAGCAATTCAACGTTCCAAATTTTACAGATGTAATAATTCCAGGTCGATTTGGTTCTAAAATATCGTTCAAATTGGCATTTTCTACATCGTCCATGTCAATATTCTCAATTGAATATGCTTCAATTAATTCTTTCATAGCAGGGAGCAACATTGACAACTACGTGCACTGTAAAGGACTCTTCGTAAACACTTGGCCTTCAAACATATCCAGAGAGTAAAAAAGAAGAAGCATTTGGCCACACTTGGGGGGTAATCGCTTCACAGTCTTGTTTTCTTGTAAACAAATGATTACGATGTAAACAATCGAAATATCAAGGTGAAACCGCAGTATTCAAAATAAAAAAATCGATAAACATGTCACGTGTAATCGAAAATGCACCAAGCTTTTGTGTGACTTATTAGTGTTGCTACTGGATGTCAGCTCATCATAAGTATCAGCGTAAGCGTTGTGCAAAAACTCTTTAAGCATCACATAAGCTTCAACGTTATGTTATTAATAACTGTCAACGTTAGCCGTTTCGGTTAAATATAAAAACTCTCTAATGACATTGATAATCCTCGGTTCGTTGCAAGGAACGTTAGTAGTCTTGATTTGTTTTATTAGTTTGTTTCCTAGCGCATCAATTACTATAGTAATTCGTCCCGTAAGTATAGTGCTATGTGCTAGCCTAGTTTAATTTTCTTAAGAGCTTTATTTCCTATCTGTTGAGTCCCCTGATTTTACAGACATTTGCATAACTTATTACTATAACTGGGTTAGGATATAGGCAGGCGGGGAGTTCATTTAATCGAAGCTTCCTCTTACTTTGTTACTGTTCTTTTAATTTCGCGTTCGGAATTTTTAATATTTATTTTGAAATTGTGATATTATATTGTTTAATTTTATGTTTGTGTTTAATAATTTTTTCTATTCTTTTTGTGTTCTATTTCAGCATTCATGGTGGGCGTAATTTATCATTGGGGTCTCTTGAAATAATTGTTATGTCTTCTGCTGACCGTCCTAGGTTAAAGTTTTTAACACATTCCGCTTTTGGTAGTTCCTACAAATTTTTTGACCTGAATTTACTGACAGTCTAGTCTAATTCTACAACCTAAGATGTGAGAGAGATTTTCCCCCACTGAAATATGATATCCGATCTATACGCCGGCTGGTGGGTGTCCCCCGCTACGTATCATCCCCGCGAGGAACCGCCCCAGCCGGGACAAAATCTAAGCATCCAATTGGTGTCCCTCGTGTGTAGTACTATAGCGCTACACATGTACTGTAACTGTGTGTATATAAGTGTAAGGGGAGAAGAGTGGGAATGGATGAAGAAGGAGAGATTACGCGCGATCAATGGTTCATTTGTTCAAGTAATGCTCCGGGATTCGTCTGGTACTGATTAGAGCAGATCAGAACAGCCGTACGCTGTTCTCAAGCAGCTACACTAGTCCCGTAAGTGTAGTGCGCATTTTATCCCGCAGTGTCTCTCTCCCTCTGAAACGCGAGGTCCACAGTCGACCTACACGTCGATTTGAGGAGTTAACCCCCCCACCTCCCGCGGAGCACTGTCCAGCGAGGGAAGGAAGTTTGTAAAACGTGTCATGAATTTTTAATTTTACATAAACATACGCGTGAGTAACACCTCCAGAATCATACAATTATGTATTTTAATTAAAATTATTTACGTCCTCAAAGTTTTGTAAGTCAAACTTTGAAAGATAAAAAATATGCTACAATATTAAACCGTACACCGAGCAAGTTAAATAAAAAGCGTTTAATAAGAGACGATACTTTAAAACTGAATTCTGATAATATAGACCGTGTGCATGCAAACAGAAACGAACAGCACGGTGCTAATTATTCCAAACAAGCTGGCAACAGCGCCCATCCATTTGGCGCTGCGCAAACCGCGCGCGAAACACGACCCTTGCGCCGCGTATGTCGCGCGGGTTTTCGCGCCTGGCACCGGGCGCGCGAGGCGGGGCGTGGGTGGGACGGGGGCGGGACGGGGCGGGACGGGGGCGGGGCGGGGGCTGAACGGGAGCGGGGACGAGGATGGGGCGGGGCGGGAGCGGGGCGGGGGACGGGCGGGGACGGGGCCGGGCGGGAGCGGGGGCGAGGATGTAGCGGGAAGGGGCGGGGCGGATGGTGGGGGGCGGGGCGGGGAGATGAGGGACGGTGCGAGCCGGAGGGGAGAGAGGGGCGGGGCGGGGCGGGCCGGAGGGGAGAGGGGGGCGGGGCGGGGCCGGGCGGGGTGGGGCCGGGCGGGGCGGACGGAGCGGGCGGGGCGACGCGGCGCCGGTAATGGAAACCGGGACCCGCGGGCGCAAATACCCTGAAGGTCGCTTGATTCCGCGTACATATCGCGTGAGGGCGTGCGCGTGTGGATGTCGGGGAGACACAGTTGGTGGTGGTGAGGGGATGGAGATGACGTGGGAATCCCGAGGTGATTGGAGCGGCGAGTCACGGTAGCGATCATGCGAGGTACTGGGAGTGATGCAATGAGGGTGAGCTAGGTAATGGGGATGGTCAGGTAAATGTGACGGGAATAGATGAAATAAATGTTAAGGAAGCTTTTAATAGGGTAAGTTAATGTCGATTGAAGTTATGATCAAGAAGTTGACGGAAATAATGAATGGCAAAGAGTGTAGTATAGTGTAAATGTAAGCATTATAATAGAAACAAGGTGTGATACAAGTAGCAATGAGGATCTGTCGAGGGCAGGACGGGGAAGCTCGTGAAAGTTAGGATGAAAAAGGAGTAGAATGGACATTGGGCTAGGAGGAAGAAATACAGCGAGAATTGGAGAGGGAGATAAAATCTCAGGGAAACGTTATGTTTCTGTGAGGTGGGAATAAGCATCAACGTACAGCGAACTACGTGAGCCATACAGAGAATCATGAATCGACGTGAAGCGGAGGGCGAGGCGTAGTGGCAATAGGATTATGGTGTGGTATGGGTCGAGTTGAAGAACGGGACTTGTGGAGAATGGAAGTAGCAAGAGTTGATAGATGGCGGGAAACGGGGATGGAAATGGTGCATAAACGACTTCAAAAATTGGATGTAACGGGTAACGGAACATAGAGAACGGAACGTAGCAAATGTAGGGGACGTGATATGGCGGGGAGGGCGTTGCGACATGGCAGTGTAAGTAACAGATGTAGAGGGCGTGAAATGGTGTAGAATGAAGTGGAAGGAACGTGAAGTGGCGGGGAACTTGGCGAGGCAAGACAGAGGACAGGAAATGGCGGGGATGGGGACGTATTGTTTTGGGGAAGGGGACGTGACATGACGGGAAGGGAACCTGATGTGGGAGAAAGGGACGTGATGTGACGGGGGAGCGGACGTGACGGGATAGGAAAGGGAACGTGACGTGAAGGGGAAGGGAGCCTGATGTGGTGTAGAAGGAAGGGGCGAGAGAGGGGAGGTAAGCGGCAGGGATGAAGACGTAAAGTGGCAGGGATGGGGACGTGAGTTGGAGGGAAAGGAGATGTGACGGAACAGGACAGGGGACGTAGCAAGTGGAGGGGACGAAGCAAGTGGAGGACCCTTGGTGGGGAAGGGGACGTGGCGTGGCAAGTGGAGGTGTTGTGGCAAGTGGAGGGGTTGTGGCAAGTGGAGGGGTTGTGGCAAGTGGAGGGGTGTTGGTGACGAAGGGGCGTGGCGCGGCAGAGAAAGGGACGTGGCAAGTGGAGGGGTCGTGGCAAGTGGAGGGCTCTTGGTGGGGAAGGGGACGTGGCGTGCCAAGTGGAGGGGACGTGGCAAGTGGAGGGGACGTGGCAAGTGGAGGGGACGTGGCAAGTGGAGGGGACGTGGCAAGTGGAGGGGACGTGGCAAGTGGAGGGGACGTGGCAAGTAGAGGGGACGTGGCAAGTGGAGGGGACGTGGAAAGTGGAGGGGACGTGGAAAGTGGAGGGGACGTGGAAAGTGGAGGGGACGTGGAAAGTGGAGGGGACGTGGCAAGTGGATGGATCGTGGCAAGTGGAGGGGCCCTGGCAAGTGGAGGGATGTTGGTAACGAAGGGGCGTGGCGCGGCGGAGAAAGGGACGTGGCAAGTGGAGCGGTCGTGGCAAGCGGAAGGGACCGTGGCGGGGAACAGAACGTGACCAGGTGCACAGCGGCAATGGCGTGGGACAGGTGGGTGCGGGGCGGGGCAGAGCGAGAGGGCAAGCCAGGGCGCGGGTGGAGTGGCCGTGGTAAGCGGCGGGCTGAGCGAGGGCGAGGCGAGGCGTGGCGAAGCAGCGTGGCAGCGTGGGCGGGGCGACGCTGGCAGCGAGCGGGCGCGCGCTCCCCCGCCGGCCCTTGTTCACACATTTACCCCGCGATCGCGCTAATTAAGCACTGCGGAGTGCACTGCATGGCTCGAGCGCAGCGCTCCTCCCCTCCCGGCCCCACCACCCCGCTCCGCGTGCCGGCGTCCCGACCTGCGCTCGGCGCCCGACGCTGCAGCGGCCGGTGAAAGCATTTGTTGGTGGATGGCGGTGCGCGTGAAAGTGGCGAGGGCGTCCTGAAAAACAATAGGAGGTTTAAAAAGAGGATAATGATACGAACGAATAGGAGTTTTTAAAAAAAATAAATAAACATTGAGAACTTGATGTTCTTTGGTTCATGTCAAATAGGAAATTAACTGTCCAAAGGAAGTGTCTGATAATTTTGGAAGAAATTGTCAATTTGTGGAATGAATTAAAAGGAGATGAGATGTGAAGTGGAAACAGACGTAAGTGATGCTTTTTAAATTTCTGCACTTAACCTTTATAATCATTTTTTAACAAACTGGAATAGATGTAAATACCTCATTCTCTTCTATCTCACAAGCTTCTCGTATAATATTTGTCCTCTCCTGGATACTTATTATTTTATTTATAAGTTTTGTTGTTTATTTTGTTTTCTCTTCTGCTACCAGCAAAAGTTTCTTCTCAACAGTAATTTTATCGTGAGTGTCCTTTCAATCTAATTATAATTTAAATTTTAACATGAAATCACACATCACATCCTTTCTTGAACTTTCAAACTTTACAAAAATATCAGTGCTCACAAAACTCTTTTCACCATCTCATTTCACATTTGGAGTAATGATAAGTGCTTTGTGAATTTACAATAAACTCAATATTCTTATAAGTCAATGGAAGAGAGAAATTGATTTGGAATGATAAAAAATGAAGGATTGCAATATTATTTGAGGTACTATTAGAGTTTTCTAATTTTTGTTTATAATATTTTGAGCAAAGAAAAATTATATTTTTATCAACCTTGGAATCTGGAAGTGATTTTTGAACTTAAAGCAAGAAATCTCTAATTTGCTAGTTACAATTGTGAAATACTAATTTCTCCATCAAGATATTGATCAGTTATAAGCGGGAGCTTGGCTGATTGTGTATGATATAATTCTTATACTTATGCTTATTCTTAATGAATAGCTCCAATAATAAATTTTAAAGATAAATACCATATTGAAGACTAAATGAAAAAATAAACCTGAGCAAAATATAGTTATCTCACGCGGATTCTGTTGATTTTCGAAAGGAAGGAATAATTTTGAGCAAAAACATAGATCAACGCGTACGCGCAAGACAGGTGAGGGAAGCCAGAGTTAAAGAACTGGAGTAGCTGACAACAAAGGGTGAGAATGCCAGGGACGTTAGAGTTCAGGCAATGCCTGTGAAACCGCTGGCAAATGGGTCCCAACGGCCTGAGCAGCTTCATCACAGTTGTGGGAGAGCAACAGATGGTGATTCTGGTTGTCGACAAGCGTCTTGCCACATTCCCTTTCTTGTCACAAGGGAACATTTTTGTCGCAGGCGAAAAGATGTTCGTTTTCTGTCGTAATTTGGGCCTACACTTTCAGCCAAGCGTTCGAGCCAAAACAACTCTGTGCACAGTGTCTGTACATCTGTAAGGTAGCCTCCGGTATCAACAGTCAAAAATCTAATTTTTCAATGCAGCCAAGAATTACTAAGCCTTTTTACTGACGAGGCGATCTTTTGCAAAACCGCTCGGCTGAAGGTTCTTCTCAAATAATTGACTGTCACGGCGTCTTATTTTGAAATGCATCCAATTCTCAGAAGTGTCAACGATATGGGAGTTCCCAGTAGCTGGTGCAATCTCGCGAGCGTCTTTGAAAGCAGTTCAAAATTTTCAAAGCAGTTCGTCCTTCCAAAGTGTTTCATACGAAAGACAACTTTGCTTTTCTCTCTGAAAGCCAGCACGCGGTTTTTACAGAAAAATAGAAGTACAACGCGAGACGTTTAAAATGTATGCCCTTTTCTGTTAATTAGCGCCAAGGAATTGTCATAAATGATAGAATTCCAACTACGGCGCCAAATTTCAATTAATTTTGGTCACCTAAATACCAACAACCCAATTTACACAATTCAATAACAAATTAAATATTTCAACAAAACAGTCTTTACTAATACTGCAATAACAACATATATTAACATAAGGGCAAACAATAAACTTCTTAACAAACCGCGAATATCAAAAAGTCAAACATTAATAACGAATACTTAATGGTCCACGTTCTCTGACTTTGAGCATTGCTGTCGCATGTCATCATTTGCGCCGTAAATGCGACGCACTAACTATGGATAAGTTGGTACGCGCAGTATGAAATAGGCGGAATAACACAATAAAAACGTTGCGTTTATCAATCCAAATCGAAACTGTTTAATTGTTTTTTGGATTTTACCGAGACGCGGGGGATCATTTGAAACCGTCGATATTTCCCGCGTGTCTGAAGGTTGCATGGTTTTCTCAATCATTAGAAATTAGTAATATTGATAAACGACGAATCAATAAGGGACAGAATCACATAAAAATTGATAGAACCTAACCGAAAAATGCTTCTAACTTGTGGCCTCCCACATTCTGTGTGGGGTAACCGAATAACCGGTCATCGAACCCCAGCACCTAGAATTACACAATTGAAACAATTTGGCCTATTTTTTTTATTTCTGTGCTAATTTTTTTACTGAACAAATGTATTTATTTCTTTTGTAAATAATAAACAATTTACTTGCTTCTAGAGTGTTTATATCTTTCTGCAATGCAAATGTTTGCATAGAAAGTATTTTTTCAAATCAACTTTTGAGAGCATATTGTGGCTCAGCTATTCGGAATATCCAAGGAGTTTATTAGACAAAATATGCTTAAGAGCTCATTTTCGAAATTTTCACGTTTCCTCCCTGGACACCTGTATAATGTTGAAGCGTAAATGGCCCACCCTTTATGGGAGGAAGAGCAGAGCTGAAGGGTTGAATGTAAATGAAGTGAGTCGAGGGGAGCTGGGATAGTTGTGAGACGATGTCGTAGACTAAAACAATGCTGAAGAGTAGGTGAGATCCTGAAAAGTGCGAGGAGCGGAAATCGCAGGAAGAGTTGTTATGAATATCATGAAGAGAGATCGTGTGATGCAATCTAGGGCGAACAAATTTAAAAATAAGAAAACAAGCGTTATACACCACTTGGACTACGTACGAGAATGGAAATATGCCCCAAGAAAACTTTTTGGCTGAGATTACATACTTTTTTCGACAATGTTCTATTTTTTAGAACTCATTCTATTGTTACATATCATTCGTTTTTATATAGACCTAAAATTTCTATTACTCATACTAAAGATATAGAGAAATTAATACTTTTCGAATGAAAAAATGGTTTGTCAACAATTTTACACTAACTTCTAGGAGTAAGCAACAACTCTAAAATGTCTTGTATCAGAGTAGTTATTTCACTACAGTACAAACGAATCTCCTTTGCAGTAAGTGAAATGAGAAAAAACTCCACAGATAACAAAGGCAAAAAGTTGAAAGATAATTGTAAATAACAGTAAATATTTCGGAGATAATTTATTAATGTTTTTTGATTGTTGTAATGAATGTTGAAAACTGATATTCATAATTATACATACGTATAAATGCGAATAATATGCATCATATTAATAATAAAAATATTATTATATATAATAATAGTATTAACAAGCAGAAGCTGTGGCGCAAGCGATAGCGGTAGCCGTAGCGATAGCCGTCGACTGCGCCGAGGAAGTTGCAGGTTCGAGTACTCTGTAGGCATGGTCGTATTTGTGATTGTCCCTTCAGCTCTCATCATCCTCACGCGTGATAATTTACAATTCAAGGTGTACCAACCTTGTCTTGCCAAGTTCAAAAAGCAGAAAACCTGATCCCCTTAATGACACACGTCTATCTCTCGGGGATAAATATGACTGAGCCTTGGAAGATATGTAGCGTAGTTCATTGATTGATTGGTTGATTTTTTCGTGTTTCCCGGCGCGTCAACTGCTTTGGTCATTACTCCCGTGAGTGTAGTGCATGTTTTTTCTCGGGAGATGGCGGTGATCTTTCCCCGCTGGATGGCGAGATGCCGACCTACCGTCGCCTAGTGGGGCTTCCCCCTAACCAGGACTCACCCATCAGCGGAGCACTGCCCCAGCCGGGACAAGCTTTAAACTCCCGACCGGTCTCGCGGAATATGTGGTAGTGTAAGTGTGTGTGTGTAAGGGGAGAGAATAGAACAAGGAAGTGGAAGGAAAGATCGCGCGCAGTCCGTGGCCCGTTTGGTAGGGTACTGCTCCGGCATTCGATTGGTGTCGACCGGAGAAAACTACCTATCAGAGCAGCCGGCCGCTAGAATTCTCCTCCAGACAGCGATTGAATTCGACCTAGCTGAACAGCTAGTGTCGAAAATCCAGCCGCCGTCAAGACTCGAACCTAGGATCTCCGGGTCAGGGACGCTCCAGTGACATCAGTTGACGTACTGAGCTACCGCTCCCGGTTGTAGTGTGGTCAAAAATGACCGATACACATATAATAATAAGGATAATAATAATAATAGTAATAATAATAATAATAATAATAATAATAATAATAATAATAATACGATGAGAATAAAGAAATGATTTGCAAAAATGGTGAGATAAGGCGAATGACTGAACTTTACAGAAAAGCGTGGACTATAACATCGACGCCCTCCGTTTCTCGCCGTTTGACTGACGCGGCGGGTCGCAAACAGGGCGGACTTCGTCACAGCGCAGAGCAGGGGGCGAGGGCATCAAGGGAGGAGCGGAGGGGGCGGGGCCGGGATGGTGTTTTCATGAGCCGCATTACACAGCAGGAAAGGCGGGAACGCGCCAGCAAACAGGCCCTTACGCCGCGCAGACGAGCTAGTCATGTTCACAATTTATTTTCATCTCACTCCATTACCGGGCTTCGCGACGCCGCCCCGGCGCCGACGCCGCCGGCGACGCGGGGAAGGGTTAGCGCGGCGAAGCTGACGGTGACGGGGGCTGCAGGAGCGGGGATTCGCGACGTCACGGCGATGCGGAGGCGAACAAGGAGTGGGAGATGTAGGCGATGCTGTGACGGAGGACCAACAAAGTTAAGAGCAGGGCTTGATTTCTGGCGTAACGCGACGGAACGGCATTCTGGTACCTCGCAAATAATTATTAAATTATAATATAAATTTCCACTATTTCTATTAAATTAACCATTAATTTGAGGCGCGTTTCGGAAACTAAAATTTTATAAATTAAGGACTGGTTAAGAGTCACGATTGAGTTTTGAGTTAGTCGAGTACTACACTCGTTTCTGAACCTAGGGAAGGGAGACTTCAACTTTCATGTCCTCCCCTTTCCTAGCTGAGGTACCGTCTTAGGTGGCTCAGGGCATCAAGTGTTGTGACTAATGTCTCTTTGACCGGAAGGTTCTAGGTTTAGAGTCCCGACCATCGCAGGATTTTTGACACAAGATACATAGCTTGGTAGAATTAAACCCCTGTCTGGAGGATAATTCTAGGGACAGCTGCTCTCATCGGTAGTTATCCGTGGCTTTTCGGATCAACATCAGGCAGAGCAGTATCCTAACAAACAGGGTATGGACCAAGCGTGATCTTTCCTTCTCCTTTCTTTACCAATCTTCACCCATTACATTCATTTTCACTTACATGCACTACACTATATGTTATTACTTACATGCACACACATATGTTGGGAGACCAGTCGGGAGCTTAGAGCTTGTCCCGGTAGCGAAAAAAAACATTTCTGGAAAATACCTGGATGGGGGAAAAAAATCTCCAAGCCGAAGTGTAAGTTGGCACCGGATCTCACCATCCAGCGTGAAAAAATATTAATACGAAACTGGAATGCTGTAGTATTTGAAATTAGAATCGTACTGTTTGCTCCACAATTATAATTTAAATAGTGGTAGATTGTAAAATATATTCTCGTAAAATAATGTAATAAATATAATTATATAAATTTTTATAACAAATTAAAACTAAATATGTGAAAGATTAGCAACAGAGCACATCCTAGACACTTCAAATTCTCATATAGAACACATATTGTACAATGTAATGAATATTATACAAACTACTAACACTCTATGTCACAGAACACAATCCATCAGCCCAAGGATGACGTAAAACACGACCGCGTGTCCATCGTCCCAATTGGGAGGGGGCAACAGTACAACGACGACCCCTTATATCGTCCCCTTCTCCTCTCACCCCTTCCTCACTCCCCCGACATCCCCTGCGCGTCCTCGCCGCCGCCGCCGCTAAGTTATCCTATTAACAAACTTGGCGCGAGCCGCAATCCTGTTGTTGAGGATTTCCAATATTTCCCACCGGGGCCCGCGGAGAGCGTCTCCACGCCTCGCTCGCAGATTACCGGGCACTGGCGGCGCGCAGCCCGGGCCGGGCCCGGGCCGGTCAGGGGCTGGGGGCGGCGGAGACGAGGGGAACCAGCGGGAAATGGACAGAATGCGGAGGCTGTGCCGTTTGGTGGGTTCGGCGATGGTGGTGGATATGATAATGTTGCTGGTGGTAGGAATATTGCGACTGCTATGTAGGCTTGAAGGAGAAACCGCCGAAGAGAGTTCGGGCTGGCGGGGAGCTGGTGGGAACTTAACTCCCCGTTGAACACCGAAGTTTTAGTATTGGTAGTAATTTTGATGGTGCTGATGTGGAAGATTTGCTGGAAGAATCGGTACGATTGGTGATGGTGGTGGTGAAGGCAATAAAGGCGTGGGAGATCCACTGATGGTAGTGGTGCTACTGTCAATTGTGCCACTGGTAGTAATAGTTGATTGATTGTGATTCCGGGCACGTCAACTGCTAAGGTCATTATTACCGTAAGTGTGGTACATCTTTTCCCTTGGAAGATGACGGCGGTCTTCCTCCGCTGCATGGCGTGATCCGGCGCCGACCTAGCGTCAGCTAGCGCGGTTTTCTCCAACAAGGTATATCCCACTAGTGGGGCCCCGCCCCTGCCGGGACAAGCTCTAAGCTTCCGACCGGTCTCCTGGTATGAGTGGTATTGTTATGCCGGGAATAGAAAATAGGTCAAAGAAGAAGAAGGAAAGATTGCGCGCGGTCCGTGGACCGTTTGTTAGGGTACTGGTCCAGCATATAGGTCTGGTGTTGGTCGAAAAAACACGGAAAACTACCGATGAGAGCAGCCGAAGGCTAGAATTCTCCTCCAGGCAGCATCAGAATTCGATGTAGCTGACAAGCCAGTGTTCAAAATCCTCACACCGTCAGGACTCAAACCTAGGACCTCCCGGTCAGAGGCACATCATTTGATTCCCTGAGCCACCTCTCCTGATCGTAGTAATAGTGATTGAGGTTCTGATCGATAGCACTGCTCGTGAAAATAACGCAATTGGTAATGGTTGTAATCATGGTGAAGCTCATAGTAATTGCAAAGCTGATACATATGTTACTAACATGGTTGCCATTGGTATTGAATTACCTTGTATTAAACACAGAAACGTGATAGATCAGATGATGATTAGTAATCGTGGTAGCGAATGAGTGTTGATTTTCAATGTTATGGAAGTGAATGACTTGTCTAATGATAAATAAACTGACGTGTGGTGAAATTTTCAAAAATAGAGGCGAAGAGAAAGAGCACATTGGCAAACTACGTTAGAGAGTGGGTGAACTAAATGTGAAGAGTTGTTATTATTATTATTATTATTATTATTATTATTATTATTATTATTATTATTATTATTATTATTATTATATACTGTTATCTAATGCTGATTGTTTTTTTTCTGAGCGTGGTTTTCAGACTTGAAATGATATTTACGTCACATATACTATAGTTAGTAAGATAGCCGAGATACTGCGAAAAATGTCGTAATGACAGCTGATGGCACGTACGGGTAACGGATGGCAATCATTGGGTGACAACTTTGGAATTTATAATATTTCGTGTTTTATGTTGTATGGTATGCAATTTAGTAACATCTGTGATGGAGCGTTTTAGCCCAAATAATACCAAAAAATAGTTTCCAAAGTTACAATTACATGTATATTTTTCACTTTTTTTTTGTTATTAAGAATTCTTAGAAAATTTTCAAATTTAATAATAGCATCTTAAAAATAAATCACACCAAGATTTTCCCACTGTGAATAAATAACTTCTTTTGGTTATGTAGACAGAACTAATGAGTAGTAGATTCAATCAATTCCCTTTATTCTGTGATTGGGGACGCTGGTAAGTGAAAAAGACAATGGTTGCAATGGCAGGGCTTTGGTATGGTAGGTAAAGGCTACTTGAGATCACTCATTTCAACGCGATCGTGAGGGAGAAAGAGAACTCCAGAGAAGTGACAATCGGGTGGAGAGGGATAATGAGGTGACAGGGGGCGGGCTGAGATGGAAGAAGAGGAATGGGATGAGGGCGAGGGTGGGGCGAGGGTGGGGCGAGGGTGGGGCGAGGGTGGGGCGAGGGTGGGGCGAGGCTGGGGCGAGGCTGGGGCGAGGCTGGGGCGAGGGTGGGGCGAGGGTGGGGCGAGACTGGGGCGAGGGTGGGGCGAGGGTGGGGCGAGGGGGGGCGAGGCTGGGGCGAGGGTGGGGCGAGGGTGGGGCGAGGGTGGGGCGTGGGTGGGGCGAGGGTGGGGCGAGGGTGGGGCGAGGGTGGGGCGAGGCTGGGGCGAGGCTGGGGCGAGGCTGGGGCGAGGCTGGGGCGAGGGTGGGGCGAGGGTGGGGCGAGGGTGGGGCGAGGGTGGGGCGAGGGTGGGGCGAGGCTGGGGCGAGGCTGGGGTGAGGCGCGGTGAGAAGGGATGTCTGAAAGCGCGTGGGGGCGGTGGGGCGATGAGGCGGGGATACGGCAGCGGCAGAAGGGGGCGGCACGAGCACGGAGGCAGGATCGGCGCGCCCAATACAGTCACTCCCCGCCGCACCAACCGCGCTGCTCAGTGCCACGCGGGCAATCTAGTTAATGCCCCGCCAGCCGCTTATCAGAGCGGCACCTGCAAGCGCAGGCAAACTTGTGTCGACTTGACTCGCCGCGAGGACGGGGCACGGAAGGCCGCGGTCGCCCGCCCCCTCCACCCCACCCCGCCCTCTCGAAACAATCCCCCGCAGTCGTGCGAGTAGTTCGCCTCAGTCCTCCGAGGCGCTGTGCTATTATATCTTGCTCGCTGCTCCAAACATGGGAGGTGACATTGTTCATGTATTTTAAAGATCATGTGAACAGAAAGTTACTGGGTGTGAAAGCTTTATTTCATTTCCCTGTTCATTTTCAATTCGTCTCAACAAATACAAAGGTTTTGCAGAATAACAAAGTACTTTCAAATTTGATATCGACGCAAAGATGAATAACTGCAAACCCTCGTTACCACTATCTTGCTTTACATGAATTTCGGAGAGTAACTTCACCAATGATTGGAACCATGCTATGAAATATAGTTAATAGGCGTGTATAATCGGATAACATGAATTTTTACAACACGAACACCAGTAATTTCAATCTCTTTGAGTTCGTTTTAACGAAAATTTTCTGTATAATTTATTATGATTTGAAGAATAATTATAGGAGAAATGTTTGAAGTTCCATAATTATTTTTTAATCGTCATTGTTTTATGCAGTTATTGTTTTATGTATTCCTATGAACAGTTGTAAAACTAATAAATTTTAAGGGAATACAATTATTATACACCCCATTTTAAAATATTAATAAACATAGATACACATAGCAATAGACAAAATAATATGCGAACATATTGTTATATTAATGGAATTGTCTGTATAAGAAAATTATATAACTTTAAAAATGATATCGTTTAATAATATTGAAAACAAATTAAACAAGTATCTCGCTAAAACGCCATATTTGCAACATGCAGAAAGCCAACGCCTTCTATCAGAAGTTTTCCTGCAGGGACGTAAGTTAGGCCTTCTGTATTAAGCATGACAAAATATCTGAGAAATTCACTTTAATAAGACTCTTATACACAAATATTTGATTTATTATTTGTTGTTCATCACATCATTCACATTTATGCAAAAGAGGATTTAAATTGAAAATTCCCAGTTACTCCCAACGACTTGCTATTCAGCTCCTGGTTCTTCATCTCGTTTATTGAGTCCAAGATCTTTTCATTCCTTTGCAAATAACTGTTAGGTGTCTCTTTAAACGGATGGACATTTTTATTGTAGGCATTTACATTCATGTATAAGCATGTAATTTATTTCACGTATTCCCAATTGCCTAAAATTCTTCCACTTTCCATTCAGAATATAAAATCGGAAAATTTTCACAATTAAAGGAGAGCTACGTATTTTGCTAAAACCCACCAAAATCCTATTGATTATAAGAGACATTCACACAGACTAATAGTTATCATTGCCTGAGCCAACAAAAGTATTTTTCTAAGTTTTTAGTTTAACAAAACCCGAAGAAGAAATACATCACCAAAAGGATGAGATGAACATCAATGTAACGATAGCAAAAGTTATATTATTGAGAGACTTCTTTGAAAGCAATGCTTACAGAGGTAATAAAAAACTACACGGAGACAAATCACTAACCTTATCAATTCGTCAAAATATCCAAAATATTATTTCCTAATAGCAGAGAAAGAATTGAACAATCTGATTCTCAGCAACACAAAAATACTCACTTTAAATTTAATTATGATTTCAGTTTTCAAGTCCGTGTTCACAGCTCGCACGACAAATGAATTGTGAGACACTAGTCACTGCTGTAACAAAACTGCTTTTGAATAAAACGATACAAAATGTTTGTTTTCCACAACGCACACTCTCTGAATAACAACAAATAAAATGCCCTCTTAATTCAATAATGAATTAAATATCTAAACAGTCTTTTAAATACTACAATAACATAATATATTATTAGAAGTGTACACAATACATTCCTTAACAAACTGCGAATATCAAAAACTCTAACATTAATAACGAATATTTAATGGCGCACATTCTCTGCCTTGGAGCATTGCTGTCGCATGACATCATTTGCGCCGTTAGAAGCGACGCACTAATTAAACATACGTTGGTACGCACAGTATGAAATAGACGGAATAACAATATAAAACCTTTGCGTTTATCAATCCAAATCGTAACTGTTTAATTTTTTTTGTATTTTACCGAGTCGCGGGGAATTTTTTAAAACCGTAGACACTTCCCACGTGTCTGAAGGCTGCATGGTTTTCTCAATCATTAGAAATTAGTAATATTGATAAACGATGAATCAATAAGGGATAGGATCACATAAAAATCGGTAGAACCTAACCGAAAAACACTTCGAACTTGTGCCCTCCCACATTCTGTGTGGGGTAACCAAATAACCGGTCTTCGAACTCCAGCGCCCAGAAGTGCAAATTTTAAATATATTGCGTAGAAAACTATCTGGAAGACATATCTTCTTTCTTGAGGCGTAGGGAAATGTCTTTCACTCCGGGCTTTGAACTTGGTAAGGTCTTGCGACAGGGAGGGGAAGGGAAGGGACAGGGAGGGGAAGAGACCTGTGGCAAGACGATACTCGTAATGTATTGGGAGATCGATCACTTTCCACCTTTCGGAGGCGGGGTTCAATTCGCGGTCTATCAATGTGGAATTTTTGGTAGACGAAGTGTGCTCGCGGCTACGTTTCTCGGGTGTTCTTCCTTTTGAATTGCCTCTCAGTAATTTTTAGCAACATGTTCATCGTCTCTTCATCAAAAACCATTCACTCTCGGATCGGCCGAAAGGGTCAAGTACTAATAAGGATAATAAAGATAATAGAAGATTATGTTTAGCGCCAGACGGTAGATGTGTTGAGACAAATGCTTTATTAACGGTTGAATATCAACAGATGAGGGGTGTCATCGACGAATCATACTTTCGTAGTATTTCCCTCTACCTTTCTTTGGGAAGAAGTTACTTTAATTGTTTACGACTTTTATAAGTTCCTTTCCCAACCCGATGCAATATTTAAGTCTTTCAACGATTATCGGGGGTTTACAAAATTATTCAACACTACCAAAACTATTTAAAACCGTCACCATGGTAATTGTTTCTTGGAAACTCTGGTAATCTCTTCAACAGACAGGTCTGACCATTATTAAACGTTATAATCTTTCTTAGTACTTGTGCATTCAAAGCCGCTTTGTGAATTCTGAGCTAGTTCTTAAACTAGTGCTGCTAAAAGAGCACGTATGTTCTCACCCGAACTTTTACGCAAAACTACGCATAAGTACTCAACATTTTGACAACTTGTACTTGACCTTATTTGAAAATATATCTTTAAAGGATCAGATTTCATTAAGGGAAAAATCTGTATCTTCAGAATCGTAGTTGTAAGAAGACGCCGAAAAAAGTTTGAATTTTTGCAATTTTCGTAGAAGTTTTGCAGTTTTCAATGAAAATGAGACCTTCACCATTCTCTTAAATGTCCTTCACTCAACTCAACAACAAAACAAGCAAAAATTATTGTCATTTGTTTTAATTTAGAAAATGTCCCAAGAGATTAATGTAAAGTACCCCCAAAAATTGCAATATCTGTTTCAAATTCAAGGGCCGCGACATCAGCCTGATCGATTGAGGAGTATCAGTTTTAGATAAAATCGGCTGAACGGTCTAGCGTTGTTCACATACAGACGGTCAGACGTTTTGCCCTCATTCGAGTTTTCAGTATCAAAGACCCACAAAACATGGATTCTGGCTATACCATGTGTTAGAGGACTTTTTTACTCTCTAAATTTAGCATCTGGAGGGCAACTATGAGGGCCCTATAATAAGAGATTTTTGCCGAAAATTCACCGTTTTTTCTCGCAGCTTTAAATAACTTCCTCTCTACTGCGTAAGTGATAGCGAGAAAATAAAAGGAGACGTCTCTATCCCCTTGCAAAAATCCGTATAAACACATAGAATTTGTAAAATGTATAAAAGTTCCCTTAAATTATATTTCAATTTATTGTGAGGTCCTCTGTTGGCGTCCCATCTCCCTCATTGGCGTTTTCCATGTACCGGAACGACATTCGTATGCGATTGTTTAAAAGTTTGTCGGCTGCCTAAAGATTTTTCTACGCTTAGTGTGTAGTGTGCTGGTCAGCGTATCGCCTCCAACACTAGCCTCCTCATCTGCAGGTGAGCTCGCTCTGTACGCTTTGCCCCAGGTGAGCGGAGGTTGTGACCGCAGCCGCCGCAGCGGTAGCAGTCTAATGAACACATTTTTCATAATCCGCCAGGATAAATTGTGTTATTTTGCGCGGATAATGACTTCAATGCGCACGAGTTTTAACGGGATTTCGCGCTGTATTTATCACAATGTACGTGAATACGTGCGCCCTCTACCTGCGTTTGTGTGAGAGATAACGACCCTCGCTGTTGACTCTAAGCCGCGTCGACAGCGCGGGATTGTGGCCGGAGGAGACGCCTCAATGTGGATCGGTGGATGAAAAAGAGTTGTCATTTGTTAGAAATGAGAAGTTGCAAGTGTGTGGTAGCTCCGACTGAAAGTTTAGTTACAACAGAAGTATGAACGTGCTTTAGTTAAATTTACATCAACGTATAAGTTAAGTCGTTATAATATTCATTATGAAGTGTCCATACAATTTTACAAATTAATTTTAAGTCAAAAATACATTTGTGGAGTCAAATTAGTTGTACAATCTCTCTGAAAAATGACCGAAGGACATTGATAAATCACGAAAGTATGTGCTACAACTTGATATTCCAATCAAACCATTAACGAGTAGAATAGTAAAGATACCTCACACGATTATATTTTCTTATTCTGTTACAATTAATATTGTTGAACTAATTGTTACGATTAAAGAGTTACAACAAATGTAAAAGGAGAGCGAAAACGAGAAGAAAACTTAGTATACTGAAAATAAATGAAGAAAAAATTGATTGGATTCCATTTCCAAACAAGAAATTCGGACCCCTGTTGGAGTGACTCCACAGTAAGAATGTATTTCTAGTTCACTAAGTTGTCAGATGCTGATGGAAAGACAGCTGTCCTTTTAAACCAGATACTGCTTGCTAGATCGTATTATCCCACGAATGCGTGAATGTAGTTTAAAAATCAGTGTGTCACAGTAAAATAGGAAAGAAACATATGCTGTGAAAACTCTAGGCGAAAAGGAAATGTAATAATAATAATAATAATAATAATAATAATAATAATAATAATAATAATAATAATAATATATAATAATAATAATAGTAATAATAATAATAATAAAAAATATTCTTGAGTGATCTATCATGTGTTCCGACGTATAATTTCAAAATAAAACTACTAAAAATAGATATTTGTTCCTTCTTGCTTTACACACAAGTTTGCATGAATTGCGAGTATCTATAGTGATATGGATAGTAGTGATGAGAATAGTAATATGAATTTAACAAAAGTGTTTTTTATTTTGCCGTCAGTAAGTATGAAGTTAACAAGCAATAAAATCGGTAAAAGTAAAGCAAAGTGTTACTTTTTGAGTCACCTTTTCTCTCGTTCTTAAAATAAATTATCCAAATGCACCTGGACAACGTTCGTGTCGTGACAATTGTGTAATAATGAGACTTTATTTCTCTTAACATTATTGCAATATATGAATTTTACAAAAGTTATAAGCAACATTTCTACGATTTCTAACACTCACTTCAATTCATACTTAAGTTTTTAAGAGTTGCAACACTTTGTAGATTCTCTCTCGACTTGTGACTGCGAGCAGTGTTGATCCAAAGCGACCGTTGCATTGGACATCCCTGAATTAAATTACATAAATGAGTATCTCTCATCGAATGTTTGGTTCGATTAAAGTAGGAACGTTTTTCAATTCATTTTCATTTAAATATTAGGCATTAATTCTAGAAAGGGCGTGATATCTACTGAACTTGCGAATCTTTAGTTAGGAATTACAATTCATCGCGGAGAGCTACGCTTAAGCAACTCCAGTTTCCCTCAAATCTTCCCGCTCACCGAGATGTTTAATCGGATTCTTCACCATTTAGCGAACCCACGACCCAGAAAGGATTGAGAACAGACGCCTGCAAGCAAGCATTCTCCTAACTTCTCTCCCGTGCTCCAGACGATCTCTACCGCTCTTAGCGGTTTAAGATTGCTTAACCTGCGTGTGTATGTTGGTCTTCCAGTTTAAAGTTACGTGGCGAGGTTCTCGAGGCGGAACGGTACGGAACGAAACGGATCGAAAGGAAAGGAAAGGAGCAAAGCTTGGGGAGTGGGACCCGCTGCAGAGTTTGTGTTGCTCCCCAAGCAAATAAATTAAGTTAAAGCAAGAAGGAAGACGATGTGAGAGGTCTTAATTGTCGGCTGCAGCGGCGGAGGCAAGGTACGTCGCAAGAAGAGCAGTGTTGGGGATGAGCCGGCGGAGGCCGCAGCCTCTGGTATATTGTGTGTACCTAGCTAATCACCTCCTAACCCCGCCTGCGAGCCGGGGGCGTAGGTCGACCATACCTTTCCGGGCGCCATCGGAATACGTTATTAAAATTTATAGTTTTAATTTGTCCTCGGTGCACGGCCGGATCTCGCTTTCCGGTCACGTGGTCCCGTGCGCCGTGGATAAAGAACGAGCGCGAGGGTGGAGGGGGGAGGAGAGGGGGAGGGGAAGGGAGTGGAGGGGGGGCGTGGGCGAGGTGAGGCGGCAGAGAAGACTCGCTACCTTGGAGGGCTGATGAGAATTTCCAAGTCTTTTCAATTCATTTCCGTTTTCATTTAACTTCTAACCTGAATATATGGGATGCGGTCTTCTTTGCTGCGCCATCTACATAATGAGGATGCCGCGCCAAGGAGGTGAGAGCCCAAGGTAGCCGACTTCCCTGGTGGGGTTCGTGCAGAGATAGGGTAGTTTTCTACATCAGGTACCGGCCCACACCAGGCTATATAATGGGAACATAGTTTTGGAGGGGATCCAAGGGGATTTATTTAGAGTAACGAACCCCTGTGCAAGCATGTTCTGTAAAGATAAAGCTAGTACTTACACATGCTACGTGGAAAGACATCCCAAGTAGCTCATCATCATAAATTATACAACAAATTACTTTCTCCGCAAGAAAATAACTCGTATTGCGACTCCTTTTTCTTTGCTACATAAGACAAACTTGACATATTCGAATGTATTTTCATCTTATGTTAATTTTATTGTTTCGTATAAATATAACTAATTTTAGATATGTCAGTTTAAAATTATGTTTTTGAATGTAATTAAAAATTGAGATTCTTTTCTATTACATTCTATTTGTTTACATACTATACAGAATATTGAAAAGTATCACTTGTTTGAGAAATAATACTAAATCATGCTTAATTGACAAGTTATGATAAGTACTGGTGCAGAAGTTTTTCACCAGATAAAATATAATCGCACCTGCAACGAGTAGCTCCATTTTCTCCAAATTAAAATGAATCGGTAACGGTACCATGCGTCAAACTAACCGCGAATACAAATTTAAATTATAAACAAATACGAGAGGAAATTATTGGTTATTATTTCCTACTCGCGAGATATCTATTTGCTTTTCATTAAGGAAATATGAACACAAATTTCGTGTGGGATTATGCATTGTACTGAAACCACGGGACGTTACTAAAGACCTATAGGGTCGGTTAGGTTGACAAAGTTTACATTTTAAAATTGGAAAATTAATCGATGTTCATTTATATTTACGAATGCTTGGAAATGCGGCAAAGCAGCTGATCAATTGAATGGATAGCTAGCTTGTCTTTTATCACATTTGCGCTTCCTCGTACAGTGCTTAGTTTGGGAATATTTTGCCGGCGCCATGCGTAAAAAGGGTGAATATATTATTGAAATAATTCATGAACTGTTGTCTGTACTCTGAATGTCAATTATTTGTGGAACAATGGACATAGTATTCATAAACGTGCCCTTCATTCAGACCTTAATGTATTTATTAAGTAAAACTGCTTTATATATGACAGGTGATAAAGAATCTTAACAAAGTTCTTAAATCGTTAATTGTGCGGTTCACATTTACGGTGCCTCGCACTTCAATTACGATTTTCAACATAAAAAATGTTTATCCCCGGGGGTAGATTTGCATATCTTATTCCGCTATCCCCTTTAAAGCACTATCAAAGTTATACCTCCAAATTCTTGATACATTATTTTCAGTGCTCCTTCCCTCACCACTCTCATCATGCTCCCACAGACTACCCCCCCCCCAACCCCTATACTTCGATTTATTTATAATGTCACCTCAAGGTCAAGTTACGCTGCGTTACCACACACTCGCGTAACTGGCGCGTGGTAAGCACATGGCTGCGGCCACCAGCCTCGTTGAGAAGGGCGTTCGCGAACGTTCAACACTGTAGTGACGTCGAAGCTCCCTATTGGAGACTGCCTTCCTTCTCCCTTTTTCGTACTTGACCTTGAGGTGCCGGTATAAGTTAATCGAAGTATAGAAGCAGCGGTTCATTTCTCTCCCACCTACGGCGAGGAGGATCTTACAGAGCTAAGATGGGCTGCACATCTTAGAAGAGGTACAGGGCGCAATACCCTACCTCCGCCGCGATCGACGTTTGTTTTGGAGGGCAATGCGCGCTCTAGCCTTTTCTATCTTCCCGACTCACTTCCTTTCCTCCCTATACCCTCATTCTTTTAATATTCTATTTTATATTTCCCTTTCTACTCTTCTCTCTTCTATTTCTTTTATATTTTCATAACAACATGAAAAAATAACAAACATTAATCTGGCTCTCGGCTTTTATTGTTCCTATACACCACTTCTCGTGAGTCTTGCCCATACGTCTACGTTCATGCACACACCTCTGTCCAGATTGCTGTTGTAACTCAGCATCAATCCATTCGTTTGCAAAGCCATACTTCCCTGATTTGCGTTTCTTCTGGACACGACTCGTACTTTCTTCTGCATCATACTGTCTTTATTTATCTTCATATTAATTTCTTCATGAACATGCATTACACTGGCTTGATATTTATTGTAGTACCTACACAGATTCTCTTGAGTATTATTATCGCGTTCCCTCGTCCTCGCCCCGCTTCTATGACGCGACGCCAGCTCTTTCAGCAGGCAACTGTCTATGGAGTTTCTTCGTCTCGTGTACTGATCATTGTTCGATTCAGGAATGGAGGGAAAACGCAATGTCAAGGCAACAACGCATTACTTTAAACAGAGTTTAGAAAATTAGAGTGTGCTAAAAGGAAGGGAACCGAAAACTGTATGTTTTGCTGCATTGACATTCAAACCAGGCGCTATCTACTGTATATCCCCTGCAAATTATATATCGCGTCTGTTGTATAGTAGCATGAGCTGAAGGAGGTGGAGGGTGGCAGGACAGTGCAAGGCGGGACTGGCAAGGCGCGTGGGGCAAGGCGCGTGGGGCAAGGCGCGTGGGGCAAGGCGCGTGGGGCAAGGCGCGTGGGGCAAGGCGCGTGGGGCAAGGCGCGTGGGGCAAGGCGCGTGGGGCAAGGCGCGTGGGGCAAGGCGCGTGGGGCAAGGCGCGTGGGGTAAGGCGCGTGGGGTAAGGCGCGTGGGGTAAGGCGCGTCGGGCATATTTCAGAGGACGAAAAAGACGGGCAGGACGGTTGTATGACGGGTGGAGCGGGGGCAGGACGGTCGGAGTGCATGAGGGTGGGAGGGGCGTGGACTGAGGAAGCGGGGCGGAGCGAGGGCAGGACTAGCTGGGTGGGGTGAAGCCAGTGCGAGTTAAGCGACGGGGGGGGGAGAGGGCGCCAAGGTGGGGCGCCGCGTCTGTTGATGAAAAGCGGGGCCGCGGCGCGTGAGCGATGGCGGGGATAAGCGGCGCGTCTTTGCGTAAATACGACCGCATCCGTCAACGCGGCCGTCGCGCCGCCCAGGCTACGCGTCAGCCGCTCTGCTTCCGTCTGCGGCGGCGCTGGCTCTTCTACCCCGACCCTCCCTTGGACCTCACCCCTCCCTCCACTATGCAGCCACCTGCCGCGTGCGTCATATCTACACTGTGATCTGTACCTCTGCGGCCTTCGTGGTTAACTCTGCGAACACTACAACGCCCCTGCAAACCTTTCACACCTTAAACGTTGCCACTCTCATCATCACTCGAAGCCACTGCTTTTATCACATTCTCCACAGTCACCGTTGCCCTATATTCACCTTCAACACACATCCCACTATCACCACGTGTATCCACCTTCAACACACATCGACCACCACCACCACCACCACCACCACCACATACTGACCGCCACAACCTCCTCCCACTAGCACCACCACTAGCACCTCCTCCACCACACATCCACCATTGCCACAGCTTGCTGTGATTGCTTTTGAGAATGTAACGGACATCATAAAAGCAATTATCAAATTGCAGATTTCAGCAATTATTTTTATAGAAGTTAGTGAATTGCTTATGGAATTGAAAATAAAGACCATATTGTCATATTCTCTACGTTTAGTATCGCAGCTTGGATTTCACTGAAATAAGCAAAACGACAAATGACAGGCAACCTATTACTCGAAGAACGTTTTACTGTATTACAAAGGGATCGCGTGAGTGTTTAAATGTTGAAATTGCTATATAGATTGAATAGATTTGTGTGGTTCTACAGCAGAGTAGCAAGCAGCATTTCTGCCGCTTAGTCTGCGGATTGGTTTTTGTTTTCTTCAGTTATTTTAACACTCGTCGCCTGATCAGTGACAGACCACCATTCTGAATTCTGTCACGATTTCACACTCGTCTATCCATTCTCACATTTTTACTCACTGAATCGTCTGCCGGCACGTTTCGCACGTGTTGAGAACATTGTCCCCTTTCTCAATACCTCCAAGTTATCCCTCCTGCGAGACGCGGAGCAGCGGGGCCGAGGGCAGTCTCTGGACGGGGAGTGGACGACATTGTAAGCCTAGGGGTGAGGGGTCGGGACGGGAGCGAGGGCGGGGGTGAGAGCCGAAGCGAGGGTGGGGGCAGGGGTCGGAGACAGTAGGGGGGCTGGTAAGGTGGGGATAGTCGGCGTTGAAGGTTGCGGAACCGGTGGCGGTGTGGATGACGGCACCGGTGTGGATGTAAGTAGCGGAGGCGTTGAAGGCGATAGAGATGGAGGTAGTGAGGATGATGAGGACGGCCAGGTTGGAGGCTAGAGTGACTGGAATGGCAGGAATGGAAGCGGTGAGCAAATCATAGAAGACGATGGAAGCAATGTAGATGATAGAGGCTTTAAATGCAATAGAGATAAATGTCTGTATAGATGGTGTCTGTAGAGGCAAAGTTGTTTGTGGAGGAGGTGGTGCCAATAGTGATGGTGAATATAATTGAAGCAATGGAAGTGGAGGTGGCGGAGGATATATTAGCCGTGCAGTTGATTGCAACGCTGCGAAAGGTGCGGACAGTACCGATGACAACAATCACAAGTGACGCGGTAACAAAGGTAGACGAGGCCCGGCGACAGCAGGGCCGATGGCAGTGGCAGTGGTAGTGGCAGTGGCAGTGGCAGTGGCAGTGGCAGTGGCAGGGGCAGTGGCAGGGGCAGTGGCTGTAGCAGTGGCAGTGGTGGATGCGGCGCACGCTTGAAATTGGCTAGGACGTCGTAGACGTGAGGACTCCATGGGGGCGAGGACGGCGGCGACGGGGTTGAAGGTGAGGGTAAGTTGGGGGAGAGAACGAGGATGGAGGCGGGGCCAGGAGCGAGGGCAGCATGAACGCAAAGGCTGCGAACTGTGGCAGAGAGGGCGTTGGAGGTGGAGGCGGGGGTAGGTTAAGGGAAATGTCGGGGATGATGGTGAGGGCGGGGACGGGGGTGGGGTCAAGGACGGGGGCAAGGGTGAGGGTCGTGGCGAGAGCGGGAGGGAGGACGGGGACGGGAGCGAGAGTCGAAGCGAGGGTGAAAAAGGGGCGGGATCGAGGGAAGTAGCGAGAATGGAGGCGAGGTTGGGGAGGGCGGGGGCGAGGGCGAGAGCGCAGACGGGGACGAGGGCGGCAGCGAAGATGGGGGCGAGGATGGGAGCGTGGGCGAGAAGGGGGATGAGGGTGGGAGCGAGAACCGGGTTGAGGGTGTGGGCGATGGAGAGGGCATGGGCAGGGGTGATGTCGAGGGAGGCAGCGAGGGCGGGGGTAGAGGGCGGGGGTAGAGGGCGGGGGTAGAGGGCGGGGGTAGGGGCGGGAGCAGGGACAGGGGCGGGGCCAGGGCGAGACCCGGGCGGGGGCAGCGGCAAGAAAGCCGTGGGGAAGCGAGAGCGTCGGGGGCGGTGGGGCCGTGCAGGGCGCCCCGTCGCGCGCCCGGAGTGACTGACGCAGCAGGGTTGCGAGTGCGCGGCGGCGCCCCGCTTCCTTCCCCGCGCCTCCACGCCCCGCTTCCCCCCGAGCGCAGTGGCGCCGCGCCGCGCCAGTCAGCGGGGGCCAATTCGGTAATACGCCATTATTGCGATCGTGATGCTTTTACCGATGAGGGCGAGCGCTGTGGGACGACGACGGTATGCTGGGAGGGGACGAAGAGGAAACGGGAGAATTCGTGGAGAAATGTCTGCGAGGAATCGTAGAGGAAGAGTTTGAGGGTAGAGAGATGACATCGAACTGACTAACCGGAAATGTGGTCGACATCGGTAAAAATTACGAAAAGATCGATAGGATGTATGAATAACCAAACTAGAAGAAAACAGTGTAAGAACGCGGAGAGCACGAGAAAGAGGATTGGAGAGGTGCTTGCAACGAGTGAGATGGGAGCCAACTCCAGAACCCATTGTAGGAATGAAATGGTGAATCGAATTGCGTCGTGTTTCCTGGGAAAAGGTGCAATAGTTTGAAGAGCGTATGGTTAATGAATGTACCGAAGGGCGTGGTTGTGAGAAAGAAGCAGCAAACAAATTAAACCTGCATTAAAACAAACATCATGAGAGGTTATCACTTAAGAATATTGAGAGGTCGAGAATATAGCAATATAACCAGAAATATGCAATAATGTAGCGGATATGGTGTAACGGTCAATTATCGGTCTGAACCCAAGTTCGCGGGTTCAAACCCGATCGAAGCCGTGGATTTTTAAGGGCGAAAAAAATCCTTCGTATGCCTTCCTTCGGAGGGGAAGTAAAGCCGGCTGTGGTAAAGTATACTGCATGTAAAAGATCCTCAACCCTAAATAAAGCCTCTGCGCTAAATTGAAATTGCATGTTTCTTCGTCCAAGTAATACTTTCTTTCTCCCATAATTGATGAAAGGAGCGTAGCGAAATTTGCGTGATCAGACGGAAGAGCAGCCCTCATGGTCTGAGCCTCGCATCAATTCAATATAACAATAGCAATACAACACATTTTATAAAACAATACAAATTCCATCTATGTTGACAGTTTTAGACAAATATTAGGTTCACACTTGGTAATATATATAATTTTAAGTTTATGATGGAAACGTCATCGTTACTAGTACAAACAAGTTGTTTTGTTTCTAAAATAATTTGTTAGAAATAAGAGCAAAGTAACGCATATTAAGAGTGTAAAAATAATATAACAAATATTGTTTAGGTTTTCATTAGAAAAATAATTCAAAACTGACATTTGACTTTCAGACATTTTTCGAAATGCAGACGAGATTCAATTTTTCATCGTATGAAAATTCTTGAATTATTCGAAAGGGTTGAATTAGCCTAGTTCATACCAGTAAGATTTTTTAGTTTACAGTCTCAAAAATTAGATATTTTTTAGATAAATCAGGAGGGATATATTGTTAAAACAAATTAAAATGTTTTAAATAGGTAGTGCAGTCTGTCGCTCTATCTATCTTCATTTGAAGTATGCATAGTAGAAAGTTAAGTAGTGTGTTTGCGTTTCGTGGATTGTTTTTATTGATTTCAAAATTATTTATCAAAAGTATAATAATAATTATTCCCATAACTAACAATAATCTCTAAAAAGGGATGGATCGAAATGATTTCTCCAAATGTATTTCAAAAGATAAAGAAAAATGTCTAGTTTATGGGTAACATCTCTAACTTGACAACATTGTGTAGGAGGTAATCGTCTTAGTATTCTGTGCAGACATTGCCTACGGGGGCGTGGTGTCCTGCGGTGGGTGGATGGGCAGGCGGGCGGGTGGATGAGTGGGTGGATGCCGCTGAAGGCGTGCATCCGTGTGCAAACATGCGCGGATCCCTGCCCAGGAACAAGTGGCTGCAATGTGCCCCAAGCGACGTGTACACGGGCAACACTACGTTTCTATAGTCTTACAATTGTGTCAAGCGCATTGTCTGTGCTTTGAATGGAGCTAGACAAGCAGCTATCGCAAGTATAGTGTGAAGATAGGGCAGTGGGAGTTAACACGCATCTTAGCCTTCAATGCAGGAGAGGGATTTGTTGAATCTTTCTGGAAATGATTAGGATAACGTGATTAAATTGCTCTTAATATTGCACTAAAGGTTAAGTATACTCGTATACTCTTTGTAGATTATTTTTATTCTCAAGAATTAAAGAATAAAATAATTTTTTAAAAATTTTGACACCTCAAATAATTTTAATTAATTATAATAACATAATTAAAAGTACAAGTAAAAAATAAAATATGTTCATGTGTTAATATTCCTTTCATGACAACTTTCAGAACGATAATTGATTCGTTTGATTGCATGCGATGATTGATTCGTTTCAGAACAAGATATTTCAGGTTATTCATTTCTAATAAGCAGGTCTGTCAAGTTAAATTGCAGTATGTGCATGAAAATAGAAGACGTTGATGGTGTTTCAAAGATGATAGCCCAAGAGCAACCATTAGATAAACCATCCGGAAATGAAATGCCACGGTATATTTGTACGTAACATAGTTTTGATAAAAATATTACTTTAGGAAAAAATATAACTTGTTCCAAATATAATTTTATCACAATAAAAATGATATACTTTGGCATAATTTTTTTAACAGGGAACAGCTGATTTGAATACTAACGTCAATCGTGCGTTAAATATACATATGATCTCTCTACTTATGAACAGAGATATTCTGTCTTCTTTAAAACGACTTTTCTATGGACCCTCTGAGAATTGGTTTCTCATGTAGGATTTTATGTGTCCTTCCGACACATCCACATATCGCCACTTTTAAAATTTTCGACTATTTAAAGTATAAAATAGTCTTAAATCACAGTGATTATATTTGAACAAGAATTGCTAAAAGAAAATATTTAAAACAAAATATTGTTTTCATTCGCAGAATTAATTTTGTTAAGAGATGTTGCCACTTATTTCGGTTAACGCATCACTCCGAATAACGTGTTTCTTTTCTCTCTTTTATTCTAGTACGGTCCTCTTTCGTTGCTGTGTTGTGTGTTTGTTTTTTGTAATTTTTTCTGAGTAGTCAAATTAGACAACTAGAATCTACTAAATTTTTGATAGAGGAGGGGGCTATTTTTTGTAGTATTTTTGTGTTATTCTCATTTTGTAGCGTTGTCAACTTACATCACTAGTTGCCAACGAAAAGGAATCCACATTCATTATTTCTGCAGAAAACTACACCCCAAGCTAAATCTCAAACGTCCCATATGCTAAATTTCCCCGGAACATGACAAAAAAATCTAATTTGGTGGCAAGTAATTCACAGAATGTCCCTCTCGGGGTCTCGGTCAGTCGTCCGCGGCCCTAATCACCTCGTCGCCGAGCGCGGGCGAGTCGCAGAGACACAGCAGCCCTCGGCCGCCACAATCGCCCCGTATTTTCTCGCTAACGGGCTCCAGACACGCGCCGGCCGATCCAATACTGAGGGTCCTCTTATCGGGCGAGGGAGCGCCTGTGTCGCAGGCTGCCGCTGCTGCTGCCCTCTCCACCGCCGCAGCCCACGCACGGCCCAGGCAGACCGCTGCGGCGAACTCCAAAACCCCACCTCTACGTCATACGATAGTTCAATTGTATAAAGAACTAGCAAAATACCCGGCGTTGCCCGGCCTTTCTTCGTATTCAATCGTTTTTGAGAATGGGGAAAAAGATCAATTTTATGAAAATTCTTAAATTATTCGATAGGGTTGGATTAGCCTACTTCATGCCAGTAAGATTTTTTAGTTTACAGTCTTAAGGTTACATATTTTTTAGATCAGTCAGGAGTGATGTATTGTTAGAACAAATTAAAATGTTTTAAACAGGCTCTAGAGACGCATATTGTAAATAGAGGTTTAGTATAAAAAATATTTCTGTTACATCAGCACTGTCTTAAAGAACATCGTTCATTATATCTTCCTTTCTTTATCTTATTTATCTCGTTTTCTAAATATATAACCACAGTATTTAATATTATTTTTAACTTAATTTGTTCAAAATTTAATATAATACTATACTTTTCTTTCATTATATTTTACAACACATTACTATTAAATGAAATTAATCTAATCTTATGCACCGCTACACACCTCTAGCGAATAAATTAGATATTAGCTTTGCTACAGCACTACTGAGCTTTGGCGGAATATATTTGCAACAACGTGCTTTAAGCGAGAGGCGAAAAATGTTCGCGATGCATTTACAAACATATTATTTAAATTATTTATTTTCCGCACTTGGGTTGTGTTAGTCTTTACCAACTTTTGCAAGGTCACTGGGACAACCAGAAAGAAGAGCCTGTAAAAATTTTCATATCTATTCATACAGTACTTTTTGTGGTATCGATGACGATTACACGTCGTTAAATTCACTTATTTTAGTATAGATGTTTGCAATGTACTCGGAAATCAAAGAGTGAAGGTTACAGGCAACAGGGATTCCGGCTTGAAACCTGCTAAAATTCAAGACTTTCATAATCTTATTCAGAACCTTATCCAACCAGATAACCGAAAGTTTTATGAGGATCTACTGAAGAGAATTACTCCGTCTCACGGACTCCTTGCTGATAATAAACAGAATATTGAAATAAAAGATGATAATAATGGTAGAGGTGTTGTAGTTAGTAGTACTTATTTTCAATATTTCAACAAGAATGACTGAACTTTGTAATTGAAAAATATGTTTTGTCATTTATGTATTTCTCTAAGAATATCATAATTCCCTTGTGATTTGTTATAATTTTATTGACATTCAATATATGTTGTCTAAAAATAATTTCAAATATTAATTCGAGAAAACCAAACAAATCCAGAATACTTTTCTTATTTATTTGTTAAACAAGTACCACATTATCACATTTGACTAAAACACTCTTCCCAAACACATACAACATCTAAATAAAAAAAGCATCAATTTATTACTACGCACTTTTATGATATGAAGTTCTTTGTGTATCCTGAAAAACCTAGAATTCGGACTAGATTTGATCTTGTATAAAAACCTTCAAATGTAGGTTTGTAATTGGCATTTTGGGTGGATAGTCCGCGACTTTGCCAGCTAACGGTAGGCAAACGATGTCATGCCTTGTCATAGTTTAAATCCCAAGCTTTGGAGGGGGGTAAGAGAGACATGTGGGGATCATGATGTATTACCTTCACCGTAACTATCAAACTTCGACGGTCTCAGTTTTTCTTCGTCACACACATACAGAAACTGAGACGATTTTAAAGAAAAGCTACAACTATTTTTCCCTCGACTGGGAATTGAAGCATGAATCACCCCACAGGAAACTAGTACTCTGCTCAGGAGCCATTCTAAAGACTCATATTGTAAATAGAGGTTTAATATAAAAATTACTTCTACGTTACATCAGTACTTTCTTAAAGAACATTATACCATACATCTTCCTTTCTTTATCTTATTTATATAAATACGATAATTAACGCAATGTAGCATTCATCTTCATGAAAAGAATCTTGAAATTGTTTAGGCTATTTCTTACTTTCCACTGTATTAATGATCGAAATAAATTTAAAAATAACTATCAACTAAATAATTTAAATAATTACAAAGATGTTTCGTGGACTTCCGAATTGCTTTTTAAAATTAAACAAAATCCAATCAACGTATGATTAAAGTTAATAAAACTTGATTTGTTTAAAATTATTTAATATAAGAGGCATGCCATTCTAAATATCACATAATATACCTTAAAGTTTGGAAACTGGTATACTATTTTCTCTAACCACAGCAACATTAAGTGAATTATCAATAAATTTTCAAAATTTCTATAATCCTAGAAATATTGAAGGGCACAAAAATATGCCGAATAATTAAAAAAAAACTATTGTTCGATTCAAATATAAGATAGCGTTACAAACGTCCCCAAAGCGTTGTCGACGATCAGTTGGTGCGTAACCCTTTGCCAAGCTGTCGATTATTATTTATTGCTGTTGCTCCATTGAGGTCGGCAGGATGTAGAAGCGGGCAGGCCAATCGTAGCGGAAATGGAGGGAAGGCGGATGAGGTTTTATCTACAACAAACGAGCAATCTGGGTGACGGAATGAGTTTCAAAACCAAGTCAGTTTTCACTATTTCGAGAAAAACTAAAACCGCTTTCAACAGTGGAACTAGTAAACAAATATTTTTCCACATGTAACGTATTTTGAAAGAAAAACAGGACAATATACATGTCTCTTATTCAAAATATACCGAATTCCAGTTCTGCTGCCGAGCGTATATACAAAAATATCTCTTATGGAGAAAGCTATAAAATAATCCATATAAATTATATTTTCTCAGAATCGAATATATCCTTCTAAAGGAAGATTTTTGACATTCCTGCATGATTATGAATAATTTTCTTTTGTAACTATGCAGAACTACTTTGAGTAATCTGTCAATGGTTTATTTGTGATGAGAAGACCTGGTGGCGTTCGTAAATGCTATAATCTATATGGATTGCTCTCAGTAAACATGTCACAAAATTTAGTTATACAATTTTCATAACTCACTATATTCCATGCTAATTTTAATTTTGATTAATTTTATTTACACAAATCGCATTTAGATGTTCATTTGTTTGTTTTATGACATAAACGGCCAACGCTACTAGTTGAAAATTCCGTTTCAGAAATTACTACTCGTACCTCATGACATCGTCTCTGGCCGTGTTTCAGGAATTCCAAGCAAGGCCAAACATATATATTTTCTCGGTTCAACGGACTAAACTGACGTCATAATGATGAAAAGATTAGCCACGATGGGTTTTGTCTCCGGTTTCATCCGAAGAGGCCGTATTGTGCGGCTAAAAGGCTTCGCTCGCGCCTCTGAGTGGCCGTGACGAGCACGCTGCCGCGCCACCAAGGCGCCCCAGCGAGTCTCCGGCGCCTACGCAGCACTGGCCGCTCCCTCCGCCGCGCCGTCGCCGCCTCTCGGTCCCTCCGCCCACGCGGACCACGCCGCCTCCGCTGCCTCCAGAAACCGCCTCTGCACCCGCCGCCGCCTCCGCCGCTGCCTCCGCCACCACCGCCACCGCCTCCGCCGCCTCCACCGCCTCCGCCGCCTCCGCCGCCTCCGCCGCCTCCGCCGTCTCCGCCGCCTCCGCCGTCTCCGCCGCCTCCGCCGCTGCCTCCGCCGCTGCCTCCGCCGCTGCCTCCGCCGCTGCCTCCGCCGCTGCCTCCGCCGCTGCCTCCGCCGCTGCCTCCGCCGCTGCCTCCGCCGCCACCGCCGCCTGCGCCCCCTCCGCCGCCTCCGCCGCTGCCTCCACCGCCTCCTCCGCCACCACCGCCTCCGCCTCCGCCGCCGCCTCCGCCGCTGCCTCCGCCGCTGCCTCCGCCGCTGCCTCCGCCGCAGCCTCCGCCGCCTCCGCCTCCGCCTCCGCCTCCGCCTCCGCCTCCGCCGCCGCCGCAGCCTCTGCCGCCGCCTCCGCCGCCGCCTCCACCGCCGCCTCTGCTGCCACCACCGCCGCCTCCGCCGTCTCTGCTGCCGCCGCCGCCTCAGCCACGTGCGAAAGAAGATCTGCAAACACAATTTCAAATACAGAAGCAGATATAGAATCTCCAGTGACAATTACATCAACAATAACACATATTTCAACATCATCTTCATGAAATCCAACAGCCTCAGTAGACCCCGATGTCTGGTTACACTGCCGCTCTACACATAGTCTGTTCGATGACCCGTATTTTGGAACAAAATCAAAATAGGTAGAAGTAAAAAAAAATAATGAAATATATATCGCCTCGTGACAGTCCGCCGCACGGACAACCCGAGGTAACTCAGCAAGGTAGCGACAGAAATGACAGCGCTCTCCCTTCAACAAAGGTCCTATAGTCAGTAAACCCACCCGTTCATAATTGAAAGATTCAGGCCGGGTAAATACGGAAGCGATCAGTGCGCTAGGTATAGGTCACCCTTGCGCTGCACTAGTGACTCTGCCAAGAATTCTAAACGCCCGCTCCTCCAGAACCATACCTTCTCAACACCTTTCCCTAGTCTTTTTGTTGTGCATACCGCTTCCTAGACGGCCTCATCATCTCTTAGACTATAATGTTGCCTCTTTGGCTAGCATATCTTTGATTAGTATCAAGTAGTGAAACTAGCAACAATTCTAAACGCCCAACTTATGTTACTCTAGTGCCCTACCAGACACCTTCTTAACACTTTCGCTAGTCATTTCTTGTGCATACCGCTTCATAGACGGGGTCATCATCTCTCAGACTGTCTCTTTGACTAGTATCGTGTAGTGAAACTAGCAACAGAACTAATGTTGCTCTAGAGCCCTGCCAGGTACCTTCTCAACACCTTTCTCCAGACATTTCTTGTGCATACCGATTCCTAGGCTACTTCATCTCTTTGAGTAGTATCTTGTCTCTTTGATTAGTATCTAGTAATGAAACTAACAATTCTGAACACCCAACGAATGTTACTCTAGGGCCCTACCAGGTACCTTCTTAGCAACCTTTCCCTAGTCATTTCTTATGCATACCGCTTCCTAGCCTGCTTTGTCATCTCTTTGACTAGTATCTTGTCTCTTTGACTAGTATCTAGAAGTGAAACCAACAACAATTCTGAACACCCAACGAATGTTATTCTAGGGCCCTACCAGGTACCTTCTTAGCACCTTTCCCTAGTCATTTCTTATGTATACCGCTTCCAAGACGGCTTCCCTATCTCTCTGTCCAGTATCTCGTCCTCTTCCTCTCGCCGTCGGTGGCTGGTCGGTGGTGGCGGTGGCGGTGGGCGGTGGCGGTGGCGGCGGGGGCCCGGCGACGCGTGCCCGGGGGCGGCGACCGCAGGCTTAGCGCCGAGGCGTGCCGCGCTCCCGCCGCCGTGGACTACGCCCCCCTCCCCTCCCGACCCACCACGCCCACTTCTCTTCTCGCCCACTTTACCGCCCACGCCTCGCAGTCGCCTCGCTGCCTTTCCGACGTTGCGTCGCCAAATCACGGGTTTTAAGCGACCCATACACCGTCCAGCGCCGCATGCAAACCTGGCTTGCGCCGGTTGTGAATCTGTCGCCGCCGTAGTGTTGCCCGTTGTTGAAGTCGGACTTGCGCGAGCGGTATTTCATTGTATATACATCCTTGTAAGGTAACCAACGAACGTCGATTGATTTACAACCGTCGCAAATCAGGATTGTTAACAGCGTTCGCTGGTGAATAGGTAGCACCACCAAAGCCAGCGCCATTGTTCTGCAGACTCATTCGACTCAATTTCGTTACGTTCCATTCTATTGCAGCGTTCTTAATTGAGTTCCTGAAAGGATTGTTGCTAATGCGCTAGCTTTCCACGTCTAAAGGCTCGGGTTGCTTCGCTGCAAAATAAATTTGTAGATTACGTTTTCCACTCCTGTACTCTTCAATTAGCCGGAAGTTCATTTATAGTGTCGTGTCTATCGTTTCACTGCACTCAGATTTTTAACCCCGCTCAAACTTGACTTAGTTTCAGCAGAGCTTTAATTCCTATTACATTTCTCTCCTGCTCTTCGTTAGCCGTGCCGTGCTAGCATACTCTGCAATTTACTTTCCCAAAGCATTTTCTACTGTACCGGTTATCGTGTTATATTCTATTACTTTCCCAAAGTAGCTGTTCGGTAACAATTCAGAATTTCTTACAGGTTTCTCGTGTACGCAGATATTATTAATACCAAAATTACTCTAACAGATGCTAACATTGACAACTTTACAAAGTATTACATCTTTACGTAAATTGCACCAATGTGCAATCGTCATTTCCATATTAGTTAAAATTGTTAGTTCTTGCAATATTTGTCACTGGCTTTCTCCATTCACCACATACAAAAAATTTTGCTAGCGTTTTCTCCACTTCATATTATTTATTGTCTTCTTGATCTACAGTGCCCATTTTTTACCGTATCTGCATTACTTTGGTATCTTGACCTCATCTCTGGCTAACGAATTCATTTCTTTCTACATAGCTTTGGGTTCTTTAAGCGTTTCATTTCTCTTCACTGCTAGCTCCAGTCCGACGTTTCGCCCCCTCCCGCCATCTCCTCTCCGAAGTCATCGCCTCCACCGCGTCCACCCTCCACCGCCGCAACCGCCAGCTCTTTGTCACAAAAGCGTAATCAATTGCAGCGCGGGAGCGCGCGCGAGGGAGCGATAAGGCCGCGACCTATAAATGTCAACTTAACACGTTGACGATAGCTTAATTCCGAAATAAATTTATTCTTCACGGGCTATCTCTGTAACGGATCACCGGAGTTATTTTTTACGGGTGACGTTTCTTTCCCGGGTGGGCGGGGCGGGGCGGGGCGGGGCGGGGCGCGGCGGCGAGTGCAAAGGCGGCGCTGGCGGAGAAGGGGGCGAGTGTGACCCGAAGGTCCACTCCCGGATTAGCTTGTGTTTGAGCAGGGATCACATGACAGACAAACACGCCGGCTACATTCCCTATCGCTTAAGCATGCTGCATGCCCCCACCGCCGCTCCCTCCTCTTTCGGTGATAGCCGCCGCAGTTTGTGTATCAGCTTTCTGTCTCGCCTCCGCATCGTATTTCTCCCCCTCGGAGGTCCTCTGTTGCTGGGGAAAGCACCAAGCGGGAAGCGGCTATTTACTGGGGATATTGGTTACCGGCTGTACCTGGACGGTGAGCTGACCCTCCACTTGTGTGGTGGGGGTTGAAAGAGAAGAGCTCCAAGTAGATTATATGGCTGTAATACGTTTTAATTAATATATTAATGGATTTTACCAAGTGTCAATTGAAAGATGAGATTGAATTTGTGGATAAATGTCAGTCCTTGTTCCCGAGCACGTTTGCACGGAGTAGAAAAATAATGGCATTTAAACGTAAAACTGTCAAGGGAAAATATCTATATAGATTTAAATGGGATCAATTTATTTTAAATTGAATAAGCAACCAATGAAAAACATCTGAATGCTTATGTACCTAATTTGATATGTTGTAATTGTTACAGTTGAGATTGAAATTCAGCATCATCTCAAGTGTTCGTATCTTAGATCATCTCAAGTAATGAATAGTGCATTACGCAAATAGTTTACAAGCATCACTGTTTTGCACAAGTGAAAATTTGCAAACGAGCGACGTGCACTCGAATTTTATCATTTCCACAAACACAATGATATAGTGCAAACGATTTTTATAGGCTGGAGTTTGTTTAACATTACTATAAATTGATAAAGGACCAATAGATAATATACGAAATTTATTTTTGGATTTAGGTTCCAAGTTGGCACTTCAAGGTGCTTTGTTACATGTGAAGTCAAGCGCGTTGACGATCTGCTAATCTGTTTATGCTGACGAGAAAATAACTTTGATGTCAATCAAACTAATAGCAAGACCTCTCATTTAATTTCAGAACAAAATCATGTATATCAAGTAAAATCAAGAAAATATCTTAGAAAAACTTGTTTTAATAAAACTCCAGATACATTTGATGATGGAAATTATCATGATGATTGAATGATGCTGGAAAACGGGGTGAATTTCGGGAAAATTGAGTAAGCTTACATAGAGGAACATTCCCGATTCGTTTTGATAACTACAATTATCACAGTATTTTGTAGGATTTGAATCATTTTTCCCTGTGATCAGTGTAAGTATTAATAATAAATAAGGAAATGTGCAAGATGTGCATGTAGATGATAATATAATAAATAACTATAAAACACAAAATACAAAACTAGATAGTTACAATTTTAGATGTTTGTCACTGGCACAGTTACTAAAGCACACTTTTCGGTTACCGAAACGTCTTACAGTTTCTAGTCCGCATCATTTTATTGCGTGCAGAGTTTAGAGAGAGAAATATTTTTTAAACTGTATGGCGTGGTACCATTCACAAAGGGTCCCGCGCGATTCACACATACGCTGTCTGCAAAGTTCATGAAAACCTGTTGTAGTGAAATTCGTACACTGTGAATCTTGGTAAGGAGAGCCTCGACTCAACCTTTCTTCTATTCCGTTTCCAAGTCATTGCGTCTGTTGCTCTTCTCTCTTCCCGTTTTCCTTTCTTGTCTTTTAGCTCATGTAGTTTTGGCGTTTCTTCTGAGGTAGCAACATCTGGCGTTTCTGGTATTCTACATAAAATGACTTATTAGTTTTCAGCCCTCATGTTTTTGTGCCATTCCAACTTGTGTAAACAAGTAGGGATGGCAAAAAAGTCGAAGATTTTAAAATATCGATGTTTCCCCCCAGAAACATCGATATATTAACATCGATGTTTTACTTTAGATATTTTCTTCACATCGATATTTTGTTGCAAAAACCTCGATTCCTTTTAACTTTTTTAATAAAGGGGTTTAAGCACGTTGTAAGAGTAGCAGCAATCCACAACAACATCGTTGTTTTGTGTCATGCTTTATATAACGCTGCACATTTCACCTGCGCGATATGAGGAAGACGTGCTCGTGTTATGAAAGTACGTTATCGCCAGGTGTGTCATTGCCTGAATCGACAGTAGTGTTGGAAATGGCCCTCAAATGTTTTGACAAATCGTGAACCAGACTTCAACATCTTTGGAAGTCCAATAGTAACAAGTAATATGTGACCATTGCTTTCCAAAATGGTACGTCTTTAACCATATATTTATAAGTAAAATATGTGTTTTGTATGTGCGAGAAAACTTTTATTTGTTCAATATTTATCAACACATTATTTGAGTGTTTTTTTTTGCCATTTAGTAGTTTTAAAAGCGCTATTAGAGAGATGAAGTGTTTAAGTTTATCTGGCAATACTTTCTTTTTAATATTTCGTTAATTCATTGTGATGCGCGAGTGGGACACATGATTCAGGCAGAAGAGCTTCGTTTCTTGTGAAATTTAGCTGCCAATTCCATTTGTCGGGTAAATAAGTCAAGATTTATATTTGGAAGTGTGTTGTTATTATGATTGGTTGGAAGACATTTTCCGATCCAAAAAATTAAAGAGTTCTAACTTCACTTCTGTGGAAAAATTAGTTATCGACTTTGTTGGATATTCAAAAGTATTTCTATTGGCTGCATGAATCTGAGATGTCATTTTCGCTTTATCTTCAACAATTTCGTTTTTATCTTCATCATACAAATTATGGGATAGATTTTAAAATATACAACATCATCAATGAGTTTAAGATTAAGATATCAAATCTAATTGTAAGACTAAATATAATACATACTACAATAATATGAAAAATACTACTAAAATGTTTATAGCATGTATGACAGATGATCCAGGAGGTTTTACATCGATGGTGTGTGAATGGAAATGACTAAATAATAAAAAAGCGAAACACGACATTCTTTATTGTTAATTTTATTTTTTATATTCGATAATAATTTTTATTAACATACAACTAACATGCTGGCAAGTAAACAATGATTTTACGTACTGTAATGAAAAATGGATAGGGAAATAACATGTTTATTAGTCTATAATTAAAACATCGATGTTTTAATTAAAACATTGATGTTTTAAACATTCATGTTTTCTTCGTCGATGTTTTCATCGACATCGAAAACCCTTTAACAATATATCGAAACATAGTGGTATCGATGTTTTGTTAAAATTTGCCATCACTATATACAAGACATTATAGATTGTTGCCCATAAGGATTTAACTTATGAGTGCAAATTTTTGTATCTTTTTGTCCTACTTTTCTTATGTCTTACATAGTAGGTAAATGTCAGTAGTGAGTTACATATTTCAAAACCATGAGTCATCTCTTAGAGGAATCCTCATTTATTACTGTAACATTTATTCCTTTAATATTGTAGTTTTTTAGGGATCTATGGATACGGTAGATAAAAATTGGTAGAATGCATCATCAGCTTTATCGGTCGCATACCTCTATCTATCGTATCTATACCTATACACACCCCACCTGGCCAGCCGCTGGTCTCAGTTGGAGCGGAGTCAGTGGAGTCAAGACTAGGTCATCCCTGAAAGATCGCGCGGTCGCGTCTGGAGTCCAGAGCCGTGCGAACGAGTCCGAAGTCTGGACTCGCTCGCAGGGCTCTCCCTTCTCACAGAAAGCACAGAACGTGCCGCCCCGAAGTACATCGACCTCCTCTATCCTATTCTCTCCCTTCCCACAATTTGGCGCAAGCACACTCGTCCATCCCATCCCGCCCCACACCGCCCTCCCGCCATTTCGACACCCCGCCCACCTCGCCAAGCCCACCAAACCTGTCAAGCCCGCTAAGCCTTCCAAGCCCATCACCTAGCTCTCCAAGCCGTCGAAGACCGTCAATCTCTCCACACCCTCCCCACTAAGCCCAGTGCGCCAAGTCCCTGCCCCAAGTCCCTGCCCCAAGTCCCTGCCCCAAGTCCCTGCCCCAAGTCCCTGCCCCAAGTCCCTGCCCCAAGTCCCTGCCCCAAGTCCCTGCCCCAAGTCCCTGCCCCAAGTCCCTGCCCCAAGTCCCTGCCCCAAGAGTCCTGCCCCAAGTCCCTGCCCCCAGGAAGTCCCCGCCCCAAGTCCCCGCCCCCAAGTCCCCGCCCCAAGTCCCGCCCCAGGGAAGTCCGCCCCAAGTCCCGCCCCAGTCCGCCCCAGTCCCCGCCCCAAGTCCCCGCCCCAAGTCCCCGCCCCAGGAAGATACCGCCCCAAGTCCCACCACGCCCCAAGAGTCCCGCCCCAAGTCCCCGCCCCAAGCCCCCGCCCCAAGTCCCCGCCCCAAGTCCCCGCCCCAAGTCCCCGCCCCAAGTCCCCGCCCCAAGTCCCCGCCCCAAGTCCCCGCCCCAAGTCCCCGCCCCAAGTCCCCGCCCCAAGTCCCCGCCCCAAGTCCCCGCCAAGGACGCCACGTCTATCACCGTTCCTTCACCTGTCAGCAACCCTCGCCCGCAGCACTTGCCTGCCGCTTCTCTTGCGCCTCGTCCAGACGGCGAGGCGATTCCGTACATTGGCGCCAGCAGGCGAGCTTGTGAACTGGTGATGCGGTGGCGGAGTGCGAGGGGGTAGGAGGAGGGGAAGGTCACCGCAGCTCGCGGTAGCGCGCCTTGGTGGTTGGGGGGGGGGGAATGCGAAAGCACGAACCAGTGGTTGTACTGTAAAATGCGCAGATGCTACCAAAACAAATTCATTAAACAAATGACCAAAATTCCCATTTTGTTTCATTTTTGCTTAGTTTAGGGGCTGTACCTTCCAAATGCATTCCATTCATTTTCAGCTTTTTACTTTCTTGGTACGGAGTAGAGTCAACGTTATGTAATTCTGCGCGAAAAAAACAGCGAAATTTCAGCAGAAAAATTCTTATTGCTGGGTTATGGTTACGAAAAAGTAGATGAATTTAGTTGCTAAATTTACAAAACAAAATTCTCTAACACTTAGGGTAGTCAGGATTCATATTATGTGGGTCCTTTATAGCAAAAAGACGAATGACGGCAGAACGTCCATTTGTCTGCGAACAACGCAAGCGGTTAAACCGTTCAGCCGATGTTCTCCAAAATTGATATTCCCCAATCGAGATGACATATGTCACAAAAACTTGAATTTGAAACGGATAATTTGATTTTGGGGTTACTTTATACGTAGAGACCGGAACATTTTAAAAATTTTAAAAATGTTTTTTTATTAAATTTTATTGTTGGATAGTATAATAGACGTTTAAGAGATTGGTGTACGTTTCATTTTTGTTGATTTTTCGAAAATTGCAAAAGTTCAAAATGTTTTCGGCGACTTCCTGCAACTAAAATATTAAAGAGAAAATTTTTTTCCTCGATGTTCCTGTTTCTTAAAGATAGATTTTTAAATAAGGTCATGTACAATTTTTCGAAAATTTGAGTACATTTCGCGTGATTTTGCGTGAAAATACGGGAGAAAGAGTATGTGCTGTGCAAGCACCACTAGTGCGATGAGAACAAAAAACTATTGATATAGTACCAAAAATCGTATAAGACTTACAATAATATTCTCGTTCACACGCAGTTTGGCAAAATCGGCGAATGTTTTCATTACATTTTAGGAAAGAATACGCTGGCATTGAGCTATATCGTGACAGGACATACATTGCCGACCCAAACTGCCTTCACGAATTAAATATTAAGAATGACCCACATTATTTGTTGCCGTAATAGATCATTCAGAAACTAGCGGAAAGAAATATGATGATTTCACACTTTTTTAAGGGAAATGATTCGAACATAGTCCCAACTACAAACAGTGCCGTCGGATGGTGTATTGTTATATTACGATACTTAAAAGCCAAATCTGGTACCATCGTAATTATATTTTATCACCTTGTCCCCAAAACATTCCTTATAGGCGAATAATACATAATACGTATTTAGAGTACTAAGGGCTTTGGTTTAGAAGTTTAGGATTTATGCGGAACCAAATATGAGTTTTACTTAAAGAAAGGTAGTTAGTCATATACGTGCACGTTTCACGTACTCTTATTGACCTAATTTATAATACTAAATTTTAATAATATTTTGAAAATAACAGAATGAATGCTTATCAGCCGTCATTTTTAAGGCTAACTTCAATGATTGGTCTTGATATGTTTTGAGGCAAGAGTTGCAAACTATCTATCAATTTTTTTATGGTGTGTGAGGATAGAATTAATGATGCGAAGATAGCGATGTTTTTAAATTTTTAGATGCCTTTGTAAAGAACTTGTATAAAGTTCAAATCAAACACTAGTCAAATCAAACAATAGTTCTGTACCAATTTCAAATAATGAGCATCACTACTGAAACGTATACAGGACCGATAAACTTGTAGTTAAATTGTAGTTTATATATTATGAATTGAGTATTTTGGCATGGACTGACAATTTTTTACGGATTCATTCAGTATTTTCCTCAAATGCGTGTTTTTGTCTTTCTAATGTAACTAAAACATGGTTTCGATGACGCAGGGCACTACAGAGATAATCAACAGCACATTCTATTCTTCTCAAGACAAATCGATTGTCACACAATTTAGGATATTCACGAAGATTTCTAGAAAAACACGAGCTTTTTATGGTTTGGTAGTGTGAAGTTGTATGTGAGCCGCATGTTGTCATATGAACATGTAAAATTTATCGCCAGGGGAGGTAAACTAGTTTGAGAGTTGTTGAAGAATGAAGGAAACGACGTATGTATGAGTAAAATTGTATGATTTCAATAAATATAATTAAATGTAATAATTATGATGTAATTATATGAAGTAGGTAATAATTCATCGATACCAAAAGGAAGTATCACTTACGATTATCAGAAAGGTACTACATATAATAAATATTTGAATCAACTTCCAATGAAACTACGAGACATCGGTGAAACTGTGAATTTCTATACACACTTTCTGGTATTTCCATGAATCGCAACGACTTAATCGATCCGATTGACAATATTAAATCTAATTTTATAATAAAACAAAAAATTAAACAATTGTAATCGACATCTTTTCAAAATACTTTTTGTCTAAACATGTACTTGTCAGGCATCTGAAAGTCAGGCATATGTTCAAAATTTATTTTTATTGTAAACTTTCAAGCATAAATTATTTTTATAACTTGAAAATACTCAGTGGAGGTGTCCTGCTAAACTGACAAAACTTTAGGAGCTTTCAAGTTTTACAAGTTACCACCTTTTTTCCTTCACTTTTTTGGTTTACAAAAATTATTAAGCCGATTTTCACCACTTAGTTTCAAGTTACTATTTAGTTGTCGATGATAATCTACACACACTTTTGAACTGGTTTTGAGCCATTTTATTGTGAATTAAGGCAACATTTTTGCACTAAATAAATTATCCGATGATGCTAAGATGCACCCGAGGTCGCGGTGTTAAAGTTCTTTCTTCGTCATGAAACAGTATGAATATAATTTACGATCTTGACACGATTTTACCAATTTCAAAAATAGCCCTGACAATAATAGTATAATACACCGCATTTGAATAAATAAATAATTTTTTACACAAGTTTTAATAAGTTTATATTTTACATGTGCTAAGAACATAATGTAAACATTAGAAAATGATATATAAGCAAACGGAGAGGAAGAAAGGAAGAAAAAATGGATAGGAGAGGAAGAAAAGAGGGAAAGATGAAATGGAAAGAAAGAAATGAGGGAACAAGAAAACTACCAGGGAGTGAGAGAATAAAAAATGACGCAAGATGCGAATGAAAAAGAGCAACAGCAAAAGATGAAAAATTTGTACCGTAATTCTTGCTGCGTTGCTTCGTCAAAATGAACCATCGTGCAGCAGACAAGTATAAGGGAGAGGTGGGGCGGGGATGACGGCATGCTCTTTGAGTCAGCGAGCGGCGAGCGGCAAGTGCGGTGGCGGCGAGGGGGCGACGAAGGCGGTGGTGAAGGCGGCGGCGGCGGCGGCGGCGGCGGGGGCAGCCTCGCCGCAAACAAACCGCCCTCACGCGAATATTGACATCTCTGACAAAATATGCATGGCTTGCAACCCTATTCACCGCCCATGTTTATTTTATTTCCTTTCGTTTTGTAGAAGAGGCCCCGCGGTCCCTGAAGGGCGAGGTGGAGGGCGTCTGGGAGGAAGACGGCGAGCGCCGTGGGGCCGAAGATGCCAGAAGGGCAAGGCAGGGTAGGGCAGGACGGGGTGGGGCCGGGGGCGGGGCCGGGCCAGAGCACGCACACGAGAAAAAGGCGCCGACCTCCGCTGCCGTCAGATCCTCAACCCCCTGCCGTTGTCCCTGATGTTCCACCGACGGCAGAGGGCCTCTAAGAAGTGGCTGACTCGCGGGGTGCGTCTGCGCGCCAGTCATTACACTCCAACACCTCCCCGATAAATTGAAAAATGCAGATGCGGAGGCCTGCGCATTTCAAGTCGCGCATATTGAGTGGTGTCGGCGCCAGAGACGGACATGTCGCTGGCAGAGGCGTGGGTGGGATGGGGTGCCACTGGATGAGGTTGGTTAGGTTGGAATGAGATGGGATATGATGGAATGAGATAGGACATAATGGAGTGGGATGGAATAAGATAGAACGGTTTAGAATGAGATGAAATAAGATAGAACGGAGTGGAATGAGATAGGATAGAATGGAATCGAATGGAATAGGGTAGAATGGAGTAGGTTGAGATAGGATAGAACGGAGTGGGTTGAGCTATGAGAGAATGGAGTGGAATGGGGTGATATCCGGTTCCTTGCTGTGAACAAGGATATCGAAAAGGCAAAGAAATGTTGCGTTAAGTTAGTTGTTTACTTGATGCGTTAGGAATGATGAAGGGTTCATAGAAATCAATGTTGAATAAATTTGTAGAATTCAATGTTGATAAAATTTATAATTGTAAAATATTTACAATTGCGGGAAAAGGAAAATCTACATTCGAAGAAAAGAAGATGAAATGATCAAATGGGGTAAGGGACACACGGACATAATTTTGTACTGAAAAGTGACAGAGGGGAAATGAACAAGAACAAGAACAAGGATGGAAGGGGATAAAAGGGGATAACTGGAGGTGAAGGACTAGAGTCTAGTTAGGAAACAAATAATTAAATTAATCAATCATTTAAAGAATTATAGAATTTTCTAGTCATTTAACTTTTGTTGAAATGGTGACAACGCGTGATGTACCGGTCTTTCTTCTCGCCCTCCTCCTGAGGCCAGTGTTTGATTCCCGTCCAATTGAGGTGGCATTTGTGGTGAACAATTAGAGGGAGCAGCATTCCATCATTACTCCATTCTATGTACGTATGTAATGTATGTATGTATGTATGTAATGTATGTATGTAATGTATGTATGTATGTATGTATGTATGTATGTATGTATGTATGTAATGTATGTATGTAATGTATGTATGTATGTTATGTATGTATGTAATGTATGTATGTATGTAATGTATGTATGTTATGTATGTAGGTATGTATGTTATGTATGTAGGTATGTATGTTATGTATGTAGGTATGTATGTTATGTATGTAGGTATGTATGTTATGTATGTAGGTATGCATGTTATGCATGTTATGCATGTTATGCATGTTATGCATCTTATGCATGTTATGCATCTTATGCATGTTATGCATCTTATGCATGTTATGCATGTTATGTTTGTCGTGAATGTCGTGTATCTTATGTATGTTATGTATGTTTTTATGACGCGGGATGGTGAAAATCTTCAAAAGATGGTGCAGAGCCAGTAGTTTGCACCATGTGGGACTCTTACCACGCTAAAAACACCACTCTTTTTTCGACCCATTTCGCCTCCGCGAGACTACCGTCCGGTATTACATCACGGAGGGGTTCATCTGTGTAGTTAACGCCGTGTCAAATGTACGAAAGTGCAATTTCTGCTTCAAAATATCTACTATATAACCTTCCATTAATTGCCACTTTTCCCTTGTTTCAATCATATGATCTACCATATTTGTCTTATGGACAACCGTTCCTAATCTTTGATTTAGTATGCGTCTTTCTTGTTCCCATGCAGCGCAGTCGAAACGAGCACGGTGTGCATCGTCGTTTTCGCACTCGCAATGGGCGCAGTTGGCGCTTTCTGATGTATGTGTGTGTGTATGTGTGTATTTCGGCGCAACAGCTCTTTACGAGCTAAGGTTAGCACACAGCGATGCCCCCGCTGTATCTCTAATCTTCTCAACCTGCGGAGTTAGATTTCCCATCGTCACGCAGCAACGGATACTGGGACATTGCAAGGAAAGCGCACAGTTAATTTTTGTCCCGACCGAACCCGGGGTTGCGCCATTGAAAACTAGCATGCTAACCAACGAGCCACCGAGGGCTGTCATTACTCCATTATCCTTCTAAATTAATCCATATCTCATTAACTCCATTTCCCTCTTATTAATCCTTCACCTCCACGCAAGGGTGAAAGATAAGTGATAAGTTAGCAAGAGTGAAAGGGAGGGGTGCCGTAAAATGAAGAAGAAGAAGAAGAAGAAGGAAGTGGAGCTTCAGAAATATAGGAAAGTAGGAAGATAGTTTGAAAGGAGAAGAAAAAGAAAATGATGTAATAAATAAAGAATGAAGCTAAAGGAGGAGTAGAAGCATAAACGAGAATAAGGAAGGAAAATTAGAACGGTAGAAAAATATGCAAAGAAGGAAGGGAGACGGAATAAAAATGTAGAAGGCGAAAAAGGAGGAAGAAGAAGGCAAAGAAGGAGGAGAAATAAGAAATGGAGGAAGACAACAGAAGTATAAAAAGAAAATTCAATTGGAAAATTATGTTAAATATGTTTTATTATCCCTAATGGGGCAAAAAATGTCATGTAATTATTACTAATCATGTTATTTCTTACTTTTTAAGAAATGGAATAAACTAGAATTACAGAATAATAGAATGGTGTAAACTAGAATAATAGAATAGACTGAGGTGAAAATGTTTGAGGAAAGAGCTTTACATATTAAAGTCCATTAATACACAGACAAGGAAAGCAGGAGACATTATAAAAGGCAGAAATGCGTAATTTCTATCCAAGAGAAATGTAAGTGAAAGTCGCTGAAGATGACCATCAGAAAAGACGCCGTGAACCGAAGGTAGGGCGAAGAGCAACTCGTCTTCGTCGGTGGCGCAAAAGGCGGCCTGGCGTTGGCGCTCTGCCTTCTCATGCCGCCCCACGTTCGCCCCGTCCCCGCCCCCGCCTCCGTCCCTCTCCCTCCTTTCCTCGGCCCCTCCCCCGCCCCCGCCCCACCCTCACTCCTCCTTCCCCCCTGCTCCCGTCCGCGCGTCGCCTCAGCCTCAAAGGGTAGGGCGCGGAGCTGAGTAAGAAGTTGACTTTGAAGGTAGCGCAGCGGGCGGGGACGGGGGGCGGGGCGGGGTGGGACGGGGCGGGGTACGCGACTTCCATGTGGAAGCATGTATGTGGATGTATCCAATTCTCGTAGACGTGCAAGGCTTGAAAGAGGACGCCATCCCTTCGCGGGAGTCGACCGTCGCCTGTGCCACCCCCTCCTCGGCCGACCTCTGGCCCCTCCCCCGCCGTGCCCTCGCCCCCTGAACCCGGCGTGCGCCCCCCGAGGCCGCCCCCGCCCAACTTGCTATGAACAAGTTTTGACTTTGAGGCGACTTTTCTGCTAGTTCCGAGCGCGGGAGACACCACGTAGCGGCCGGGAGTGGTCGCGGGGAGGGGCCTGGGATGAAGAAAGCGCCCGGCTTTATAGTGACGTACGAAGGTGGGGACATCACTTTCTTCTACAGTTTTCTCTTTCTGGGAAGTGTCGTGGCATTATTTGGTCTGAAATTTATACTCTGAACGTCACGATCCTTTTGGAATATTGAAACGAGGACGACAAAATTTTCCTTGATAAATAGGTTTTGATTTATTTAGGAATATACATATTTATCAGTATGTAGAAACTTGAGAAATATGTCAACTATTCATTAATATCTTTCTTGTTCCTGATATATATTAAATGGGCCAGAAGGTATTGAAAACACGAATACAGAAAGAGTCATTTAAGTCGGAGAAAAACACATCAGGGTCTTCCTCATCGTACGAACAATAAATAATTCCTTTACCATTTGTGTCTCAGAAGAATAGATTCCCGTAGAAAGTATTTTTTTGTATTTTTTTATTTTTTAGGCAGAACTTCAGATTGATTATTACGCACTTTCAACCACCTAATTTCAAAGACCCTCGCCATTTCTCAGAAGTAATCTCGTTTGTTTCATCATCGAATTTAGATAAATCTATCTGATGTCCCTACGTCTCTCACTGAAAAGTGTACAATATTTTTAAAACTCTAGCTTGAAAGCAAATTCTCGGACTCGATAAAATATCATCTATTTTGCTAAAGTGTTTATATTGTCAATTGTTGCCTTTATAACAAATGAAATAAATTATGTGAACAGATTAGTTTAATTACCCCAAATTACGAAAAGCTCAGTGAAGTCCCAACCCCCAAAACCCAACAAAAAAATACCATCCCTTTCAGATTCTATAATGCAAGCCTTCTATCGTCGTTAGCATTTCAGAAAGCGTTTTCCTTTCTTTTTCATTGTTAAAAAAGTACAAGATATTTCCGTATCTTCAGTATAGTTTTATACCAAGACATTAACATTGTCATTAACTCCTCAGAGTAGAGTTCATTCAATCCGGCTTTCAAATAAACAATCATATCTTAGCAACCTTTCTCGATGTGAACCAAGTGACCAACTTTGGCAGAATGGTCAAAGCTGTAAGCTTCAAAAGCTATACATCGCATTCTGTCTGCTTTCTGCATTTATACGTAGTAGTTTCTCATCAGATCGTTCATTCTCAGTAAATATTCAAGCACACATTTCTAATCCGCATCCCACTTTGTCGGGCATTCACTAAGGCTCCCGTCTTTACCCAATTCTTACTACTGACATGCCCTTATAGTAATATACAAACAGTAGACGTTGTTGATGATATTTCACTATTTATTTCTGAATCCGAATTAAACACAAGCTGGCCGGATTTAATGACACACCAAATCGAAAAATGGGCTACTAAATTGAGATCATGTTCAATCCGTCAAAATCAGTTCCAAAAACTTTCAATTTCCGACACACATTTCATACACATACACCACTGTTTTCCCTTTCCTAGGCTTCCAATCACTTCGCATTCAAATACCAAGGACATCGTTTAAAAAGAGGTCACCAAAGACCATATAAAACAAGCTAAGTAAGTGAAGCAAGTTAATCAGAAGTGCCATCGACTTGCCATATTATACATCGCAAAAGCCATCTTAGGTATGAAAATACATCGCTCCTTTATAAATGAATTATTCGCCTAATTATCCTTTACACATGTCTGATCTTATATCATTCAACAACACCTCGTATAAACAAGGTCCATATTTTTTCGAAACAGAACCCTTCTTATTGCAATAAAATCCCCCATGGTTTATCAGGAATGGAGCCTTTCACTTCTATTTCGGTCTAAAATCGAAAAAATAACTAATTATTCACAACTCACATTTTTTTCTTTTATCTATCAAACACATTAAGATCATGCTTCAACAAATATGGTGATGATACTCTCTTTTTGTGATAGTAAAACTAGTGATGCTGCAGATAGGCACAGACTTTCTCGAACTTTCCTGTTTTATTGAGTCTAATAAACTGAAAAGGAAGCCCTTTTTCTCAGCCATTATCTATCGGCGCCTAAAGGATTTTCTCTCGTGGTCCCTACTTTTTGTGCCCCTACTTATTTAACATGCCTTGACCCCATCTCAGTACGTGTACTGTTGTTCTGGGATCCAGTTCTTCAATTATACACACAGTGTACACACAATCCATTATTCACACAGTTCAATATATACAATTAGGGTATTGATGTAAGTTAGTTGATGTCTTATCCGTCTGATAACGCCAAATTCGCTACGCCCTTTTCACCATCTAGCGAAGTAAGAAGGTATTACTCGGGCGACAAAACAGGCGATTTTGAATTTAACTCAGATGTTTCTCTTACGCTTGAGGGTTTTGTACATGCAGTAAATCTACAACGTGGGACAGCCGGCCTTACTTCCCCTCCAAAGGAAGGCGTGTGAAGGATTTTTTTGCTCTTAAAATCCACGGCTTTAATCGGGTTTGAACCCGCAAACTTCAGTACAACTGCTCGAAATGCTAACCACCCATGTAATACGAGGGATTCAAAATGGCCCCATGCCATGAACACAACTTAAAACTTTAGTGCCTTACCCGGATTTCGAACACACAGCTTCAGTGCTCACGTTTTGGGGACTTAATTGTCTTCTCAAGAGACTGAATCACTTGATCTCACCATTTGTAAACGTGTTACGGTTATGTAACAAATAAAAAAAAATCTTTGTATACTAGCATTACAAACGACCTTTTCTGTTGTAAAAAATCGTCCAAAAAAGGAATTATACGGCACAACTTATACGGATGACTTATTAGATTTTTTTCGGCACACATTATTACGTTTTCGCACATTCAGCCTCTCGCAGCGATAGAATCGTGGGAAGGTCAAATACCAGAGACGTCAAAAGAAGGTTGTTTCGCAAAATTAAGTTTGATTCTCTTATAAATGTATAATGTTGTTATACAAAAAGTAGCGTAAGCAACTCATTTCTAATGTTGCTATATTGCCCTCGCTCCTAATGTCGCTCGTTTTCAAAACATGTACTCATGCAATAAAGCTTCATATTATAAACTAATTACATAAACTGTTATGATGTAACTAAAATTCATCTTTTTATGCATACGCGGTCTTTAAGATGCTTTATAAGTTGAATTTTTCGCGTTTAAATAGCCACTCTCATCCAGAGTAACAATACAAACAAAATTACTTTACCATCAAAATATATCGTCGCAATAAATAATGAACAGTATTCAAAAAGTAATAAACTTTATAGAATATGTTGTAGAACATAATACTGAAAGCTCATAACAAATACTTCCACACAATTATGAAACACGTTTTACTTTCATGCAATTTTTATATAGAGGAAATCGTGTTTTCTAAATAAAAACACAAACAAATTTTCATCTTTTTTAATTTTTTCGGACCCCTAATACTTGAATAGAAATATGTCTTTAAGAATATCATAAATGTGAATATTCATTGAAAAATGTGGAGTCGCTTTTGAGAAACTGTCGTTTGGCCGTTTCTGGATAGGCGCAATTTTGACCTCTTTTACTCAATTCCTTTTTAGTTTTACAGAAGATTCATCAGATATCGTTTGAAACCCTAGTATTCACAAAAGCAAACAATACAGAAGCACCTCTAAAGAAAATATTAATAAGTTATTTGAATAAATTACACTTATAATTTTTGTGAAAATGTTTTTAAGAAACGTATGCGTTACGTGTATTTTCTATATAGAAAACCCATGTATCTGTAGAGCCAGAAGAGTGATGGGTATAAATTCTGATAATATAAATTTTACAAAAAAACTGCAGTTTAAAATCAGTTGAGCAATAAGCATTGTCAAGAATTCGCAACTAGGATGTGACTACGAAACTAGTTACTTTGGCATGGAACCGATAACGGCTCTAGCAAAAAACGTTGGCGTCGTACGGGAGATTTACCCAAATCACACGCCAGTGAGGAGGACAGGCGGGATGATAAAATACCGAAGGTAATGATGTTTCTATTACCATTATTCCTGACTCAAGAACATTTCATGCCACACACAATTGTCAGAGAACGTGCTTAAAATTTCCCTTGCGCTTGAGGCAACATAACACGGCTCGCGACCCCAATGTTTTGCGTTGAGGGCGTGTGCGCGAACGAAGACATCTTGATTGTCGTCCGTCGGAGTCACACGATCTTCACGTAGCTCCAAGAGAAGAAAGCCAGGTGCGTAAAGACGAGCGGGGGTGGGGTGACCCTGGGGTTCAGGAGACAGGGCCACTAAGGCGAAAGTAGCGACCCGCCTAGTACCCATCGAGCTGGACGGTAAGGGAACATTTCGAAAAGCCGGTGTTTTGTTATCACGGCAATAGCACTCATATTTTGGCGCGGTTAATCGTTGTCACATCGTGGTAATCTTTCTCTCTACTTAGCAATGGGTTATGATGTTGGGAGTCTCTAGAAAAACAAGCAAAACGCTTTTTGAGGTAATGGATACTAGATCAAGAGCTTCTCGGTTCCACAGATTGTAAATTTTATACAATTGGACGCATGATTTGTTTACGACGCATGATATTTGCATTGATAACTTCTTAGTGTTTGGAGAAATTAATGTAAGTTGCGACTTGAGTAAGGACTTTATATGAGTTATTGAACCTATTGGATAGATGTATTGTTATTAAATTACATTTCTTCTTGAGAAAGACTATTATTTCTCATATGATGAAGTGATCGACGGGAAATATGTGTCTGTGACTCTCTGACGACTGATACGTTACAGTTCTATCCTGAATCTCTTGTAAGGTTTCCAAATATTCCAGCGGGTAAGTCAATTGTGTTCACTTTATTAAAACGTTATTTCATTCCTACACCGCTGCCAATAAAATCAAATTGGCCCCACTGCGTACGGTCCATACGATATTTCTTTTAGTAAGAACACATTATATTACACTCTGCATAATAGACATTTAAATTCTGGGTCGTCCCAGAAAAAATCTTGCTACATAATCCAGTTTCATTCAGCATTAATCCAACTTCTTGTGCACCCCTGGAAGCGCCGCTACAAAGCATTCTCCAGCGTCTCGGGCGTAGCGTGGGCGGTGCGGGACTGCATATTCGGGTGGGCCGCCCCCCCCCTCGCTCGCACCCACCGCTTCGCCCTCCATTATCAAATTAAGGAAACGCCTCGGCCCGGGATAAAGCGCTTGTTTCGTTTCCCCTTTTTATGGGCGCGCGGATTCTTGTTTGCGCAAACGGCCGACCAGGGGCGCAGGCGCGCCGAATGCGCGAGGAGCCCGCCGCGTCCCCGAGATGAGAGAGGGCGGGGAAGAGGAGGGGATGGGTGCGGGAGGTGAGAAGAATGGAACGGGGTGGGGGTGGCGGGGCGGGGAGAGAGATTCGAGGAGGAGGGGTGACTTGTCGGAGATATGAGGGATTCGCGGAGGAGGCGGGGAAGAGGGTGCAGAGTGGAAGAGAACATGAGCACGAAAGAGGATGCGGAAATAAGGATAGGATGGATAAAGATGATGGGGCTGGGAAGAAAACGGGCGAGAAAGAGATCGAAGTAGTTTAGAAGACGGGCCTAGGAAGAAGCTGAAACGGGACAAGGCGGGGACGTGGACGAGTCTGAGGCTGGGACGGGACGAATGAGGCTGGGATGGGACGAACGAGGATGGGACGGAACGAACGAGGCTGGGACGGGACGAACGAGGCTGGGACGGGACGAACGAGGCTGGGACGGGACGAACGAGGCTGGGACGGGACGAACGAGGCTGGGACGGGACGAATTACTGGAACGGAGACGGGACGGAACGGGACTAGGACGGAACGGGGTCGAAGTTGGGACACGGACGGGGGCGAGGCGTGTGGGGACGAGGCCCCGACGAGGCCGAGAATGGAACAAAGAAACGTGTAATGAAGCAGGAAGGCGTGGGGTGGAGGGGGGAGAGTCGTGGGGGCGGAGTGAGAATGCGTCTGAAGTGGCACTAGCCCAATTCTCCGAGGGAAAGACAGCGCAGGGAGATTTCTGCACGTATCTGGATGCGGCGATGTCGGTGAGCACGACGGTAGCGGGGGCGGAGGCGGCAGAGGTGAATTAGCATGCGCAAGGAGCAGGAGCTGCACCGTCACCGCCGCCCTCGCCGCCTCCTTCTTACACCTCTATCACCATGCAGAACTGGGTTCGCTATTCGTGACGCCAGATATTCACACCAGTTCTCACTCACCTACTTCCATGAATGAGTCAACCACCCATCTACAAACACTCTCATTTGCTACATCAACACTCTAAATAACTCACTCGCTAACTGACACGTTCATTTCTCACACTAATTTATTGTTTTTTTATTCATTTATCATTACTCACTCATTTATTCATTACTCATTTACTTATTTACTAATTCTCTCACACTTTCACTGATTCATTCATTAATTCACCCGTTCATACATCAACTCGTTCGTTCATTAATTAATTAATTAATTTATTTATCCACGTTCTAAAACACCTACTTTGTGCTTGTTCAATTCTCCTTTTTCCCAATACATTCTTGGTCGCTCTCGGTCATCGCTACAACTTTTGCTATTTACTTCAGTTTCTCCAACAAATACCCAAATTATTTTTTGTCTCAATCCAATGATCTCCTATCTCCCTCTCTCTCCATCTCTCCCCTCTCACTCTCCCTCTCTCTCGCCTTCTCTCTCTCCCTCTCTCTCTCCTTCTCTCTGCCCCTCTCTCTCCCCCTCTCTCGACTCTCTCTCACTCTCTCTCCTTCTCTCTCCGCCTCTCTCCTTCTCTCTCCATCTCTCCTTCTTTCTCTCCCTCTCTCTCCCTCTCTTCCTCTCTCCCTCTCCCTCTCTGTCTCTCTTCCTCTCTCTCCCTCTCCCTTCCTGTCTCCCTCTCTCTCTTTCTCTCTCTCCCTCTCTCTCCCTCCTAAATATTCTTATATTGATCTGGAATTTGTGGTAGACAAACTACCTTGGCAGGATTTCCATATTTTCCATTTCATAGTTTCTCGTTCGTCATAATTGTTATTACCTAATGGTTAAATAACTATACTTGGGACTCAATAACGTTAGCAATTTAACAGTATTTAAATATCAAGTAAGCAAATAAACTGAAGTGATATTGTATTTCAAGGGTACCCAATGATATATGCTACGAAGTCGATTCAATTTAAATGTAGCTTTGGTAATTAAAGAATACGATCATCTTTATTTCTGGATATTGTTCTTTTGATCTGAATACACTTATAGGCGCGAGTATGAGACCTCTTTCAAACGCGCTTTCGTTTCTTTCATCTACTTTCGTGACGTATTTCTACATTTATAACATGTTTTTGTTTTAAATCATCGTTCTTGAGCCCTATGTGCCACCACTTTCTCATTCCCTGGTACCTTCATGCTCATTGTATTGTTCCACATCGAGTTCGTTAGATTGAGGCAACCATTTTGAGGATATATAAGTCTCAGGATTAGGAAAACTAAAATAAACAGGAGAGGTAGCGATGACAGAGGACGAGTGAAAGTGTACTAGGAAAAAGGTAGTAGTGAATAAGTACAAAGTAAGTGTGAGAGAACGTGATTGTTGAGTTAGTGATTCATGAATGATGAATAAATGATGAGTGTATGATGAATGAATGATGGACGGTTGAATGATGGACGGTTGAATGATGGACGGTTGAATGATGGACGGTTGAATGATGGACGGTTGAATGATGGACGGTTGAATGAAACATATATGGATGAATGAAACACATATGGATGAATGAAACACATATGGATGAATGAAACATATATGGATGAATGAATGATGAATGAATTAGTGAGATAAATGGGTGCACAAGTTAGCGAGTGTGTGTAGATGTCGTGAATGTCGGTGGATGCGTGGTTGACTAATCCATGCTCTCCATCTCTTTCTCTTTATTTATCACTCTGCAGTCACTACCACCATGAAAACTCCGGCGTCCCTTCCTCCGAGCGTGACCTTCCCACCGCCATCTCCACCGAGAACTCCGCCGCGCAGCCCTCGGGCTGGGAGCACGTCCTTTGAGTGGAGTGCTAGATTTGCGCGTATTCAAATGGTATGACTAAAATTTCATTAAGCCGAAATTATATTCCCCGCTAAGGAAATTGCTGGCTTGCATAATTATGGACCTGAAGCACGCCACACGCTGTTTGGAGATGCGGCGAGAAGAAAACTCGGAATGAGGTAGGACGTGCAAAAACTGACGAGTCGCACTTATCCTTCTGAGATGATGCGAGATGGTTTCTCGTTGGTATTGGTTCTTTCTTGTTCTGGAAAAGATTCGGGATAAAACCTAAAAGAGATCCCGCACACTCTCAGTTCATCGTGTTTCTTTTGAGACCAAAGGTAGATCGTGGATGCAGAGTATTCAAACAAAAAATGGCGAAGAAGCATCTTATCTATATTCATCGACCGTTTGTAAGGGACCTGAGTGGATGGACTCAAAGCACTTCAGAGGAAACAAAATTTGCCGTCGGACCGCCCAGAAATTCCAACTGTGGCATTCCATTTGAATCTTCCATGCATTTTAAATGTCACTTCTTTAAGAAATGTTTTCGAATAATTTCGGATTCCATTTTCGTAAAAAAGTTTCTTGTCTTTGAAATAACCCCATACAGTGAATTACATTCTTCTTGAATAATTAATGTTAATTATGTATTTGGAATAAAATTATTATATAAATAACATTCATTTGATTTCATGTGTAATAAACAATACTGAGAAAAGAAATAATTTCAAAATTCTCTATCAAATTCTTCTTTCTTTTTTACACGTTTTATAACCCCTTTCATTTTAAATTTTCAAGAGAAAAACTTGAAACTCGATTGCTATTTTCATGAATACACGTTTCCAAAGGTTATTGTTAAGAATATGTCTGCCTAAGAATGATGCTAAATGTTATTTAAGTAAGAGAAAAGTTTTGAAGTACGCTAGAAAATACCATAAACTCGTGAAGAGTATCTGGCTCACCTGTTTGTAACATCAAGTTTTTGAAATTTTCTTAGATCCGTGATTGATGAGTTTGCGAATTAATGAGCTTCCATTAAATACATGTTTGACCTTGTTTCACGGGAATTTATAAGGGCAATATTTATACCATAGTCTTGTTTGTTTTCATATTTTTAATTAACAAAGTCCTTCACAATTCTTTAAAAAGATGATGTGCCTTTTGTTATTTTACTAATGACAATCTGATAATAAAAGTTGACAAAGTATTAATTTTTTAAAGCAATCAATTTGCTTTAGACAAAGTATACACCATATCAAAAAACAATAACTTCAGTTGTACCTCTGAATTTTCCACATCAGTATTTTTTTCAAAGTACTGGAAATAACTTGACAATTCCTGTTTCTTAAAGTTTGTTCTGTGAAATTAGTTATTTGAACGTTACTAAGTTGGTTTCCAATCCATTTTACAATGTGAAGGAGGAGAGTAGCCAGAGTTGCCTCTGGCTACTCTACTCCTTCGTGCTACATTTGGGTTATCATATTCTGACCAAACACTGCAGAAATACTGAAGGAAAAATATTTAATAAGAACTAAAATGTCTTTGAAGGATTTTATTTTTGTCAACAATATTTCTACAAACTAAAGAAACGTAAATTCACACACGTAAAATTAAACTTTTTTATAGTAATTATACTGTGAAAAATATTCACTATGTTCTCCTGACCTGAAACCAGATTTTGTTAATTTGGAAATTATGTTTTCTCGTAATTTTGATGCCAAATTAATTTTTTCAGTGTTTACTTAATTTTCATAAAATCGATCATCTCTGTTCATTTCGTAAATAATAGCATTAATGTTTTCATCGATTCATCCTATTACAAATGCAAATGAGAATATACTGTATGATACTGAATATATGTATAATTAATTTAATTGCAGGTGGTGATCAGAGAGAATTTCTTTGTGTTTCATAATTTATAAACTTTATTTTAACGACATTGCGGGAATATTATTTTCTAAGTATGTAGAATTTGAAAGCAAAATGATTGCATGCAAAATATAATCATACATTCACAATTATTGTAAGTTTAAATAGAATTTCTTATAATTTGTTTTCAATATATTAATCCATCAACCGTGGAGATTGTGTAAAGATCAGTATGATGTCGGAAGAATAATTCTATTTACGCCTTAAAAATAAAAATAAAAAGTAGGAAGAAAAAGAATGTCTTCCGAAAATCATATTATTTGCGTCACTATTTACCTCCTACGTACTCCATTCTTTAAATAGAAAGTCTTCAACGCCGTCGACAACTTTCACCTGGAGAATTCCACACCATCTCCTCCGAGCACCAGGCAACCAACCAACTGCAAAAAGGGTGCGCCGCCACCGCAGACCCGATGCTCGGGCCAGTCCGGCGTCCGTCCGTCTGTATCCATATGTATAGGCCGCCCTTCTCCCTTTTCTTTCCTTTTAGCCCTTCTCCCGCCGCGCGCAGTTTACAAAACTTCATCAGGTGTATTGTCCTCTCAACTCTCCGCTGTCCTTTCACCGAATAGATTTCCATACCAATGTTTCCCCAGCTTTCCCGACGCATTAGAGAATGAATTTTAAATTAATTTCGTACTGGGAGAGTGTCCCTTGCTTTCCGTGAGGGGGGTGGTGGGTGGAGCCACAAGGGCTTTTGAGCAGAGTAGTGTGCCAACAAAGTTCGAGTTTTTAACATTAGCTAATCATATATTTTATGAGACGAAAGCATTTCGAATACACACACAGTAGCGGAATGTGTTTGCTTGTACATTGAATTTACGTTCTATTTGTTACGTATTGTTGTACATATTGTTTCAGTCTCTGAATCATCAAAATACTCTCCTTTTACAGGTCTTTCACTACTTTTGGAATCACGCACGCTAAAACAATTGAATAATTCATATATGGAGTACAGATGCAAAATATTTATGTGTCGTGATCTGCATTTTGTATAGTGTAACTGTTATTCAGTTATTTCAACCTTTTTACTAGAAAATTCAAATTTTATTGTAGAACAATTATTTACGTTACTATTTCTTTTAATTTAGTAAAAACATTTCAAATTATGATTGTAACTGTAATTCAACAGAACTACTTTTCATTGATATCTGTGCATGTTAGAGTAAAAACTGTACAGAAATTCATGGAAATATCATCCAAAAGTCACATAAGGTGAACTTTCTTTTGCTCCTCTTGGATAAATAATTCGAATGTATAACTTTTTCAATGTTTTCTGTGATGGGTAAGAGCTTTTGACAGTTACCCATTTCATTGTATGATGGACGTCAATATCAGATCTCTGGCATGAAATTCAAGAGTTGAAACCTTGACATAAGTGTCGAAAGCTCAACTTTATTGTGACATCTGATTATATTTCGTTTCTGATGATACGTTTACACCAATCTCAAATATTTACCCAATGCCAATATCTCATCACTAATTCAATATTACTGAAGACATTTTCTATTTGGTGACAATTTCAAGAGAATAATTGGTTGCTCCTCATATCAAACAGTTCCTTATCTTCCTCCATTGGATATTATTTCCTCCGCACTCTCTCAACTACACACGTCTTTTATCACTCCTACTGTTGTCACAGCAATTGGCAAAGTTCGTTATTTCTGAAAACGCAGCATTGCATGAGTACCTCTCCTTTCATCTAGCTGTTCGAAATTGGAACAGTTACATCGCACTAAGATAGCGTCGTGTGCGGCAAAATAGTTCCACATCCTACGCATTTACCTCCAAATCCTGCTCTGCGCCCACATGGAGGTTTAACCCTCCATTACCTCCTCGCCATACTCATCCCAAATGGCCACGCCAAGTGCGTGCTGCGTGGCACGCCCGCGTCGCGGCGCTGACGGCAGCGGCACGCATCCCGTCGGGCATACGAAATTAGTTTCTCTTTGCCGCGTTAATTTGACATTTTTCAATGCCGGCAAATAATTTGTTAAATGAGTGCGTTTCAACGCGACACAATGGGACGCCGCCGCAATTCAAGTGGCCCTCCCCATTACGCGGTTGCAATTTGCGACGCGAAGCGCGCGCGTGTAGGACTGTGTCGGCGGCGGCGGCGGTGGCGGCGCGCAGGGCTGCCAACTGCCGCGCGCGCGTGCCGGCGGCCCCGCGGGCGTCCATTCCGGGGCGTGTTAGAGTTAGTGGTACTGCGAATATTGTGACTGTGGGGCGCGCCCGCTAACACTGATTTGAGCGTTAACCTCGCTCCGTTGGGGGCTCGCGTTTATGCGTGGGTGGGACGAGGGCGGTGAGGTTTGGGTTGCTGATGTCGCTTCTGGGTTGCTTCTGGTTTGGGGTTTGGTTTGTTCGTGTGCCTCTGTGAAGTTCAACGTTTCTAGTACTTCTCTTTTTGTCTGTGATATGCATTGTTTTTCGCAAATGATCTGAACATGATAAAAAATGTACTAATAAACAGCTAATAATCTGTTTAGTGTTATTCATGACGGATCATTCTTGTAAGTAAAACTCGAAATTACTCTAAGTTTGTTCATGCGAATGTTCTTACACGATTTATGAGAGAATATCTACTTCAATGTCTTCTTCCTTACTTTCTTCAAGATTAACAAGTGTCCTCACTCCCTCTATCCAATTCTGACTCTCTCCAGCCCTCATTCTCTCTCCAGTCCTCACTCTCTCTCCAGCTCTCACTCTCTCTCCAGTCCTCACTCTCTCTCTCCAATTCTGACTCTCTCCAGCCCTAACTCTCTCTCTCTAGTCCTCACTCTCTCTCCAGTTCTCTCTCTCACCCGTCCTCACTTCCTCTCTCTCATCCGTCCTCACTTCCTCTCTCTCATCCGTCCTCACTTCCTCTCTCTCATCCGTCCTCACTTCCTCTCTCTCATCCGTCCTCACTTCCTCTCTCTCATCCGTCCTCACTTCCTCTCTCTCATCCGTCCTCACTTCCTCTCTTTCATCCGTCCTCACTTTATCTCTCTTCCATTCTCCCTCTTTATCCCATCCTCTCTGCCTCCCCTTCTAATTTTCTCACTCTCCCGCCCTCACTATTCGTCCCATCCCTTCGTCCTCCCCCGCTTCCCGTTCTCCGAGCCTGACAACAACACTGTTTACAGCGCCGAGGTTTGTCGGACGCGCAGGGCGGGGGCGGTGGGCGGCGCGGCGGGCGACGAAGGACAAAGGGTGAAGGGCCGAGGACAAACAACATTGCGCGCCCGAGGACAGAAGAATCAATGCAATTCCCCGCGGGCGGCCTTGATTGGGGCGGCGGCGTCCACCTTTATTAGGGGCCCGGCCGGATCTCGGTAATTCCCCTAGAGCGAGAGGCCACCCCCGCACTTCACCTCCGCCGCTGAGCCGCGTCGCTTCGCTTCGCTTCGCTTTGCCCCGCGTCGCCACGCTATAGCTCGACAACTTAGAAAAAACCATCATGGCGTCGCTTACCTCAGGAGGCGTGGCGAAGCCATCCCGAGGGGGAGTTCAGTTGAACTCAAGTGCTGCGTGCAACGATAACTGATTTGCTCTTCCAACTTCGTTCTCCCGCTTCACTCTCAAGGCTTCATTCGAGCCTTCAGCACTCGGAACCGTCATCAAGGTCAGGCTGTCTTGCCCCCACCCGCCCAGGCCGAAGTAGCGGCGGCTCCTTCGGTGGGGAATTTAAGCCGCGAAGAGAGGGAACCACTTTTTGTTCATGCGCAGTCCACGTTTCTTTTCTAAGTTGTCGAACTGTAACTATCCCTGCTACCCTCCGTCCGCGCTCTCGCTTTCTTCCTCTTTCATCGGAATCTCCTCGGCGTCTCTTCCACTACTGGCTGCCATCTCTGGCTCTGGTAGTCCTTTGTAGCCCATGTCCGCCCATACCACAAGCCCCGCGCATCCCTCCTTTCCCATAAGGCTCTTTGATCCTGCATCCGCCCAACCACCTCTGCCTCCAAACTGCCCTAGTCTCATACTGGTCATCTTTCGCATCCTCTGAGCTTCTACAGCCCCCACCATCCCAAATCCCCTCCTTCTGACCTCCATAGCGCCAATGACCTCACCATCCCCAACATCAACGCTTCTACAAAACCTCTCCCCACTCTCACAATCCCATTTCATCTCACCTGTACCGCTTCCATCCTCCCTCTCTACCCCACTATCACTGTCGTTCTGCATTTTCATCGCTGTCGACATACCCTCAAATTACCTCTCTGCTTCCTCGTCTACTTCGCCGTCATGTGCATCCCTAGATGTTCTCTAAATTAAAAATTGACAACATCGTATTATTAAGAACATGAACAGGAACTTCCTTCATTCAACTGACGAACATCATTTCTACCGGAGTGGTGTTCTGTTCAAGAAGCACATATTCTCACTTCAGCATTCACGCGTTTGTATTTCGATTGTGATAATTACTGGCATTCTTATCACCGTATTTAGTATACAATCTTCATTAAAAATTAAGTCAACTAATATATGTTCTGCTCGGTGATTCCTATTCTGCGACAACAAAACAGACGAGTACATCTGGTGATTACGCGTGCCGTTTCTACTAAGGCCTCCGGATTCCCTGCTTCTGAAATGTGTATAACTTTTTTTGCATTATTCTCGATACCTCATCTCTCGTACATTTTTCTCCTTCTTATTATTATTATTTAATTGCATGTTATACGATTTGTCAGGTGACAAATGATACCAGTTGCTAATTACACAACTTGTGTACCTTGTGTTATACTGGTTGTTGTTAGTTTTATTTGGGAATTACAACAGCAATTTCGATTAAGTATTGAGATCAAATACAATTTTATTAGTTGCAGAAGTAGTCTCATTCATATTTAGGTGTGTCATTTGATTAGAACAGAGGAAGACTACTTTTTTAAATGATAACACAGTTCAGAAAATCACAGCGTATTTCCAGATACCAGACGCTCAATTATGCATTACTAACTATTCTTAATGATTAATAATGTTTTTAAATAACTCATTATTGGTGTCAGGAGGCAAAATTATTTTAATTAATCTTGTTTAGGCAGCATTGAAAACTATTTAAAAATGTATAACATATTTTGAATTTTAGTAAAAAGTAGAAGAAAATATTGTACATGAGCATAAAGCTATGTTTCCTAGTGGAGAGATATTCCTCAATCTCTCCTTATTCGTTCGTGAAGTAATGGCTCTCTCGTTCAAAGATACGTTTTATTGCTTTTGAAACTAATTACTACCCAGAATAATATAAAAATACAAAAAATTATTATAAACTTTGATACCGCTAAGAGGACTTTGAAAGTATCTTAGAGGAGTTTGTCCGCATCGAAATGTTGCGAGGCAGCTGGGAACGGTCGTCGCAGGGTGCAAGATCAGGTGTTGCAGACTATATCCGTTTCCCCTCCCATGAGCCCTCTCTTTCCCGGGGCCCGCCGGAAGTGTCACCGTGCCGGAAGCGCCTGTCCGGGGGCTGCAAGGGTCCGGGAGGGGGTGGTTCCGGTCGAGCGGGCAGCGGAGCAGGCGAGGGTGAAACAGAAGGAAAAGAAGGTATAATGGGCAATGAGAGAGAAGAAGCGATATTGGTCGTACTGAGGAATGGTGAGGTGCGAAAGGAATAAGGAGAAAGGGAGAAAGAAAGAGAGAGAGAGAGAGAGAGTGGGAGAGGCCGGATGAGAGGGAAGGAACAGGAGAAGGCTGGAGTGGGGAAAATTGCTCATTAGTTCGAGTGATTACCTTGTTAAAGCGGCCGAGCGCTGCACCTACCGGCAATTAGACTGAAGCACTTGCTCGCCCCTACATGCTTGAAGCTGCCAAGAAGCGACAACTGGTGGGACTTTATTAAGTTGGTCGAAGTGATGTGCAAAGTAGTCCACACAAGGCGTTTTTGTGTATCTGACGCTACCACACGTTTTTTCCTTTCGGAAAACACTCTTTTAATTGATGAGAATTGGAGCACTAATCCTGCAATTTTATAGTTTCTGTTGATGTTCATGTTCTTCGTATGGTGCTATCCCGGTTTTTTTAATTCTGAAGAAGGTAAATTTACAATATCTTTTACATTAAAAAATAGTCAGTAAATATTTTAACATTTGTAGTTGACAATGACAATCTGTGAGGAAAAGTATCCCAGTGGTACATTTTACCGCCTTCTTGAGTACAGAACAGAAAGAGTCAATTTAGTACTTAGAAGTCAAAGTTGAATAATATATTGGAACTAATTTGAGAATCTATAATAGAGTTGTAAGGGTGTAATTCTGGGTAATCGGTAAGTTTCTTCACTATTATCTAGGAGGTTGATGGCTACAGGATTTGGGCGGATTTCCTGACTTTGAAGATAGCTTGAGCTGCTTGATTTGATTCTTTGAACGATCGTCGGTACTTTTAAGTCTCAATGTAGCGTTGTGTTTGAGATGTACCACGGTGCTGCAGCAATCATCCGCAAGCGTTTTGGATTGAAATCTTTGTAAAATGGAGTGAATTGACCTGCTTGCTGTGCCCCAAATTTGGATGCCGTACGTCCATATTGGGATTATAATTGATTTGTAGAATAATAATTTATTGTCTGAGGATAGCTTCAAATGTATAAACAATATCCTAGTTGCCATAGTCTTTTCACTTGCAATTGAAGTTGCTTCTTCTCGGTTGGTGTTTGGGATTTTCAGGTAAGCCGTTTGTCGAGATGTGTTCCTAAATACTTCAAACTTTCAACCTGCAAAATTAGTTTATTATTAATATTAACGAAGTGGCAATTTTGTCTTCTCAACGTGAAAGTAATATGAACTGTTTGTATAATTAATGAATGGAGATGATTGTATTGTTAATTAATGCTACTGTTTTATTGGTAATTAGAATTTGTGTTATCGTTCTTTTATATGTCTATTGAATGTTGTTTGTTCAACAGCATCAGAAAAGGACGTTTTATAATGTACAGCATGACAGTGTATTATTGCGCTTTTGAAATTTGAATAATGTTTTCCATTTTAATATGAATTTCCCAAAAAAATTTCCTCATGTAAAAATTACCAGCCGATAAGTCGTAGAGCGGTGAATTTTCAAGCCTACACAATAAGAATAATACCCATGCGACTGAATACGATTTCAAATTTATAATGGAGTCAAAATTATAGGCCAGGGGTTTTCAAACTGTGGGTCGCGGCTCCTAGGGGCGTCGCGGCCAAATGGTAGGGTTTTATTAAAAATTATCTTTAGATTTAAATTCTGTGGTGGCAGCTGAGATTTTGTGGTACTCCACGATAAAATATCTGGGGTCAGTGAGGTATCTACCACAATAGTAGGCTATATAATTTTAATATGATTACAGTTAGCCAAACACGTGTCTGCAGATTTCTGCATTCGTACCGCGTACGAACAAAATGGCGTCGTGCTTTGACGACTCTCTATGAACTTATGTGTTTAATCTGTGTTACTTGGAACCACTGAGGATGGGAAGAGTGTTCCCGAAATACGTGTTTGGCTACATGTAATCATCTTAAAATTATATAGCCTACTATTGTGGTAGATACCTCACTGACCCCAGATATTTTATCTTTAGATTTGATTAACTTTCATCCTTGTCATTTGTGTATTTTGTAGTATCATACTGTACATACTCCTGGTTTAGATGACAATCAATTAATAGCGCGTAACGAAGTTGGTAAAACTTAGAAAGAAAAATAGTTATAGTTGATTTACTAATACAAAAAAAATAGAAAGGAGGGAGTGTAGATACGCAATATGAACGTGAATTATTCCGATCCTCTCCCACTTAAAAAGGAAACGAACCCCAAGTATTGGTTCCCCGATCCGCGGCTCCTCCAGCATCCGGAGGAAGAAGTCCGGTTGTTCCGCTGGGACTCTCCGGCGGAGGGTGCTCTGCGGGCAACTGCGGCAGACCGCCCGCTCTCTGGCGGCAGCAGGGCGCGGGGGGTGGAGGGGGCGGGGCGCGGAGGGCGTGGCGTGGTGCGGCGTCCCTGGAGGCCGCATTACGCTCGGGCGTCGCTTGTTTAGCGGCCTCATTGGCGGCGGACTCGCACCAATTACGAAAGGAGCCGCGTAAAACGAAACGCCTGGACGACGCCCCCCGCACCGCCCCCAGCACCACCCCTGCTGCCGCCGCCAACGCCTTCGCCGACCGCACAGCCCTTGCTGCACACTGGTCCAAAATGGCTCAAAGAGAGGACACACGAGAAAAAAACGACAAATTATCTTTCTCATTATTTTTCTTCATCTCTCGCATCGTCTCCATTTTCATTCTTGTCACCGTTTTCTTCCTCCTTCTTTTCCTTATTTCGTCGTTTCTTTCTTTTTCTCCACCTTCACCTTCTTCTCTTTCTTCTTCATGTCATCTTTCTCTTCTATTTCCCTTTGTCCTCCATTTCTCCTTTGTCCTCCATTTCTCCTTTGTCCTCCATTTCTCCTTTGTCCTCCATTTCTCCTTTGCCGTCGATTTCCTCTTTGTCGTCGGTTTCCTCTTTGTCGTCGATTTCCTCTTTGTCGTCGGTATCCTCTTTGTTGTCGGTTTCCTCTTTGTCGTCGGTTTCCTCTTTGTCGTCGGTTTCCTCTTTGTCGTCGGTTTCCTCTTTGCCGTCGGTTTCCTCTTTGTCGTCGGTTTCCTGTTTGTCGTCGGTTTCCTCTTTGTCGTCGGTTTCCTCTTTGTCGTCGGTTTCCTCTTTTGCCCCATCTCCTCTTTCGTCATATTCATCTCCTTTTTCTTCATAATCCTCAACATAAATTTGGACATCTTCGTATGCTTCGTCGTCTCCTCTTCCTTCTTAATATATATATTTTTTCTTCACCCGTTTCTTCTTCAGTTTCAGGTAAAAACCTGTACCGTTTCAGTGACCACTTATCGGTCTAGTTACACAACTTTCCTTTTAATCTCACGGAAAGATTTTCCTTCATCTCCACGAGAAGATGAGAAATAATTTGATTATAAATTGAAAAAATGGGTAAAATAGAGAAGAAGTGTTTATAGTTGGCGAGAGCGTACACCAAGAAAAATGTGAAATAATAAATGGTTTACCAGATAAAAGAATTTAAATGGACCCATTTCTATAATTTTTTTAATGATGCAAAGACAACAATATCCCGAAAAATATTAAAATTGTATTCTCTGTGAAACAGCACATACAAAAACCCTACACGAAGTAACTAGGTTTTGCGTAATGTCCACATAATCTATAATAAATAAAATATATTAAATTGTTTCAAAGAATTTTCACCAAAAATAGAAATGTTTTTTGAACAAATTTCATTACAAAAATACATTTCTTTTTCAGTATCATGGTCACAAATTGTATTTCTTAACTGTTGTGTAACATATTTCCTAGGGTAATTGCGTCAAAAAAAAGTTATGGAGTGGTGACAATTACAGATAAATGTATTTTATAAGTGACACTTTGACATTTACCAGGATGGTACACGTTGGAATAAACAGAATTTTGAGTAGAGATGGCAACAATATTCATTTCATAGTTAACTTTATCATTTAAATTATGCTGCTCTACACCTTCCTAAATGCACCGCACAACACTGCAATTAAATTAAGACTTCATTTAAATATCTTAAACTTATTTTAATTGTACGTTGATTGGCATATGTTTTATTTTTATTGATATAACGTTTTCATAATGAAAAATCTTGGTAGGTTGACACGCTCTGTTGAAAATCAGAGATCTTACAATACACAGTAAAGTCGCGAAAATCGGTGATAACTGAGGCTGGTGGTTCCTCGGATTACAAAAACCTCGGTTTACACGGGAAAAAGGAAAATACCAAAACGGAATTTTCAACTGCAATGTAAAGCTCCCAAATTTAATGTGCAGATACTATTAGTTACAGATACATATATACAAACATAAAGTTTCAAATCACAGTAGGCCCACTGTAGTAACGCACCGTACACTGAACAAAACAAATGATCGCGAATCGGTCACAACAATGAAGCAAGCGGACTGACACTGGCACCGACCGCTATACACGTGATCTTCAACGCAGTGTTGCTCAATCAAATGCCATTAAGCAGATTATCGGGGCTCATTAACTTCTTCAGGTGACTTGGCGTAAATCACGCTTCTTTTTTTCCGCCTCGGATTGCGCAATCTCCGCTTGCGAACTCCGCTAATGCGAACTCCGCTAATGCGAACTCCGCTAATGCGAACTCCGCTAATCCGAAATTTCAGATAAACCGAACCAAATTGGGCATGGAGGGAGAAATTAACAAATTAAATAAATTCCTTATTTGAAGTGTAAAGAAAGGATTTTATAATTACTGTCGAACTAAACAACTAATTATTGAAACACAAGTTGTCAAAACGAAACATTCAATGCACTGGTAACCACGGTGTATGTCACATGTTTACGTAGCAGTAATTTAAACGTAAGAGAAACTTGCAAAATCAATAATATTATTTGCCATAAGGAACTGAATCTGCTGGATGATGCGATCGCTACGCTACGTTATCATTTTCTCATATAGCACGCTACGTTGCGTTATGTGTGGTAATTCTATAGATGTATTTGTTTGTATATGTACGGTACATTCTTTCGGATAATCCGAACATTTTCGAAACCGAACAGACCACAACCCCAATTAGTTCGGAATACCGAGGTTCTACATTATATATACTGTATATGTTATATAATATATGTTATATGTAATGTAAATGTTATAAAGAAATAAATATTATTTAAAAAATAATTATTTCAATTCCTCAAAACAGTTGCAAATTGGTCACACTACTGACGAAGGACGTTCCCATACGTATTCCGTTGCTTTGCTCCGTTTCGGCCCACTGCTCGTGGCTCGCCTGCTCGCGTCCGCTCGCGCCCGCCTTTACAACATAACGGGCGTCGTTACAGCCGGCGAAGTTTATCGCGCCCGAGAGGCGCCGCAGCGCCGCCCACTCGCGCCCCCCACCCCCACCCCCGGCACCCCCACCCCCGGCACCCGTCACTTGCCCCTCCATTCCCCCGTGTGGAACGCCGATGGCGCCTCACCTCGTCATAAGCTCCAGGCGCCATCCGCTCACGCGGCTCTCAGTGTGTTCAGTTGCTCTCGCTGTTTACGTTCATGTTATACGCATCTCCTACTAGTAAATATAAACTGAGGTGGCTCAGGGCATTGATTGATGTCACTGAAGTGTCTCGAGCTGGAAGGTCGTCAGGTTCGAGTACTGACGGTGCGGGGTTATCGACACTAGATAGCTAGGTGGAATGTAGCCCCTGTCTTTAGGAGAATTCTACCGAAGGGCTACTCTGATTGGTAGTTTTCCGTGGTTTATCCGATCAACATCAGGCGAATACCGGAGCAGTAGCCTAACAAACGGGCCACGGACCGTGTGAGATATTTCCTTTACCTTCCTTGTCCTATCCTTACCATTAACACAAACTTATTCTTACATGTGCCCCATTATGTGTACTACACATGTCTGGAGTGCAGTCGGGAACTTAGACCATGTTTTGACTGGGGCAGTAACCAGCTGGTGGGAGATACGTAGTTCGGGAAACCAACGCGAGCCGGCGTGTAGGTCGGCGCCGGATCTCCCCATCCAGCGAAAGAACACCGCCACCTCCCATGACAAAAACGTGCTATATACTGACGCAAATAACAGCCATAGCAGTTGACTCGCCCGGAAATACGAAATAATACGTCAACCCAAATAGTATATTTCTTGATAATAGGAAGGACGGTTTTTCTATATGCTTGGTGAGTACAAGCGGTTTGACAGACTGAGTTAGAAACGGTCTTAAATTGAAGATATTTCACCACAAAGGTACAGAAACTACTTCAATCACAAATATTTTTGCTCTAAATGTTAATAACACACGTACACAAAAAAGGAAGTTGAAGACTCGAAGACTTGGCACGTTTCTCTATGTATATCAACGCGCTGAATCCGAATCAGCCAGATAGCGCCCGGTCCGTACAGTACCGCTCTGCGGCGAGCAGTGAAAGCTTCCTATCGAAAGTGGCGCGCAAACGCAGGATTGGTCGTATGTGGTGGTGAGGTGTAGTTTGTGATGAATTGAAGGAAATATGTCATTTGGATATATCTATTTGTCATATATAACTACCTTTAAGTTGTGATTTTCTATTTGTATTTACTGATTATGGGGCCAGTTTCCAACCCATGCCTGCAGTGGACGAATGATTCTGATGGATAGAAGGATGGATGAGAATGATGTGATGTGAATGGTGATGGAGAAATGGTAGACTTCAGGAGAAAAAGAAGAATTATAAGAAAACGTGCCGCGAACCCGTATTGTCCACTACAAAGTTCTTCACTCACAGTCATTTGAAACTGATACTCAGAGGCGGAAGGCAATCAGTTGCATCATTACACATTACATTGCTATTATTCTATATTACGATACCAGTGTCTGTGATTTATGATCATATCTGAAAATAGACGAATAATATTGATTGGTAACTGGTCATAAAGATACGATACGAATGATAATACAATTTGGAATGAGAGGCAAGGGAAATCAAAGAACCTCGAAAAAACCTGTCGGAAATTCATCTTGGCCATCACATATTCCTCTTGATCGACAGGAATTCGAACCCAGACAGCAATGGTGGAAGGCGAGCTGTGGAACGCTACATAACAAGTCATCCAGATATATAAGGAGAGAATCGATGTTCGGATAAAACTTTCACTACATATTTTCACAAATTTAGATTTGTACCTCTTCCCTCAAGTTTCCTGTCACCGGATAAATCCTATGTCGAACTCGCGACGCCGTAATTTCGGTAGGTATTGGCAACACGCAATCCTCTTTTGAGCATGATTGCGCCTTTTGCACCTAGTTCCTCTTGCTTGGTACCATTTAACCGTTTATCATTGTATGGATATAAGAGGCTGTACTTTTTCTATATCATTAGAGCTGGGAGAAATAGTCTCTTTCCCTTCGCCCCGCATTCATTTTGCACGAAATAAATATATTCCTTCGTGTGTTGTTGTCTAATGTTCGGGATCCGTAAATTTTTCCAATGGTCCATCCATCACATTGACAGATATTTTAGCATTTCGAATTTGGGAGCATATGGTTATTATTTTTAGACAGCAAGGAACATTCACAAGAAGTGCCCCAGGTATAGTTATTTGTTGTTGCGTGCTTCTCTAGCTAAGTCAAAAACGAATCTAATTAGGGCGGGAATTGTTGGAGGATTTGATTCGTGTGGGTCTTTGGTTAAGATTATTTTACACCCCACAAACGTGACATGACATACGACGATTTTCTTGTTCTTTGAAAATTCTTGGCCTCAAGTTTGGCCTGAATACACGAACTTAGGTTTTGGAAGGCAGTATGCTGGCCCCCATATCATCGAGTCGGAACATTCGTAACATACGACATATGAATAAGTCACATTAAATTACATTTATTACTTTATTTTTAGATATGGTTCCTTTATAAAAACATTTCATTGGAAATTTGTTTTCGATTGATTTTTTTTTTTTTTGCCTGGATTGCACGCATCTCTCGATGCTTTCTAACTTGCTGAACCGAATGAATGATTCTAACTTGTCTGTAAGCACACGGCGGAACACCGCTTGTCTGAATGCTTACTGCAGAACTGTAGTTTAGCCTGTTGGACAATTAGGCGGCACTTACATGGGTCCTGCCTACCTTGCTTCGTGGAGTGTTGGGGCACTTACCTGCGGCTCAGAGACTGTCACCGACGGGCAAGCGCTTAGAAGACGCACGTTCAAATGGGGGCCACCGGATTTGACATTCATGGAATTGTGTACGCTCAAATACGAGTGAGTTTTCTTCTTTGCGATAATCCTTATTACTTCTGTCTTCAAAAGGTCTTGTCCTTGAGGACGTGGATTTTCACGGCGTATCTAAAGAGATCCAGGCTACCCGGAAAACACTGCTTCTAAATGCAAATTCCAACTATTAGAATAGTTATATCAAGGCGGTTGACACCAGAGAGACTCGGAGGAACGGTTAATACAATACATTCCAAGCAGATCAGTAAATCGACACAAGAGAGTAGTGAAAGCGGCTGCAAAATGTACAAGGCAAGTTTACGAGGCAAGTTTGCAAAACGACGGCTGATATTCTTTAGAACTCCGCCTAGAACGCTGAGTCTTGTCTACAAAGAAGATTACATTTTTTATCGTTTTATTTTGAATCTCGTCTGTTTCTATTGTTTCAATATTTCGGTTGTCATACGCATGTAAATACGCTTTGGCTCACAGGTCGGAGCAAGGCAGATTGGAAAGATGGTCTACGATCAGTTCTCTAATCTAATGATTTGTGCAAAATTCATTACGATACTTCATACATTAAAACCCCGCTGCATTTCACATTCCATTCAATTAATTATCATGTTATACTGATTAACTGAAAATATTTGATAATTCGTCACAAACAGAAAGGTGGTCGGTAAGAAGTTTTTTTTTTGTTTTTGTTTTTTAGAAAACGTATGCAACTTACCTCAATAACGTGAATTTGATATTAATTTTGTTGAATCATACCAGGTGCTTTTCTAATACAAAATAAATTTGATTTTGTTTCTATCTAGAGTAATTTGTGATAGGTGGCACGAGGTGCCTCGCCAGGAGCGTACGTAATAAATTTGTTAAAGAAGATAGTGTCGGCTTCTACCGATGAGACCATTCCCGAAAGCTGTTCATTTATTCCCCAATAAAATACATAGATTTAGATCTGTAAAAGAAAAAGATCTATATCTGCATGATTGGAGTACTATTGCACTACAGGCGACTACTCCCCTTTACGATTTTTTGCAACAATGAACCATCCATTAGTTCTCATTTTATACAGGAACATGAAATGTTCCTATATACAATGAGAACTCTAAAGTGTTTGACAGGACTGAACGGTATCAATTAGAGTAGGGAAAGGTAGTTAAACGCTCAGGTCCAAATGGTTTGTCCCTCATCAGTCATCAAAGAATCTATTTGAATAATTTTCCTGCCCCACATCACCACTGAGCTGTTAATTGTCGTTATACTAATAGTTAACTTTCGTAGAATGTGTTGTATTTTGCACCAAATTACTCAACATTTTCCCAATCATTTTTACAACCACCTTATCCTCGTTCTTCGTAGTCCGGCGAAAGCTGCGGTGTTGGTTCTCCTCGGCTAGTGAGGGCGGCCAGTCTTCCCAAGAGACCCGGGCGTCCTCGCCTCTAAATCCTCGCCGGCGCAGCTCGTAAAATCCTCTCTTCATAAAATCTAAGAGGCGGCGCCGGCGTCTGTGGATGAGGACATACGCTTCCCCTGCGAGGACGTCGGAGGGCGGGTTTCGAGGCTAAGCCGGCCCAAGGCGCAGGAGCTCCACAAGGTCTAGTTGTTAATGAGTATTTTTTGCGGGTAGGTAGAGGTAATGGCTTCGCTTATAGGATGGCGCTCAGCGAGCAGCACCAGCTTCACATTTTACTTTTAATTTGGATTTCGACATATCCGTACACAGTATGAAAATACCACTCTTTGTTCGTTCAATCGATCAATTTCTCATTTTCTTTTGTATTGATGATGAAGGAGCAATCCGGTTCGTTATTCAGAGTTCATCTAAACGTCGGAAATTTTGTTGTTATTTTTTCAAAATGATCAAAGAGAACACCTCATATCAGTTTCAAGGTGATAATCAAGATCAATCTGCCATGCACATAACATCAGTAATATGTTCGAATCATATTATAATAGAAGCATAATGCTCATATTGCTATTTAACTTGTTTTGCTATTTTTTAAGAATATTTATTGTTATGTAATCAAACCAGACGGGAAGGAAAATTTTTTCTACATTTGCTTTTGTTCCGAAGACAGTATTTTACTTCCAACATTTTTTTGATATTTTTTTAATATCATACAGAAAAGGTTTCGTGGTGAAGTAAATATGGTGGTCAAATATGACCGCCATGAAATATAAGAGATATATTCAAACAGTTATGATAAAAACCCAACTGAATCGTGCCATTTATATATATAAAACTGTTACCTTTTCCATCGTATTTTTAAAATTGCATTTCACAATTTTGTATGTATCTCACTGGTATAATCAAACTTCATCGCAAAAGTTCTAAGATGTAATTAAATCATTTGTGTGATGCTCCAATATTTATTACTTTCGCAATAGTCCTCATTAAAAGACACTTCTCTTTATAACTGCCGCTTCTAACGAAGAAAACAGCCTACGAGTACTCTGCCGTTACCGACGGCAGTTCGCGTACGCATCAACTATAAATCCATTCAGTTGTACTAGCTTAATTCTAATCTCAAAACCTGAAAGTTTGAAAATCAATCGACATCGTTACACTGGTCTTTTCATTTGATTACATCATTTGCAAAATAGTCCGCAAACATGTATTTATTTATTTATTTATTTATTTATTTATTTATTTATTTATTTATTTATTTATTTATTTATTTATTTATTTATTTATTTATTTATTTATTTATTTATTTATTTATTTATTTATTTATTTATTTTATTTATTTATTTATTTATTTATTTATTTATTTATTTATTTATTTATTTATTTATTTATTTATTTATTTATTTATTTATTTATTTATTTATTTATTTAATTGCTTCACCAACAAGGGATAGTCGTCATTGAAAACCATTGACCACGTCAGCTCGTAGAGTGCAGCAGCCCTCGACGATGACCGCCTGCGAGCGCGCGCCGTTAACGACGGGCAGTCGCTGGACCGTCCACTTGCGACGCGCCTCGCGCATCGGGGGCGGCGCCCGGCCGGCGCGGCGCCTGCGGCAGCGCCACTGCCCCTCCGCCCACGACCGCTCCTCTGCCCCCGCGCTCTCTAGGCGCCGTCTCTACTGCTAGCGCCACATCAACATCGGCACAGTGCGTCGCAACTGTCACCCCTATCGTCATCACTATCATTGATTCATCGTCGACGCAATTGACGCCACCGTCGTCGCTGCAATCGGCATCACGATTGGCGCCATCATCGATATCCAATCAGTGTCTCTACCATCGTCACAGTTACCTTCGCCACCATCGTCTTTCTCAGAGTCACAATCATCGTCGTCACTAGCATAGTTCCCACCATCATAGTCATCTTCGCCCCTACCGTCACCACATAGTAGCGATTATCGTTCACAATCTTCGCTTTAAAACTAAAGGTTCTCGACCGCAGCCACTTTCTCACGGCACCCGTCTTCAATGTAACTGCTCGATTCATTGCTATCTCCACCATCTCTACGAGCATTCTGATCGCCCCAACCATTAAATGCTCAGTCACCTTGATTTCTACCCCCCTCTATTCGGGCTTGGTTTCCATTCTTTTTGTTTACATGGAGCCGGTGATGGTGTAGGAATTTGCCGAAGAGATAGTGGAGATGTCAAAACTGGCAGGGAAGGCGTCAAAAAGCGGAGACGCAAGAAATGGCTGTCGTATAGACGGCAGGAGAGGGGTAAGGAAACTGAGGAAGTTATGGAGGCGGTACTGGCAGCTTAGTCGTTGGCGAATGTGAATGCGGATGGTGAAGGTTGAATGGATGTGAAGATTGTAGGGATCACGGGCGAATTGGCGAAAGAAGTGGAGACGGTGAAAACGCCGACAGTGGCGGGGGAGGAGAGGGCAGGTTGTGGTAGAAGAGAGAGGGTCAAGGGGCGATACCAGTGCCCGGTGACTGTGGGGAGAGGGAAAATCAAAAATGGAGGCGGTAGTAGTCGCGGATCAAGGGTCGTTGAGGTGGGGGCAGAGGTGGTGCGAAGGTGGGGGTGGAGGTGAGGGTGGAGGCAGTGGCGGAGGTGGAGGAGGAGGCGGAAACGGCGGTGGCGGCAGCGGTGGTGGAAGCCGGCGACGGAGGGAAAGGAGATGAGGGGAAAATGGGGATGGTGATAGCAGAAAGGGCAGAGGCGGTAACGGAGGCAGCAGCAATAGAGTGGGTGGCGGCGAGAGGGGCGGCGGGGACGGCGGTGGGGGCAGTGTCGGGAGCCAGTGTGTCGGGAGCGGGAGCCAGTGTCGGGAGCCAGTGTCGGGAGCCAGTGTCGGGAGCCAGTGTCGGGAGCCAGTGTCGGGAGCCAGTGTCGGGAGCCAGTGTCGGGAGCCAGTGTCGGGAGCCAGTGTCGGGAGCCAGTGTCGGGAGCCAGTGTCGGGAGCCAGTGTCATTGGAAATGCCAGCGCTGGCGGAGGCAAAGGAGATGACGGGAAAATAGGGATGGGGAAAGGGGCAGAGGCGGTAGCGGTGGCGGTGGAAATAGCGGGGGTGGAAGCGGGGGCGGGGGCGGGGGAGGGGCAGGGGCGCTGTTCGTCGTGGAGTTAATGTCGCGAGAGGGTCGAGGCCGTCGGTCCGCGCGTCTGAGCGTCGCGGCGCCCCGCCCCGCCCCCTCTGCGGCCGGACGGAGCGGCGCCGTCGGTGCTTCAATGCCGCAAGCGCTCTCCACCCACGCCGCCGGCGCGCACGGCCTTTAGTCCAGCAGCCTACATTGCGCTTGGCATTAGGCTTCAGCCACAGTCGCACATCCACCCGTACATTTGTGCTCACACCGATTCGCACTCGCGTGTGGTTTCTTTTTATGATTACTCCCGTGTACTTCTTATTCTAATAGCCAACTATCGGGCATTGGCATCACCATTGAAAGAGAAGTCGCTTCAATCTTAAAACACAACTCACTAGCTTCAAATCAAGCTTTGTGCAGCTCATATGCACCTTATGAAATAGGAATAAATGAAACAATGAAATTGGATTGATAAATGTATATTCTGTATCCTGTCGGTATTTTCAACATTTCAAATGGGACGTCATAACCGTTTCAGGAAAGTATACCCCATAAAAGAAATCTCAGAGTTTTCCTAGATGCAAATGGTCATGGAGATCCAATCGTAATCTCATAAACAGTTCCTTCCCACGAACCCATAGCTTGACTGTTCTGGAATGAATGCGAAAAAATATTTTCTAGTAAATCATTCTATTATTATATCTTCTTTTCCCTCAGAATGAATGATAAGTAAAGGGTAAGGATTCTAAGAAAATTTAAAATATAATTAGAGGTTTTTGAGAAAATTCTGATATTTAACATTGAAACAATATATAGGCTAACTTTGAAAAATCATCTGAGACTTTGTTGAGTCTCATCTCAGTCGAGTTGTATCAACACCTTTCCGTGACAATTTCATATAGAGTACTGTAAATATTAAAATACCTTCTTTTGTGTATTTGAAATTGACGTTTTCTCGATCTTCTTTTGAATATTATTGTTCTTATTTGTTCTTTTTTAGTTCATTGACCTCCCATATTATGGTAAACTCTCAAATTTTGTACACAAAGTGTTTTTCTATTGTGTTCCTTTATTTTTGCCACTTTTTTACCTTCACTTCTTATCTCATTTTGGTATTAATGTACTAGTCAATATCAACAAGAAATTTATTGTTTTATCATGTAACGTGGTCCATTCTCAGTTCCGCTGGCCACTACAGTGACTGAGGGTCTGTCTCGATCAGGGCAACGTGGCGATTGATGTGGTTGTGCCTCTGACAGGACGTTTCCAGGATTAACATCTTCGCTTTCTAAGCGGTTTCATGTTCTGTTCTCGAGTCTTTTGGACCGATATATCAGCATGATCTAATTCTTAGAGTTGTTTTCGACGGATTCAATCAAGAGACCAATTTCAGATCAGACAATTGATATGCTACACTTTCTTTGTAGAATCAATACGTAATCTTGAGGTCTTGCGTATTACTGCACAATATTTATTTATGTTTATTAGTTTCTCTTTAACATAGTAATAACAACTAACAACCTTATATTGTCATACAACAAAGCAAAAGATACAGGTACATATCGTAGTACATCTATTTATACTATTCAACGATAAACCATATTGCATACAAATGTTCAGATTTTAAACGGAATTTGAAAGTCAATTATCTAAAACGTTTTCGGACACAATGCAAAACGAATGTGGTAGATAAATAATCTAGAATTTCAATGGCATGAAATAATATTTGTTAATTTGACGACATTAAGCTCTTTAAACTAGTGATGAACCAGATAAAATTTAAGTTAAATATTTTTGTCAATTTCGTAGGTCGAAAATAGTTTCCTTGGAGTTCTAATTTATTTATGTACTAACCTTATTTATTCGCAATTATTGTTTCATGAATAAGTTTTATATGACCTCTTTATTCTACGAAAACAAGTACTACTAATTCATCGCAGCAGCATCACCCTTGAAAGAGAAGTCTCTGCATTCTTAAATCACAACCCACAGACAAGCGGTAAACAAGATACTAAAACGAAGAAAAGCGATCCCAACGATATATCACATAGGTCAGTTTGAGTATGAGTATGTCTCAGCCACAACAAGATGGCGCGGGCGGCAATCTACAATCTAAGCTATGCTTTTTGTAATTGACCGATTAAAAATAACAATAAAGGAGAAAGGGGCCTGTATTTTTCCCAACGTCGCATCCCCAGTCGCCTCTGCCTCCGCTGCCGCCGCCGCCGCCGCCGCTGCCTTCGTCTTGTTAGCTCCGAGCAACGAACGCAGTTAGTCGGTCGCACGCTTCGCTTAACTTCTCGAGTTCGAAACAAATGAAGCTCCTAAATAAACTCAGTCCGGCTCGCAGATTTAATTAGGGGGGGAGTCGCTGGCGCCAGCGCTGTTCTTTTCGGAGCGTCGCGGTCGCGACAACGAAGCGGGAAGGGCAGGGGCGACGGCGGCGGCGGCGGCGGCGGCGGCGGCGGCGGCAAGCGCGGGGGCGGAAGTGGAGGCGGAGGACGAGGTCGACGGGGATCAGTGTAGGAGTGGAGAAGCGGGCGAGGGCCAGGGCGAGGGAGGAGTGGGTGGAGGGGGAGTACAGGGGCGACGACGACGGCGGGGGCGGGGCGTCGCGTCATCGTCAGCGAGGGCGGAGGTGGCGACGGAGGGAGAGGGCGGAGGGGGGAGGACAGGCTGGCAGTGGGGACGTGAGCGAGGGCCAGGGTCAGGGTGAAGGCAGTGTGGGTGAGAGAGAGAGAGAGAGAGAGAGAGAGAGAGAGAGAGAGAGAGAGCGGCAGAGGACGGGAGTGAAGGCGCAGGGGACGGGTGTCGGCCGAGTAATGGAGACGGCAGCCAGAATGCTCGAGACGTGGAGAGAAGGGGAAAGATTGCTCGGAAGAGTCGGGAGCAAAATATGCTCCCCTGACTGTTTTTTTCGGGGTGGGTTCTGCAAGGTTTGAAACAGAACAAAAGGATAAACGTGTCTGTTTTATGTTAGGGACTCACCTCTACTGTGAAGAATTGATGTAAAATCGTCATTTTCGAAGCACACAAGCAGACTGTTTCGATTCCGGACATACGCGTTCATCTAGTTCGTGGGGATCCAATGTGTTTCTAGAAATATGGAACGTAATAAAGCACCAGTCTGGAGGGGGAGCGGATTTCATTTGTCTTTATTTCTTTAGTAATTTTATTAATCAGTTGAAGAAACAAATGGATTTTGGTGAATACAAAGACCTTCCATACTAGTCTGACGATGCACTAGGATGGAACAATGTTATACTACTCTCATGCTTTACATAAAAAGCATGCATTCAAATTCTGGCGGACTGCAATTACTCTCCGTCGACATTCTTTCCTCCGCAGCATCAACGGTCAGGTAATTTTACGGTTCGAGCCCTTCCGATGGCAGATTTTTAACACAAGCAACAAAACTCTATCGATTTCGATCATTGTCTGGAGGATTCTAGCGACTGACTGCGCTCGTCTATAGTTTTCCGTGGCTTCTCTAATAAATAATAGGCGAATGTATCTTGCATGAACCTAGCGCCAATTTGCCTTCCCCCTCTTTTTCCTTTACACTTACATGTTGTACTCTACCATACATGTCAGGTGGCCAGTTGGGAGAGAGAGAGAGAGAGAGAGAGAGAGAGAGAGAGAGAGAGAGAGAGAGAGAGAGAGAGAGAGAGAGAGAGAAAGGGGAAACATCGCAAGCCGAAGTATACGTCGGCGCCGGATCTTAGATTTCAGCAGGAAGGAACGCCATCATCTCTTCAGGACATATCTACGTCTAACGGGGCTAATTATATTGAATTTGACGTACCCGGAAACAATAAATACGCACTCATATACTTGAAATCCTCAGTAAGACTTCAGAGGCTGCATTCCGTCAATGTGGAAAAAATTGAGTTTGGAATGAAATCGTGAAGTTTTTTAATACGTTCTACACGCTCATGCTTTCAGTTTTCTTCAAAACGCATTTATTTTAAGGTGTTTAAATGCGCTTTGAAGAAATCTGAAAGCAGAAACGTGTAGAACATATTAAAAAATACACTACTTCATATCAAACTCAATTTTTTTCCACCAGTGAACAATTTGCGTTTTCATTACTTACTCCTCATATAGCGACCACTGTTTGTAACATTGGGGGTGGGGTAACGGAAACGGAATATGGTCACACACGACAACACCTATCATCCAAAGCCTGCTGACTCACGCGCCTCTAGCAGCAGAATCATTCACTAACGATAATCGGCGATTTCGATTTTGTGGTTAGGTGTGTTAAATGCAATTGTGTGAAGTGATATATTGCGATAAACATTCTTTCTCACAATTTCTTTCTTCCTATTTTTAATCTCTATGCTCCTCATGGATAATTAATACTAAATAAAAATCACAGCACAGAAATACCACCACTAAACGTACTCGAACGGCGCAATTCAGTTGTTTCTCGTAAGACCCCTAGCGGCGGCTTGTGGCGATTCGTGCAGAAAACGTACAGACCGTGATTGCGTGTCTTTCTGGTTTAAACTTCTAGTTTGATATCTTGAATTTTCTGTACAGAAACTGTATGAGAATCTGCACGAAAACTGTACCGTGAATACCGGACTTCAGCATTGGCGATAGATGGAGAGATGGGTGGATGGACGAATTGTTAAACGTTTCCCGTCAATTGATTACCTCCTCCCAAGTACCTCCAAATCGTGGACTCTGACTGCCCAAGGTTTTGGAGGAAGATTAGTACTAAATATGGAAGCAAGATTTATCCGCCTTTTCGATATCAGGGTCGCACGATATGAGTTTTTGTGTTTACACAAAAGAGAAATCGCCACTGTAGCATTACAATATATTCTCTTAACCACGCGTGTACATAGTAGGTAAGAAAGTAAAGAGCAGTGGGTTTCGTTATATTTTGTAGATTAGCTTATAATTGCGCGAAAGCTTTCTAAAATAGGGAGTCACTCTCATGGGGCCAGACCATGATTTCCCAATTTTGACCGTCTTCGTCTTCCCGAGAACACACTGCAGAGGGAGACAGTGGAAGGCGGGGGCGGCGGAGAGCGGATGCTGCTAGAGCCAATACAGCCGCCTCCTCTGTAATTTCCCAGAAGGCCCTCGAAGCGCACGGGCCGGCCACCGCAGCCCCCTCGCTCTCTCCCTTCCGTTCTCCCTCTCCCATCCTTCGTCCCTCCCTCCCTTTCTCCTTCATATCTTCCTCTCTCCCTCCGCCCTTCCTCCCTCGCTCTCATACTCCTTCCTTTCCATTCTTCTTTCCGTTCTTCATTCCTCCCTCCCACAATTCCTCCCTCACTTCCTTCATCCCTACCTTTCTCCTTCATCTCTTCCTCCATCCCTTCTTCCTTTATCCCTTCTTCCTTTCTCCTCTCCATCCGTTCCTGCCTCCCGCTCTCCCGAGCTCCCTTCCTTTCAGTATACAACCCATTCTTCCTTCCTCCCTCCGTCCTTCCTTTCTTCCTGCCTTTCCCTTCCTCCCTCCCTTTCTATGTCCTACCCTCCATTCTTATCTTTCACCCTCTTTCCTCTTAACTTCCTCCCTATCACTTACTTTCGTTTCTCCCTCCCTTTCTCCCATGGACCTCGTCCCGACCTCTTCCCACAACGGCTGGTGATACTTGTCCTAACTACAATTGGATATAGTGTAGAATTTAGCTGAGGAGTTAAGTCTGTATAAAAAAAAAATAAATACAGACGTAAAGTTAACGTGTTCTCTTTTTTTACCATATAAAAATAGCAATCACTTCTAATATTAATTACAAATAATTTTTAATATCCCAAGATTACTTCGGTGAGACAATCGCAATGTACGAAACTGTATCACGAAAATTTGTTTCATAGTAATCATGTTGTTCATTATTGTACGAATGATTTTTATCATTCACAATAATCGTGAACGATCGAGTTTTAGAAAGTATATCAACATATTGAACAAAACAATATTTTTAAGCGTATCATCGAAATTCAATTTTCCATTTCGGTATTTATTTTCGTGCTGTAAATGATTTTTTAGTGCATACTAGTAATATGGAACACCATTCAACACTTTTAGAGGATATGTAATTATAGGATATGCCTATTTTTTTGTAACATAGCATTGTAGTTTTTAGAGTAAAGGTTTCCTAAAATTCATATTGTATTAAAGAAAATAGTTTTATTGTTTATTTTCAACTAAAATGTTTCGCGAATGTCTTCCCTGTCATGAAGAACGCCATGTGATTTCGTCACACGCTTCGCATGTACAATTAGTGGGGAGTGTCCTATCCAATTACAATTAGATATCTGCGTCCTCGCGTTCTCCGCACTCCTTTGAACCCTCGCGTAGCCATGGCGAAGGGGGGGGGGGTCACGTACCGACAATTATGACAAAGGCCACACATTGGTCGGTTCTTATTCGGCGACCTCGGCTCGACGACGCTGGAAATTAATTTTGAGCAGACAGCGCTCCAGACGGAGGAAATCAAAAGAGAACTCGAGGAGAACAGGATGAGGAAGATTCACTGAGCTAGATGGGAAACTTCCTGTTTGCAGCGAAGTGAAACATGATTTCCAAATTAATATTTTTTGCTATTTTTTGATTTTCGAAATATGAAATACTAGAACAATTTTTGAACATATCTATAATTTTAAGGAAGGTCGTATTGACTGATATTAATTGTAATACTTTCTTCCCCTTGGTCTTCTCCTCCATCTCCACTTTCTCCTTCTTCTTCTCCTTAACTCCTCTTCCATGTTCTTCTCCTCAGTGTCCTTCGCCTCCATCTCCTCCTAAGCTTCCTTCTCCTCCTCTTCTTAGTCCTTATCCTATTATTTTCTCATCCCCTTTGTACTGCTCTTTATTCTCTTCCTTCAACCACTAATTTCCTTCTTCTCTCCTGCCTGGCTTTTTGTTATTATTGATATTTTTCCCTTCTCCTCTTTCACATATTACAGGATTAATTCGATCTCTGGGAATATTTTACTATAGAAATTATTATATATATTTCATTGTTTCACTGAATTGTAGCATTTTGGAATTAACTACACATTTCTTTTGCAGTAATGGTTCCAATACAATAATTTGTTATTTAATGGTATAGTTTGGTCAACAATTCACTAAATTTGTCCTCTTCTTAATGTGTAAGACTAAGAGATATTTAAGCAATAACGGGTTTTACATTTGTTAACCGTATAAGTTATTAACTTAGAAATGAACGTAGTACTAAAGTGGCAGTGAAATAAATACATTATTGGCTTATTTTTTTATTCCATGTATTTTTCCCTGAATGAAAGTAAAATTTATTCAATTTTATAATGTTAAAGTTACGTTAATTACATGCATTTCAATTAGGAAGCACTGTTAAAATTTTTAATGAAAATGATTTTACATTCTTGGAATGTCAATTATAATAACAAGACAAAATTATTTATTTTATTGTTTTTCCATTTATATTCCAAACTCCATTCAAAATTGTTAAAATATTTGGATAATCCGTATTATTTCTCAAAATTATTAATTTCAGGAACGAACGGCTACATGTTAGTGTTTGATATTCAGTATTCAACCTTTGCTAGATCATACTTCATTGAGCTCAGTTACACTCCATAAATATCATTCTACTAGTGTTCACAATTATTGTAGACAACAAAAGACACTCGCTTATGAAAAATAATGTCACATAAAACAATGTAATTCCTGGCACTAAATCAGCTGTAGTTTGTTGCAACAGAGCTTTATATTTCTGCTTTGCCGATAAATAAATTGCACTACATAAATGAAACTGTATCAGCCAATGGGAATCAGTTCAATGACTGCATTCAAATACAGAAATTTTGGTATTGATCTATTATCTTCTGAAAATATCATTGTTTCGTTTTTGTTATCTTTTTCGATTATTATATAGACAACTATGGAGGTGTGTCACAGATATGAGTCACAGAGCCACTGGTTAGAGTTTTTAATTGCACAATATCTTTAGGGGTGAATTATCTTCAAGAAGAATTGTCAGTTTCTTATGAGGTTACACATTTTGTTACACGTATTATAAAATAATAAATAAATTCAAATTCTTTATGAATTACATATTTTTGTTATTAGAAGAGAGTAAAAATATATGCATATCAATTTTTCTCTCTTTTAGATGGCTTTTCAACAACTTGGTCATATAGTTACCACTGTGATTGCATTAACTGTGAGGGAAACTGTAGGAAGAACACGTAAATACAACATGAGCACACAAACATATATGCCAAAGGCGGGATTCTAACTCGCTACCCTTCGAGCCGAGCTAGCAACGACCCTTCAGACTACCGACCTCGGCCACCAGCACCGCCCATTTTTGTTGATATTGTCACATTCATCTATACTCTCGTCATAAACGAGTATTGAATTCAAACTTCCTGAGAATTGGCTCTTAAAAGTAGTTCAGAAGAATTTGCATTGAGGATTGTTGGTGTCTGACTGATTTAAACGATAACCTTAACATAATTTTTGGTCAGTGTAGAATCGCACTAGAAAGATTTGTGTCAGTGTTGATCTCTAGTCAGTGATGCAGCTAGGGTTGAAGAATATTAGGAAGTGGATAAATTGTGTTAAAGAAACGCTTTTGAATGTGATTCCGGTATCCGGATAATATCCGTTTTTGAGGGCGGGGGGGTGTGTCAACGGTGAACTTCGGAATATATAAATTGCAATGTATTTATTCTGGAGTACAAAGGGAGACTTTTTGTATTTAAGAACGAATGATATATTATTTAGCAATATATTACTTTTATTGCATTGTTATGTTAAAATGTTTTGTTTATGATGTGTGACAAGGGTATATATATATATATATATATATATATATATATATATATATATATATATATATATATTGAACATTTTTTGAACCTACTTGCCATCGTTTTGGCTAGGACACAAATAGCCACATCTTTTTTGAAGAAGCAAATTCATTATGTTGGTCTGATTGCTTTGCACCTTAACTCTTAAGTCAGGTCACCATTATTTATAAAAATGTAAAGTAAATTAAGTTTATCCCAAGTGTTAGCAATTAAAAATATACAAAAGGTGTATTTGTTTTGTGTCAATCGGTTATAGTTGTGCCAGCAGAACTATAGTGAACACGCTGTCGATGTGAACTGGTTGAGTAATAAGTTCGAAAATAAAGGTCTGGAAGAAAGCAGCAACATTCTTGCGTTAAAATATCAGTATTCCGTAGCAGAAATACACGATAAAGCTATTTTGCTGTTTGCCGTGAGCCTGAATTTCATGCTCAATCGAACAGACGTGATGGTAGATGGCAGCGGAGGCCAAACTGGCCAGAGGGTCCACTGCCCATTGAAATTGCAGTTGACGCCAAGGACAAATGATGGAACTTGGGGTGGTGGGTACTGGTGGAGGTTGTGATGATGGACATAAGTGAATAATGTATTCGTCCCTATGTGTCTGGCGGACCCATGAGGAGGACGGGGGTAAAGAAAAGAACTGCGACAAGGTCACCATCGTTCCGTAATGTACGGTGACTGATACGTACGAAAAGCAATTTAATCACGGAATTACAACTGCACAGGACCACATCATTGACAGTAATTTACTTCCCGGCCCTCAGTCGCTCACCAACTGAACATGTACGCATACGACATATTTACTCTGGTGGCCACGATCGAAAGTATGTTGAAAAATCGATCATCGTAATTTTTTGTTTTGTTCCATTTTTCGTCATTCCCAAGCAAAACAAATAGTTCCCTGGGCTTAGAACTCAGCCCAATATAAGCCATAATACCTAAAATAACAGTAACCCTGGCTTTTATACGAGTAAAGCTTAGCGAAACACTAGCATTTATTCCCCAGCTATCTTTCCTTCCCCCTCCCTTCCACACTCCACACTTCACGCTGGAGGCGCCGCGGAAAACGCTCAACTACGTAAACTCGGCTTCTTGCCTTCGCACGACGCGACGCGTCGGGGGCGCTAAATACGACACATGGCGCAGTTGTTTTATTGCACGTGCGACTTGGTAACTCGCCTGCAACATTTTGCTGCAGTTCCAGTCGCCTCGACGCCGCCACCACCGCCGCCACCGCTGCCACCGCCGCCAACGCCGCCGCCGCCAACGCCGCCGCCGCCGCCGCCGCTGCCGCCGCCGCCGCCGCCACCGCCGCCACCGCCGCCGCCGCCGCCGCTGCCGCCGCCGCCGCCGCCGCCGTCGCCGTCGCCGCCGCCGCCGCCGCCACCGCCGCCGCCGCCGCCGCCGCCGCCGCCGCCGCCGCCGCCGCCGCCGCCGCCGCCGCCGCCGCCGCCACCACCGCCGCCGCCGTCTTCGGAGTCCGCCGCCTCCGTCGTCCCTGCGCAGCGTCTCAGTTGCTTGAAATTAATTACTTTCTGCTTCTCTGCGGCGTAGGACGCCGCTTCCTCTGCGAGATAGCGAAGTCGCCCTTGTGGATGTACTTCTCGTATGTGTTACACTAGCGTGTCCGATGTGAATGTTCTCTACACGAATTCTAAAGTGGATAGACAAAACGTGTTTGAAAATTCGTGAGCAAAACCTTGCTGGATACTAGACGAATTCTAATTTTGAGAAATGACAAGTTGTTGGCGTAGGTCGCTGTTCATAAGTCTTGAGCAACGGAAAACAGCATGGATATTTTTAAATAAAATTTCCTGAATTCGAATGCATTGACTCTCATTTTGCGTACTTATGTGTACTGTCGGCCAGAGCTCTTTTGTTTAGAATCTTGTATGCAAATCTAAATATGCCTTACCTAATTTATATATTTTCCAATTAATAAATTGTGTTCTTGAAAAATTATTATATTTTCTTGGAATAAGTAGGCATGTTCGTAGAATTTTCATATAGAAATCATACAAATATATTACTCAACTTATCTATTTTTGTATTGAAGAATTTGCATTTCTTTGTACTTGATTGTCAACGTCTCGTCAAAGATATGACATCAGGAAAAGGAAGTATTAGAAAAATTCTATACATGTTTGGTTGCCTTTGACTTGTTTGTACTGTGTACTTGTGATTATTGCTATTCAATTGCGCGAATGCAAAGAACAGTATTATGTTTGGCTTGGATCTTGTAAGTTTGTTTAATTCTTATTTGTTCATTCGCACCCGGTGCTCAAATTTTTTTACCATTTATGTTGAGGTAGAGTCATAACTATTTCACATATTATTATATGTAATATGTGTTACTGTTTGTAATTTCGAAAATAATATTTATTTAAAAAATGAATATTAATATAAATAAAGTGTTGCGTGTGGGAAACATTTTTATCAAAATATTTCGTAAATCGCCAGTGATAAACATCGAAATAAAAGTTCACTTCCCACAATAAGAAGAATTCTGTAAGTCTCAACTGTGTAGTGATCATAACAATGACTGGCAAAACTGTTATTTTTTCGTTGTCAGTGAAAATATTACTTTTGTGTTTTCTTCTAATGTTTCTTCTCGTACTACTTCCGCGTCAAAACCAGTGCATATGTGAAGCCGAATTTCAAAAGAATTTTTAACTGTGATAAGGGACCCCTTCTGTATACTTCTTTATTTAATGTTATTTGCTTTGGCCGATAACAGGGATTCTCAGAAGAAAATTAATATTTGTTTAGAGCTGTATGGAACGCACCAATGCGGTATTTTGTTTGTAATGATAAACAAGCTTTCGCCGTGAATACTAAATTTATTTATCAATTAATTATTGAATATCAATCAGAATATGAATTTATTTCTTTAATTGTTCCGTCGCCGATGGTAGTGGCTCACTTAATTAGTTACATACTACAATTTTGACGTTGATAAAATATATTAAAAGATCATGCTCGAGCACTGGTGTTGGTTATCTTATTTCTTGCTGCGACTAAAAATAAATACATACAATTCAATTTATTTTATAAACCAAACCCTAAATCTCTTAAAAATGTAACTTAACCCTTTATTACTCTTTAATCTTAATAAAAAATAAAACTATGGTCAAGTTATTCAATAATATGTATTAATATAATATATAATTCTATTCTTTATTTGTGGCTAGACTCAGGCCATTTGGCCTGTAAACCTACTTCTATTAATTTATGGAGCGTATGATACAAACCTTTATGCAATAAATCCTGATGCTAAAGCAATTTTCTAGCCGGTTTGCTCAGCGCGACAACCGCCTATTCAAAATTCCTAGCTCGTGCTCGGGAATGGCGATTTCGTTCGCCTGAAGGGCCTGTTCGCGTCGTTACTCGCTCGGTCTAGCGTCCGCCATTCTGAACCACCGAAATTTGCGTATGACGCCTTTGCACCATACCATCGACTTTTCCTCTAGATTTTGTCTACATGAAAGAACAGAGGGTAAAAAAGAAAGAGAGAAGACGGGCTGGATTGCTTGTTCAGGAGGGCAATAGAGATTTACTAAAATAAATGGAATAACATAAAAGGGAATATTACATAGCGTTATAAATACAATTTAATTACTAAAATAGTTCTCACTTCATTGGTCTTGAGATAATAGCTTTCTCTCTTAAATATATTTTTTATCGTTTTGTTGTGTAATAAATTGCTATCACTGTTTTTGGATTGTAAAAGTTTTAGTCCTTTATTGTAGGATGTCAATTCTCGTTGGTAAGGCAATACAAAATATATTAGAATATTTCAAATAATGGAATAATGAAAATGTATTTCAAAGAAATATATTTTCCTCGTTATTTGTCTTCTTGTACATGCATTATACATGAATAATACATGCATTATACTTTTTATTTGCGTATATTTTCTAGTGATGTGTAATTCAGATACGACGGCCCATTTGAAGGATGAGACATTCCGCCAAACAATTCTTTCCTTCGTGCATGACCCTCCGGTGCTGCATTCTGGAGACAGAAAGAGGAAAGGCTGAGTTGCTTGTTCAGGACACCAAGAGAAATTTACTAAAGCAAATGTAATAAAATCAAATGGAATATAACATAAGGTTATCTTTTGTCATTCTTGACGTAATAACTTTCTCTCATTGATAAAGTCTTTCTTTATTGTATTATATAATATCTTACTATCACAGTGTTAGTATTGAACAAGTTTGCCTTTTTTTCTTGATTAACAATTCCCGTTGAAACGCCAATAGAAAAATAATACTAGGACATTACAAATAATGGAATAATGGATATGTATTACAAGATACATTTTAGTTTTTTAAAAAATTTCCCAGCTTCGTTGTCTTCTACATTGTACTTTTAAACTGATCCACTCATTTGTACACGTGCGAACGGTTTAAACAATTATTGCCGTACACTTTCAGCATCCTACCGTGAATTTCACAACCTTTGACGTTGTTCTTCCACGGTGCAATGCTGGAGAGTACCAGTTATTGTTAACCGCGTGATTTCCATGTTGTTTACAAGATGGTGTCAATCAGATGAACAAATACCATACAAGAATTCCAACTTGACGTCCTGAAAATATTGTATTGATTAGTTGAAATGTTTCTGAACAGTAGTGATTTATCTCGTTACTATTGAATGACCTATGTAATACTAATTTCAATGCACTGATTTCTGCATTCATTGCATATTTATTTACTACGCTTTTTTACTGATGTGTAATTTTAGATGCGACGATCCATAGAAGGATGAGGCATTCCGCGAAAACAATTGCTTCCTTCGTGCCTTCCCCTCCGTGGGCGCGCGCTGGATCCGTGGCGCGGGCGCACCTGACGGAGAAGAAGGGAACCCTCACCGCAGAGGGCCCTGCCCTGCGGCGCCGCGCGGCATCGGGAAAGTGGTTTACAAGTTCATCCTCGCAGGCGGAAAATAACTTCCCTTTGCCGTTGTCACTGCGTCGTCACGGATTGAGGGAAATTAAGTCACGTCGCGGAACGCGGCGCGAGGACGGGGTCCCGGGCGGGGCGAGGACGGCGAGGACGGCAGGGGGCGGGGAAGAAGAAGAAGGGGAGAGATGTATTCCCCGCGCAACCCCAGATGTTTCTCGTTGTGATCCGGACGGGCTTTTGGAGACGACTGATTTTTACGTCTTTGGTTTGGATCCGATGTTTTGGTTGTTCGTGTGTTTGTGCCGGTAGAAATTTTATTTATTTTTATTTATTGTACGTCAAGAACAGTTGAAAACTGTGTGTGACGTGCTACGGAGAGAAGTGAATTTGACTGATTGTGTTACATTTTTATTACCATGTAGAGTTCGGAGTGGACGAAAATCTTGGCGGCAGGTTTCCTTGTGGTTCACTCGTTTCACCTGCCTTGTATTTCACCATTGTTGTTTCATCATTCTTATAATTTCCTTATAAACACCTATTT